>NQII01002080.1:659182-727827 GCA_002778355.1 Clitarchus hookeri | reverse complement strand
GTGGCAGTGATTCCCAGAAGGCACTGAAACCAATCTCCAACATGCGCATTCGTATCGCCGGTCACTGGTGCCGTCTAGAGTAGTAATTTATTCGTTTTTTTTTTGTCCCATAAACAAACTTATTTACGTTCACTGTTACTTCGCACTTTCCTGGGGGCCTTTCATTCCCATATTAATTGATAAAATATAGTGATGAAAATTAGAAATTTGGTTGATGCGTGCTGCACTTATAGTGGCGAAGAACTCGTCTCATCACAACCAACAAACCGTAGGCTTTGTGCTCGGCGATGGTGATATGAACCAGTCATGGCGTAGATCAATTACACTGTTCACGAAACAGTTACCCACAGTGAAGATCATTGGGCGCTGAGCTTCGCAGTACCGCTCAAATATAATCCTCCTCTGCAACATGTTGACGATTGTACAATAGGCATGAAAGGGTTAAGTCCTTCTTCCAGGATATTCCTCCGCCTCGTGCAAACAGAGCGTAGGATATTACGCCAGAGGGCAAACGCACCGCATCCGTGCGGACTCAGTGGGACAACATTATGTGTAAAAACTACTACTCGCCAGGCATTACCAAAACACCTATTTTCTTTATGTCTCTATTCATGTTAGCTATGAATGAAATAATATAATTTATACATAAAATATAAGTAAAATTTAACTTAATTAAAATAACCAAAATGTTAAAGGTTTGATCGAGAAATTAGAAACAAAGGAAAGGCAGATCTCAAGGAAAATCCCAGGTGAAATATAAAAAAATGGTGAATTCAGAAGACGACACAATTATGAACTCTACACACATGTAGAAAATATCAAAGACACCATTCGTAGGAGGAGAATTGTTTTCTATAGCCATATTGCCCGTGTGAATCCTACAAGACTGAGCAATAGGAGCTTTAATAATTTTTTCAACAAAAACGCCAAGGAGGCGTGGCTGACCGAGGTAGAGAGAGACTTGCAAGAAGTGGGAATAACACAGGAGGATCTCCAGAAACGTATTCCGCTCAAGAAGAAACCCCAAGAGCACCGCGGTTTCCAAGAGAAGCCGAAACGAAAAACTGGCAAAACATGGACTGAAGCGAGGAAGGAACAGCATAGGATACGGATGCGGGGATACTGGGTGACAGTTAAAGCCCAGGCGCCAGGGAAAGGAAAAGGACAGTTGAAACAGCGTGGTCCATAGATGGCCGAAAAAAAAAAAAATGTTAACACAACTGCTACATATAAAATGATTGTGGCACGGGACATAATTAGGAAAGAACAAAGCACGTCGTACGTGGATGTCTTTTTCAAAGGTTTGATTCAAAAAGTGTCATGAAATCGCGAATAGACTATACACCTGCTCTCCACAGTGTTTTACTGTGAGAAGCTTGAGCGCGCGCGCACTCACACACACACACACACATCAGTGACGTTGTATCTTGGAGTAAATTGAATATATTTTGTCTTATTAATATTGTCTGACTAAAAAAAATATATTGGATACATTTGTAATTTTTCCTACCACCCAATACTAAAATGTTAAAAGGTTTTGTCACCTTTTATCAAAAACTTACATTGATTATCGTTTGTAGTTATTTTACTGTCTGATAACGGTCTTATTTGAATTACTTTGACGTTTTGAGGTGTGCTTATGTGATTTATTAAGGTTTACTAACGATACTTGTGTAATAAATTAATTATAGGAACTTATAAAAAGTGAGCTGTTGGGAACAATGTTTCCCGAAATGAATCGGAAATGTATAACATATTTCGTCTTAATATAGTGCTAATTCAATAAACGGTAAATAATTTTATGCTAGTGTATTCACGTTCAGGTTTCCAACATATTGGTGCGTAATTGGTTTTAACGTACAAGATGCGTATGCTGCAAAAATTGTAAGATACCTCTACGCCTGCTCGCCTCCCACCAAGGCGAAAAGGGTTCAATCCCCGTCCGGGTGACTCCCGGATTTTCGTATGTGGGAATCGTGCCGNCAAAGAGAGGGCCGCGATGGATGAGCGGTTAGCCTGCTCGCCTCCCACCAAGGCGAACAGGGTTCAATCCCCGTCCGGGTGACTCCCGGATTTTCGTATGTGGGAATCGTGCCGGACGATGCCGCTGGTGGGCGGGTTTTCTCGGGTATCTCCCGTTTCCCCCCGCGCTGCTCCATACCCACCTCGCTTCACCCTCATCGGCTCTCAAAACCTCGCTGTTAAGAGCCGCCCAAATATCTTAGCTCACTCTTCACTCACTATTAACATCTATTATTTGAGAGTCGATGATGGCGAACGTGATTTCTCACGAGGAGAAATCCCAAAATGAACCCATCGGGAATCGAACCCGGTTTGCCTTGGGGGGGGGGCGGAGGTGCGAAAGGGGAGTACCCCGAAAAATACTCTCTGGCTAGCGACAACATCCGCCTCGTTTCCCACATGCGTAAAATAAAGTTGATAAAATAACAGATATCATATTTCTTAGCTTAGATAGAACATTTTTAACTTAAATTAATTGTCGTACATGATTCAAAAATCTATTTTAACACAAACGTGGTTTCAATTAAAATGTTTCTTGAAGAAACAGCAATGATACGTTGTGGTTTCTTTTCAATCTGATGCTTACTTTGTGGTAAGGGTTTAGCCTAACCTTTTTTATTTTCAATTTTGAAATACAGATTAATATTGCATTACAGGCAAATCACGTAACAAATTTCCTGGAATAAATTATTCTCTGCATTCTGATGACGGACATTCATATTGAACTGTATCGTGTCGTACAAAACTTGTTCAGTTTTGAGATACTTATGTGGGGAAAATATGTGTATTTAAAATTCATATAATTACTTTCACTGATATTTGAATAAAAAAATACCATCATTATGTTTTTTCATGTTAATATTTCATATCATAGCGAAAAAATCTGTAATGTGCTAGAAATATAGAAAATAATTTGTGAATGTTGAACACCTTTAATCCTGACGCGAAGAACACAAANGGGACGTTAATAAGCCCGTTCCAAACCCCCTCCCCTATAGTGCCAGTCGGATATGGTAATATACGACGTAACAGGCTAGGCAAAAATGTGAGAGTGCCTTGCAGAAACGGGTCAGGTACACGCCCTTATTCCCAGCGCGAAAAAAAAAAAGCTAATGTAACCCCACTGCGGACCACCGTATGACATTTCATTTTCGTTATCTGCGTAATGGGTGTCGCGTCGGCCAGCAAATCCAACCTCTTTCGCCCCTCTTCATCCGCAACGCTCCTCCACCACAACCCTAAAAAAAACCCAACAAGCTAGTGTTGGGGAGAAACGCACCAGTTAATTAAAGGAAAGCAAAGCTCGAATTGTCACCAGCGATATCCTCCCCAACTAACCAGCGAGTGTCCCGCATTTACGACTAGTTTTCGTCATCCTCCATAGATACCTGTCTACATGTGACGGTAATGGTGGGTAACGTCGTGCAGGAAATGCGTGCGTAGAGTGCAAATGTTAGCTNGATACCTGTCTACATGTGACGGTAATGGTGGGTAACGTCGTGCAGGAAATGCGTGCGTAGAGTGCAAATGTTAGCTGCGCAGGGTGAACAATGTTAAGTCGCAGAGTACTCGCATGTACAGAGGTGAAATAGCCGCTTTTACAGCGAGCTTAAACCGCAGACGACAGCAAAATGGCGTCACCGGCCCGCGACATGTCGAAACGTCGTTCGTCAATCAGCACCTGGTTGGTGAGTGAAGAGATCTGGGCGGCTCGTAACGTAGAGGTCTTGAGAGCCGGTGAGGGCGACGTGAGGTGAGTATGGAGTAGCGCCGGAGTGAAGTGTTGGGGGGAAACGGGGAGATCTTGGAGAAAACCCGCCGAACAGAGGCATCGTCCGGCACGTTCCCCACGTGCGAAAATCCAGGGGCGACCTCCGCCGAGAATCGAACACTGTTCATCTTGGCGAGAGGCGAGTGGTCTGACCACTACACCACCGCGGTCCCCAGCGCCTGGTAATCCACTGGCCAGCAAACACCGCATCCAATAGGGAACCTGCTGTATCATGCAAGTAGTCAGAAATATCCAATTCACGGTCAGGGGCGTGAGGCGGGGCCCAAGGGAACAAGCCGGTGGCCATCTTGGTTGATGACCCGCGGTAATATCCTGCTCGGGCAATCCTCGCAACCGGCGGCCATTTTCCCACTTTTCTTTTCATAACTCCCCTTTTTCCCTTCAAAAACGCTGAAAATTTCCCGAATTTCCATCAAAACCAAAACATTTCCTGAAGAAATGTCCCTTACCAAATTCATACGAGTNCGCTGAAAATTTCCCGAATTTCCATCAAAACCAAAACATTTCCTGAAGAAATGTCCCTTACCAAATTCATACGAGTCACTCAGTCCAAAAATAGCATTAATCTACAATGGCGCTAATAAATCCTTTTTGGAGATAAAGAGTTGAGGGTTTTGAGTAGTAACCATGATATTCACGCTCTGTCATTCCACGCCAGCNCGCTGAAAATTTCCCGAATTTCCATCAAAACCAAAACATTTCCTGAAGAAATGTCCCTTACCAAATTCATACGAGTAACTCAGTCCAAAAATAGCATTAATCTACAATGGCGCTAATATNAAAAATAGCATTAATCTACAATGGCGCTAATAAATCCTTTTTGGAGATAAAGAGTTGAGGGTTTTGAGTAGTAACCATGATATTCACGCTCTGTCATTCCACGCCAGCATCATCCATCTTGCCTGAAGAAAGTTAGAGTTAATTTCCCCATCATGCAACTTATCTCATCACGCTTTATTATTCCTCCTTGGATTTCTCGTATTCGTTCTGGTCTCCTTTCACCTGGCGTCCTGGCAGGGACGAGTCTCATGCTCTGTCATTTCACCTTGGTTTTATCATCTATCTTCTGGTATCATTTCACCTGGCGTTCTGGAGGGGACAAGTATCATGCTCTGTCATTCCACCTGCGCGACACAGAGTGAAGCGTTCCCACGCACGCTAGCCTACAGTCGCACCGTGTGCCCACGTCAAGTACACCCTATACGCACTTTTAAGCATAGTTGGATGTACTTTCCTAACTGATTGATATATATAGTCACCAAATTCATAACATAGGCATCAACCCCGACAACGAAAAAGACCCCAGCATCAAGTATGTCATAAGGCCACTTATAATCATAGTTTGCTGTAATTTCTGAACCCTTTAAGGAACAACCACCAAAGAAACCCACTCAACAAAGGTACCAAGGTTTCATACCTGCCTAATGAATTCCTGCTCGCATATGCACGACACGAAATAAAATCTGTCTACAAACACCTGTCGGTCTATCTGCAACAGAACGAAGAGATTCTTGACTGTTTCTAGTCCCCAGTGTGTTTTCAAGGCAGTGCTACCGTTACAAACAAACCGCATCCTATAATCTGGTGTCAGACACATTGGGAGCGAGTAGCAGAAGCAGCAGAAAAAGAAAAACAAAGCATCCTCAACACTGAAAGATGAACGAGTGTATAGAAGTTGAGNGAGTAGCAGAAGCAGCAGAAAAAGAAAAACAAAGCATCCTCAACACTGAAAGATGAACGAGTGTATAGAAGTTGAGAGACCTAGTTGTCAACTTAGCAGGCTAGATAGCGATTGGCCAGATAAGGTAACATATTTCAGTCCAGTAACCACAATGACATCTGCATCACACTGCCAGAAGTTATCTTCTGAGGCAGCCCAAGACTAGTAATGCAAACTATCATGCAGTGTGAACAGTATACAAGCAAGCATCATGTAAGTAGGGATGTAATTTCGTCGACGAGCGAGGTGGTAGAGAGCAGATCGTAACTAATACATTCATCTACTGCGATCGTGTACTCTGCTACAATATGGAAATGGAATTAATGGTTGAAGCTTTACCATATGCAACGCCGTCGGCATCGTCAACAGTAAAGAGCCCTCAAGATTCGCTACAAGGATTAAGGTATCAATGTTACTATTGAGGATATACTTTTAGTACAAGTTGTAATGCACACCGACATCAAAGTTGCCATTGCATATTCAACCCAGCATACAAGGTGTTCCACTGTGATAACTTCGATGCTGTGTTTACCCACAGTGATGAACTGTATAAAAACAACAAGAAGTGCAAAGGCAATGCTTGTCGTTCATCGGGAAGCATGTGCATGTTCTGCGGCAAGACACTCGCTAACCACACCAGTGCCAAATGTAATGAAGATATTAACTCATTTGCCATCATCTATAATACCTACCCATGTTACAACTGCTGTGCGGTGAATGCGAATAAGTGGGTCTAAAATGCCCACAGTAGGAAATGTTCTGCAAAAACAGTCACCAAAAATGTTTTTCTCAGATGAAGAATAAGTTTAGTATGTATCAAATATTATTATGTATTCTTATTATGTCAAGTCTGCATAAAAAAAGTAAGGTACATAAATTATTTCTATGTTATTCATTTATCTTAACCCACACTAATATTAGGTTTACCTTCATCACTAGGGAAAATAAATAACCAGATTTTGNTGTTATTCATTTATCTTAACCCACACTAATATTAGGTTTACCTTCATCACTAGGGAAAATAAATAACCAGATTTTGTCTAAGTCTGAAGGGGAGAAATATTTTTTGTATAGTTTAAAGTCTCGAACTCAGGTCCCTACCGGAGACTGCTTGAGCAATACACACAGATGCTCTTGCCATCTTCGTTTCTCCAGTCGTTCGCTAGAGTGCACGACCATCGTCTGCTACCGTCATTGTGGTCTTCGGGCATCTTCGATTTCCCTGTCACCTGTCAGGAGGGACGCCAGCATTGTTTACTTTACCGATGGTGATCGCTAGGAGCACTCATGTCGA
Source organism: Clitarchus hookeri (assembly GCA_002778355.1). Lineage (NCBI taxonomy): Eukaryota > Metazoa > Arthropoda > Insecta > Phasmatodea > Phasmatidae > Clitarchus > Clitarchus hookeri. The sequence continues at coordinate 720,999 of NQII01002080.1, read as the reverse complement.
CACACATGAGCAAATTCCGACGTGCAGCAAGCAGAACACTCACCCATGCACGCAGTACTCTGTTCAATTAGCTCGAATATGCCAGACGCACGAGGTATAGATCCAAGTGCCAACGAGGGCTCCAGCTCGATGGTACCGATAGCACTGGACGACTACAGCGGTGTGGTTCGACTGNTGTTATTCATTTATCTTAACCCACACTAATATTAGGTTTACCTTCATCACTAGGGAAAATAAATAACCAGATTTTGCCTAAGTCTGAAGGGGAGAAATATTTTTTGTATAGTTTAAAGTCTCGAACTCAGGTCCCTACCGGAGACTGCTTGAGCAATACACACAGATGCTCTTGCCATCTTCGTTTCTCCAGTCGTTCGCTAGAGTGCACGACCATCGTCTGCTACCGTCATTGTGGTCTTCGGGCATCTTCGATTTCCCTGTCACCTGTCAGGAGGGACGCCAGCATTGTTTACTTTACCGATGGTGATCGCTAGGAGCACTCATGTCGACACACATGAGCAAATTCCGACGTGCAGCAAGCAGAACACTCGCCCATGCACGCAGTACTCTGTTCAATTAGCTCGAATATGCCAGACGCACGAGGTATCGATCCAAGTGCCAACGAGGGCTCCAGCTCGATGGTACCGATAGCACTGGACGACTACAGCGGTGTGGTTCGACTGTAAAGGCTAAAGGTCGCAATAAACAGTGTCAGTCTAACACGTGGGTTGGGGTGGCCTCGTGCAACATATAAAATGTCCCATACCTGAAAAAATTAAGTCATATAATAATAAATAATAAAGACTCAACATAGACGCAACTACACTGCGAACACGATGACGTATCGAAACTCTACTTCAAACAAATTATACCTGGTAGTTCCGAAGTCCGTAATAGCGATATCAGTGTTGCCATTGCGACGAGAACTTAAGTAAAAAGCTGCCTTCCCATCAACGGGAAAAAGGACCAACCTCAAAAAATTCTGCAATATGTCAAGTGCAGTACAATATTTACCAGCGGTGATAATTTGAAGACGCATTACACGACTTGTAAAGGATATGTGTTCCTTTACTTGACACTAAACACCATGCATTTAAAACAGCGGTCATGCAAGAGACGATGATGACACTGCTACATATTGATGATTAGATAAAAAAAATGCAAAGGAAAATAGTTATAAACACCTACCAACCATGCATATTGCGTGAGTAACAAACGTTGTACATTATTTTGGACAAAAGAAATACCACCGCAAAGCACTGATGCCAGCAGAAATAAAAAAGGAGAATAGTTATAAATGCCTACCAACCAACACTTATTGCACAAGCGACGAGCACTGCACATCGCATCAGTCGTTGGTAGGCAAGACCATACGTCTGAACACTGACGTGGTAGCCTCGGTTAGTACAGCAGAATAGCTAACGATTTTCCCGAACTTACAACCTCCGACCGAACTACACTACAGTACAGAGGCACACGAATTCCAATACCAACCAATGCATAGTGTGCGAGAATCGAGCAATGTATGACACATTGAACTAAAATAAAATACTATGGCAGAGTCGAGAAGCAGGGGGAGCGACAAGGTCGACACTGCTACATATCGATGCAAACAGATATAAAAAATATGTAAAGGAAACTAGTTATAAGCACTTGCCAACCAGCACATATTTCACATACGTCGAGCATTGTACCTCGCGTGAGATGATGCTAATCAAGACCAGGCAGCCTTGACTGGTATGGCATAATAGCAAACGATTTCTTTACAAACCGAACGGATCGACACTGTCAAATTCAGATCACAGCCAACACTGACAACATGCATCACTAGCAGTGGAATGCACATACCCTGTCCGACATTGTGTGATCAACTTTTCTCGAGAATCTGTAAGGTAGCCAGGTGGTCGACCGACGGTGTAGGCACTGTGCAGGTCTCAGCGAGTCGAGGGGATGGTACGTACACTAGTCGAGAGTCGAGTCAGGCTCCAGGGTGGCAGACCAGCCGAGTCACTCATGCACTTCCCTTTACGAGAGGAATTATGTTATACAAGGCATGGTAAAAAAGTGATTTCGCTTTAAATACTATATACACATACACATTTTTAAGGATGAAGAAAAACATGGTAACACTCTGAGAAAATCCGTTTGCCCTCGCTCACGATGACAAGGAGGAGCTGAGCAACAACATAACAGGTCAGGACATCAGCAACAGCCACTGCTGCCAATGCCAGGATCGATACACTGACTCCTACTGCCAGGAGGAGATCAACAAGTGCTAGAGCGCACTATGCTAGTTTTTTAAGGATGGAGAAAAACCACGCGAACACTCTGAGAAAACCCATTTGTCCCCACTCGCAATAGCAGGAACAGTGCTGTCAGTTTTATAATGTTGCATTAATTAATATCATCATCCAACTGGTTGAATACGAAACAGTGTTGTAACTCTCTCTGTAGTGGGATAGAGGGAAATCAGCATGCACCTATTTGCTAGACGAGTGTGTGCAGCCGATGCATATGTGTATGCTATTTCAGAACCTACACTCCTACATGCAACAGTAACTTTGCGATGTCCCTGTATGTATACCTTTATTTTCTTTACATGCGTGAACGGTTGTTACATGTTCCCGAACTTCGAAGATTTGGAAATTCTGACCAACTATGCTTGTAACNCTTTACATGCGTGAACGGTTGTTACATGTTCCCGAACTTCGAAGATTTGGAAATTCTGACCAACTATGCTTGTAACAGGGCCTAAGGCCTACTTGCCATTATCTCATTGATTGCAGTCGCAAGTTATGAATGTGATGTGAATTTGGTGGTTGTAGCTTCGGTGTGTGGGAAACCAGGCAACTATACTTATACGAGGGTTTAAGGTGTATTTGTCCCTACCACCGATTTGTCTTCGGAGGTGAAGCCTATGAAATGAATTTGGTGACTATAGCTTATGTGGGTGGGAAATGGAAGCCAACTATGCTTATACCGGGGTTAATGACACACTTTACACCATCATCCTGTTCGTTGTCGGTGGCGATGTCTATGTTACGAGTTTGACGACTATAGCTTCGGTGGATGAGAAATAGTGGTCGACTATGCTTATAAGACACCTTAAAGTTTACTTGACCCTACCACCCTATTCTTCATTAGAGGAGATGTTTATGGCATGGGTTTGATGCCTATAGCTTCGGTAGGTGTGTAATGGTGGACAACTGTGCTTATAAGTGGGTTTAGGACGTGTTTGACCCTATGGCACTGTTCATCCTCAGGGGGTCTATGTTATGAATTTGGTGACTATTTTAAACAGTTCGGAAATTACATCCAACTATGATTATAAGTGTGCTTACAGTGTACTTGACACATGCATATGGTGCGATTCTAGGCTAGTGTGCATGGGCAAGCTTAGTTCCGTTTCGCGCAGGTGGAATGACAGAGCATGAGACTCGTCCCCTCCAGGATGCCAGGTGAAAGTATCCCAGAAGAAATATGAGGAAAATCAAGGTGAAATGATAGAGCATGATGAGAGAAAGTGNGATGCCAGGTGAAAGTATCCCAGAAGAAATATGAGGAAAATCAAGGTGAAATGATAGAGCATGATGAGAGAAAGTGCATGATGGGGCAATGAACCCGAACATTCTTCAGGAAAGATGGATGGTGCGGGAATGAAATGGCAGAGCGTGACTGTCAGGTTAACCGCTCAAAACACTCAACCCCTCACCTCCAAAAAGAGTCATTATCCACATGGTAGTGTCATGATATTTTCGGACTAAGTAACTCATATGAATTTTCGTAATGGAAATGTCTGTAGGAAATTTTTTTTGAGGCGATTTCGGAAAATTTTAAGCGTTTTGAGGGGAAAAAGGGGAATTCTGAGGGGAAAAAAAGGGGAAATGACCGCCATAGGTGAGGGATGACGGAGCAAGAGGTTGCCGTGTAATGTCCATTAAGATGGCCGCCCACCGGCTTGTCCCTCTTCCCCTGCATCATGCCCCTGATGGTGAATCGGCTATTATTAACTACTAATGCAGTAGCCAGTCAGTCGCAACAAATGTTTCCAGTGTCTCGTGCAGCCAATCAGAGAATGGGTTCGCCCACATCAAAGGAACTGTCACGCCCATTGTGTCTCTGTATACTTTTTTACCCTGTGGTTTCAATCATGACAATGAACTATAGACTAAAGATGATGTAGGCCGATTTTTCGTCTTCTGCGCATGTACAAAGTTGACTCTCCCATGGCTTATGCAACATGTCGAAGTCACATGGCCAACACTGACGAACGTGTTTGTTTGGATTAGATTTTTTAGCAGACCCGCCCTTTACGTGAATATAATACTTTCGCCAAATTGAATACAATCTTGGCTGCATTAAAACTCGCTGAGAGGAAGTGTACAAACTAAGTTCTGGCACTGGAAAAACTGCTCTACTGTATGCACGAGTAGTACACTTGTCTTGATCGTGCATCGACTTGGTAAAGGTGGGAAACAATAGTTATCTGTAATACTTTTATCTATGCAGTTGATCAAATTTTACCTAATTCCCCGTCTCTTTCTGCCGGGGATACGTTCTGTGAGAACCGAAACTTTCCAACGTGCGCGGCGTTGTACTAAAGTAATTTTGTTAATTATTACAAATTTCATACGAAAACCTTTCTAAAAAATGTTTTTCTTCTCTGTGTACACAAAGACACGCACGCGTACAAAACTATATTTTTAAAAATTATTATTTTAGTTATGGTCACAAGAGAAAGTTTAGTTTTTTGTTTATTAATGATGGATTCCTAAAGCTGTGCATATATTTTTTTTTTGTGTGCGCAGGAATCTCAACATAAAATCGCAGCGCAACTTTACATAATTTTAAAAATAACTGTACATTGCAAGTTAAATGCATAGTTCAGATAAGCGAATCGCATATCGTGCAGAGTCACATTATCCCAAGGTAAAGTCAGATCATGGTGAAGTGAGCAATTTTGAAATAATTCTTTAAAAACAAAATCACTGCCCACAACTACATGTAACTAAGGTTGATTCTAATCAGGTTGGGAAGCTCAATGCTTTTATTTTGGCAACAAAAGTTTTTCGCCACTAGGTAATCACTAAATCTGCATGTGTACCGGATTTTCTCTATTTTCTATGTTTTAAAAATAATTACAATAATCACAAATTATTTAATATAAAAATTTAACATTTTGTATTGTTTGAAAACAAATTGTTTAGTTGGCATAATTGTCACCTGTGTGATTGGTATAACTGTCACTAGGTGACGCCATTGTAAAATGGCGTCTTTTATTATAACTGTGTCTTTCTTGCTGTATCATTGTTATTGTGTAGTGAATAAAACATTTATACTAGAAATCTCAAGTTTTGTTACAGAAGAAACGCATAAACTTCAATACAAATCAAATATAAAATAACTACGAAACGAATTACAATCTTTCTTTATTATTATTGACGTAGCTTAAGATTTAAATTAAAAGTAACCCCTTTGGAACACTGCGCACCTAGCGGCAGAAATTTTCCCTACGCCAATCTCTCCTACAGGAAACCCCGTTTTGTTCCCAACCTGAGTAAAATTAAACTTAATGCTACAGTTCACGCTGGCATGCATACCATCAGTTAAGTTGACGCGAATTGACGTTTTACTGAGAGTGTCACGTGTTAATTTATTGATACAGTAGAACCCTGTTATAACATTCCCCTCACATAACATTTTCCTGCAATTATCACTATTATTTCATGGTCGCGCCTGTTTATCCTTTAAGTTAAATGCCTTCATTTCCAGCTTATGAAACCGTTATTTTCCTAAATTCCTGTACATAACACTGCTATATGTTAACGTCATGGTTATAGTCCATTCACGGTTACTTCCAACTTTTCTGAATCCCTGCTTAAGTTCTACGTCCAGGATATTCCTCCGCCTAATGCGAACGCAGCTTAACCAAGTCTAGAGAGCGCGCCAATAAGGCGACGCACCGCATTCGTACGCACTCACTGTGATAATATTTTGCATAAGAACTATTTCTTACTAGGCAGTACCAACACACCTATTTCACCACTGTAGTTATTCATATTAATTTTACATTAAATATTAAAATTTACTGTTAAAATATAAGTAAAAAAGTTATATTTAATAAAGAAAGAGGTATTTTTTATGATAACGCAGGTGTAATACCTTGCGATACGTGACGTATCTAGGAGACAACCAATCACGTCATACATGGGGTTATTTTTCAAAGGTTTTATTCCAAAAATGTTAAGTAACCGCGAATAGACTTTACACTCCCATCATTGACGCTTTTTAAAGCTGATCTGGTGTAGCTAACTAAACTGGTTTTGTGCCATATGACATTCTATTTAGAGGTAATTACAAGAAACAAGACACAATAAATTAATTCAGAATTTTTTTTCCTGGTTTATTTTCTTACAGACAATCGCACTATTATATACTTGCAGTATGTCACATTTTTGTAATTATTTATTTGAAATTAATTGTTTTTGGGTGAATTTAAATAATACAAGACACTTAATTTGCTATTTATAAAGATTAGTGATGAAACTGAAATTTTGTTTCTGTGATACCTAACTGTAGATGCATAATTTTAATTTATGCTAATAAAGTTTTTCTGCATGTATGCGATTTAAGGTAATGATTTTGACGTACTTAATTTCTTTTTTTGTCTTCGAGGCTAGCATTTTTTCAACACTCCCAATGGAAAATGTTGTAACAGTGTTTTACTGTACGAAAGACCCGTGCTGTTGTGTGCATGAAACAAGAACGGTAATTGACATATTACTAGCACATTTAATTTTCTCAAAATCCCACGTCGTAGTTGCGGTGGTGAAGTGGTCAGGCCACTCGCCTCGCTCCTAGGCGAAGTGGGTTCGGTTCTTGGCGGGGTCGCTCCCTTATCTTCGCATGGGAGAATCGTGCCGGACGATAACGCCGGTCGTCGGGGTTTTCTCGGGGATCTCTCGTCCCCCCCGCCCCATCATTCCGGCGCTGCTCCATTCTCACCTCGCCACATAAAAAAATTCCACGGTTTCCACCTGGACGATGCACGGGTAAAGGAAGATGGCTCATTGCAATGTTAATTGTACGTTATGGTGGAAGGCCTCGAAATGAGGAGGGAAAGCAGATCCTGAGCACAGCATTCAAAAGTCCTCGACCAACAGCAAACAGACTATTACGGAATATTACTGAGTTGTGTGTATGCGGAGGCGTCTCTTCAGAGCTGGCTTCTGATTGGCGAGGGCAGCTCTCAGAACGATTACCACCCACCATGTTGATTCCCCAGACTTACAGAGAACATTATCGTTCATAGCAGTCTTTGGGGAACAGTGTCCTTCGTTCTTTTCCTAACTACCCAACCAAATTACTCAAAGAATACCATATACGTCCATCAGCTATCCCCTCGCACACATTTACCTTCAGTCACGTAGATATCAGAAGAGAAACACTTTAATCAGCAAAAGCGAGAGGTTTATATAATGCAGGAAATTAATTAAACAGCAACGAAACCTGAGATTCGTTAGTCTGGCCTATCCTTCCCGCAAATATTCGTAGAATAGAGGAAGACTGTTAATCTTCCATGATTGTAGCGGTCCCCTATCTGCCCATTGAGGTGAGAAGATAAGGAGTAAGCTTATTCTCGTTCTGAGTACACAGCTATTTTAGTTGCATTATCTGAACTGTTTAGGGAGGATTGGTACACATGTCGCTGTGTTCCGTGTATGCTACACAGACAGTGCCTAAAATAACATGTGTAAATAACAATTACATACGTGCATTTGTGTTATTGTCCTACACTTTTCTGTGTATGCTGTTTGTTTTCATGGGCTAAATACATGCCGTGCATGTAAGCAGGAGATTCTTCCGTAAGAAGAGTTCCTTGCTAATCTCAGGAGAAACAAGATGCAATTTACTTGGTCCTGGAGGAATTCGCAGCTGCTATAGAGGGAGGCTTTTATAGAAATGCGGTATGTATGCGGACTCACACAAAGAGTTAAAACTTAAGCATACCTCGAGCAAAGTATTATTAGAGCGTCTTTGTAGTACAGTACAAATTCTGCTAAAAACTGACGTATCGAAACGTACTAAAGTGTGACATTAAGGGCGCCGTCTTCCTAAGTCCCCGACGTAGAATCACCCTACGGCGACGTAAGGGGCCCGCCTTTCTGAAGATGTTTCCCGCGTTTGAGGCAGAGAATCACGGGAGTGGTAAGGGTTAGACTGTTATGCGCATTTATTTCACCATCGCCTCTAAGCACGGGCTTTGAACCTGGCGTGCAATGTTCTCGTCGCACTGCCCATACTTGTGGGACTTCAGCGGCAACCCTATCAATTTATTGGCGGGAATTCTGTAGCAAGTTTCAATAAAAGGACTTAAACGGCGTTTTTAATGTGCGTGAGGTCTTGAAAGCTTCAACAGGCGTCGTCTGAAGTGCGTGTTGTTTCCGTATATCAGCGCATTGAACGCTGACATTGACTGGCAATAAGAATATGGAGAAGAAGGATAGAAGAAGAAGTTTTTAAGGAAGAGGACGAAGAGAAGAATAAGAAAAAGAGAAAAGAAGAATAAGAAGTAAGATGGTCAAAAAGATAAAAGGATATGAAGAATGATAAAAGAAGAAAGGATAATAAAAAGAAGATAAAGAATCTATAAGAAAGAAAAAGACGAAGAAGAAGAACAGAAAGGTGTGGAATTAAGGAAAAAGAAAAGGGAAGGAAGAAGAAAACTTGAAAACTTTTAACTTTAAAGAAAATATATAAATGATGAATGAGAAAAAGTAAAGATGGTCAATAGATTAACTGATTAAAAGAAGGAGATGAGAAGATATGATAATTAAAGAAGAATTTATAAGAAAAAAGAAGACGAAGAAGAATAACAATAATAAAAAACCTCGGAGGGCCTTTGGCTAAGAGAGGTGAGGTGGAAATTAATTTTTTTTTTTTTTGACATTGCCTGGCAGTGTAAGAGCCAAGCAAGAAGTTCAATACTCGGAAATTATTCTCCACATTTTCAGCATATTACATATTTTTGTTATGGCGCGAAATAATGTTACGAAAAAAAGGATGGAAATGGTAAGAAATTACAATTAAAAAATAATAGGAAGAAATATAGACAACGTAAACTTGTATTTTTTTTCTCATAAAAATCTCAAAAGTGAGGGGGAAAAAAAAGGCATTGTACGTTTTGCTAAAGCTCACAATAGTTGTCCGTCAAGAATGATAACAGAATATTTTGTTGCACGCCCGTCTTTCTGTTTTGACTTCTGAGGTGAAATTTAAAGTCAAAATAGACAGAAGTTAAACCCTTACCACGGCTACATCAAGTGCCGGATTTCAAATAAATTTTGGGGCCGCGGTGGTGTAGTGGTTAGACAACTCGCCTCTTAACTAGCGAACCGGGTTCGATTCCCGGCGACCCCACCGGGAATCCGGGAGCGACCCCGCTCCCGGATTTTTGCATGTAGGAATCGTGCCGCACGATGCCACTAGTCGGCAGGTTTTCTCGGGTATATCCCAACCCATGCATTCTGAGACCACCCCGTACTCACCTCGCTTCACCCTCATCGACTCTCAAAACCTCGATGTTAATAGCCGCCCCACATATCTCCACTCTATTCCACTCAAATAAATTGTAACTCCTCTGAATTCCAGAAATATTTTAGTTGAAATCAAACTACTGTTGTAAATTACATACGAAATACTAATATTTTAAGTTAAAATGCCTATATTTACGTTACAATTGTGATAAATGTTATATGTTATTTTTAACTATTTGTATTTTTAATTAATTCGTCATTTGTATGATGTCTTCAAAATATGGAAACAATTTTTTTTTTTCTTGAACGGTGTAACACTACAACGTTGCATACGGCTTCTACTAACTTTTGGACTGTCAACCTCTTCATATTTTCATATGCGTAACTTTACTCGCCTTGACATGGAAATTTTACTCTCGTCAGTCAAATTAATTCACGCGGAATAATTCATATTTATCGCTGGTTTACAAGTGAAACCGCCTCCCTTTGGGAAACTGGCACAGTAGAGCAAGATAACTTGACTGGAGGGGGGACGGGACGAGTTTTCATAGTTTTAAAATTTTAGCAACGTGATGAAAGTAGAAGACTAATGAGGTACATAGAATATGTGGAAAAGTTTCATCCAGAATCAATTATCAGAAAAATTTAAACTTACGACGTTTTAGAAATCTGCCGACTTTATTCTGGTAATTTTTTGATTGTGTATTGGCGAAGGCATGTCAGTCTTGATGAGAGGCGCAGCAAAAAAAAAAAAAATATCTTATTGTCTTGTGACTCCGCTTGCAGCCGGCCCACATTGTTGTTGAACCTGGCCATTTGTCACCGCATTCTGACGTGAATATTACTCCACCCGCGAAACAAAGATTAATGTCGGGTCTCATCATGGTATGTAATCATGCCATCGCGCACTCAAGTGATAGGTAGGGAAACATCGACATACTTTATAATAACACTTAAAATAGAATATATCGTTAAGAGACACCAGAGGGGCGTATCCAAGTTCGTGATTGGTGGAGGTATTAATGAAAATAAAATAACTAAATTTGATTTGTTATTTATTCACACGGCCATTGTTTACAGCCTAAATCTATCTGTCACCAATGTTACTCTTCGTATTCCTCTGTGAACGCAGAGTATACAATGTCTATCTCAACCCTAATCAAAGTCCTTCTCGAGGTATGTTTGGTTATAGTCGATTAACTCACACTCATCATTAACATATGTTCAGTCTGTCTGTTGCCATCATTTCAAAATGTATTTCACTCACACATCCAGTCCAACAGTCCAGTCTGCCAGTCGTACTCTTCACTGCTCTGATGCTCGCAGTCGCAGTTTTTCCTCCAGCTGGTCACTTCCGGCGCCACTCGTTGCTCTTCTCGCTCGTCATCTGTCGCTAAAGGTCGCGCTATCGCCCTAACTCCAGACACTCATTAACTCCTGTCTCGGAGGGTCGACGCGATTTAACAGTATCAGCAGCCAAGCTCTGGAATATTCCCCGCACCCCGAGTCACGCCGAGAGAGGTAAGAACGATAAAAACCAGAAAATTCTTCAGATAAACGCTTAAATTCAATCTGCCGAAGTTCAGGAGCGCGCGAGCCGCAAAAGGCTTATCGCGGCGCCACGCGTGGTGGCAAGCCTGTGCAAACTGGTTATTGTGTTCGCCGCCCACACTCGAGTTGCATGCGTGACCTTCACACGTTTCTGCTCTCGCAGGCAGAGAGCGCGTTACAATGTGTTACACATCGGTGTAATGTGTCCTGGTTTCACCTTAACGTGTGAGCTGGTCCAGTCAGGGTACCTCATAAGTAGGAGCCACCAATATTTATTCATTTTTTTCATTTGAACTTTTGGTTTTTTTCTCTTTGCAAATATATCGCGGCTTTCGGGACCTCGATGCCGTTTCTAGGTTGTTGTTTAATGAAAGTCGAAAATAAAAATGTTAATATCATTTTTTGCTGTTAGCTTCTACTAAACTAAAATTGTCGACTTTTAAAATTTATAAGCGACATATCTTATAATACTCTGGAAGCTTACATGTTCTACTATATCTTTAAAGCTATATAAATTGCATTATTATATTTTAAAGTAAAATTCCTTCGTGTGGTTTTTTCTACTCTAGAAGTCTTGAAATATATTGCATAACATCACACTCATATGATTGAGTAACCGGTGCAACTAACTTATTCCACAGTCATATCATGCTGATGAATATAAAAGTTGAGTTGAGAGATTTGAGCGGCTCTTAACAACGAGGTCTTGAGGACCGATGAGCGTTAAATGAGGTGAGTATGGAGCAGCGCCGGAATGCAAGGGTGGAGGGAAACGGGAGATCCCTGAGAAAGCCCACCTACCAGCGGCATGGTTTGGCGCGATTCCCACTGCGAAAGTACGGGAGTGACACAGCCTGGGATTGAGCCCTGTTCGCCCTGGGTGGGAGACAAGCAGACTAACCGCTCAACCACCGCGGCCCCAGGAACATAAGTTATTGTATTTAGCCTATAGTTAGGAGAGTTTAAAACCCTTACATAGGAGACACAATTTTTCGTCCGCACTTACAGGTTTGCGTGTACTACTCATAATTCTATTGCAATAGTACACGTGTACTTCAAAAAGTGGCCGTTATCTTTACGAGCAAACTATCGAAATATTTTTTAATGTCAAGTCCTGCAACTACTGTTCAGAGATTATAAGGTTGAATGTGCTTCAATAACTGAACGGACACAGTTATCGCTGCCTTTATGCGTGGACGTCAATGATGTCTATGTGGAAGAGTGTACGCTCTAGTGCAAGACATCACAGAAATGGTCGCCTAAAGGAACCAGTTAACAAAACGCTTCACTACTACACATGTGACACTTCTTTATGCCTAATCATTATCCTATGTGTGGCAGCCTCAGAACCAAGGTAATGATCCTTGCTATTCTGCCATTTTCCCTTCATTGAACATAACCACACTCTTGGTCTACTGGTTATGCTACCTACAATTGGGTATCTTTAGACACACTCCTAGCGAAATACCTGAGAGTTCAGTGCTACCACAGTATACTTACTCCTGATTTGGTAGGGAAAATAGCGCCATAGTGCACCGCATTCATTCCTTTCCTTTTTACACTGAAGAGCCAAAAGAACTGGCACACCTGCCTAATATCGTGTAGGGCCCCCGCGAGAACGCAGAAGTGCCGCAAGACGACGTGGCTTGGACTCGACTAATGTCTGAAGGTATGTAGGAGGTAATTCACAACATGAATCCTGCAGGGCTGTCCACAAATCCATAGGAATGCGAGGGGGTGGAGATATCTTCTGAACAGCACGTTGCAAGGCATCTCAGATATGCTCAATAATGTTCATGTATGGTAATTTAGTTGGCCAATGGAAGTGTCTAAAGTCAGAAGAGTGTTCCTGGAGCCACTCGGTAGCAACTCTCGACGTGTGGGGTGTCGCATTGCCCTGCTGGAATTTTCCACGTCCGTCGGAATGCACAATGGACACGAATGGGTGCAGGTGATCGAACAGGATGCTTACGTATCTGTCACCTGTCAGAGTCGTATCCAGACGTATCAGGGGTCCCATTTCATGCCAACTACATACGCCCCATATCATGACAGAGCCTCCACCAGCTTTAACAGTCCCCCGTTGACATGTAGGGTCCATGGAGTCGTGAGGATGTCTCCATACCCGTAAACGTCCATCCGCCCGATGAAATTGTAAACGAACTCGTCAGACCAGGCAACGTGTTTCCAGTCATCAACATTCTAATGACGGTGTTGGTAGGCCCAGGCGAGGCGTAAAGCTTTGTGTCGTGCAGTCAACAATGATACATGAGTGGGCCATCGGCCCCGAAAGCCCATATCAATGATGGTCCGTTGAATAGTTCACACGCTGGCACTTGTTGATGCCCCAGCATTGAAATCTGCGCCAATTTGAGAAAGGGTTGCACGCCTTTCACGTTTAATGATTCTTGTCAGTCGTCGTTTGTCCAGTTCGTTCACGATATTTTCCCGGCCGCAGCGATGTCGAAGATGTGATGTTTTACCGGATTCCCGATATTCACGGTACACTCGTGAAATGGTCGTACGCGAACATCCAAATTGTATCGCTACCTCGGAGATGCTATGTCCCATCTCTCGTGCGCCGACTATAACACCACGTTCAAACTCACTTAAATCTTGATAACCTGCCATTGTAGCCGCAGTAACCGATCTAGCAACTTTGCCAGACGCTTGTTTTATTATATAGGCGCTGCCTACCCCATCGTGTTACTCTGATTGGTTCCATACCTCTGTTATTTGCATACGCACGACTATACCATTTTTTTTTTTGGCTCTCCAGTGTATATGCCTAAGTTGAGCGAAAAACGCGTTAGATGTTTGTTTAGGAACGCCTTAAAAAGTATATCTGTAAACTCACAGCAGTTAAAAGTAACGATTTAAATTACGGAAAAAAATTGCTAACCTGACACATTAGGTCTCTAATGCGAATACTGAACTGATAGATGTAAGAGATTTTACCATATTCGATTCTATTTTAATAATTACAGTTATTCCAAATCATCGTGGAGTGGATAGATTTGGGTGGCTCTTAACATCGGGGTCGTGAAAGCCGCATAATGGTAGAGTGAGGTGAGTTGGAGCAGCGCCGGAATGCAAGGGCGGGGAAAATGAGAGATCCCCGAGAAAACCTGCGAACCAGCGTCATCGTCTGGCACGGTTCCTACATGCGAAAATCCGGGAGCAACCCCGCCGGGAATCGAACCTGGTCCGCTATAATAATAATGGCGTGTGGGGAGTGCACCCAGGGCAAGGCAACACCCTCCGAGTGACGGTCTTTCCAGCTGGGACCCGTAGGACCCCGAGAAAACCCGCATTGTCCAGCACGATTCCCACATGCGAAAATCCAGGAGTGATCACGCCGGGGATCGAACCCGGATCGTCGTGGTTGGAGGCGAGCGCCCTGGCCACTACGCCACCGCTGCCCCTCCCGTTCCGCCCATATGGGAGGCGAGTAATCTAACCACTACACTACCCCGGCTCCCTCCAAATCAGCGAATTTGACGGCAGATCGGTTGAAACTGCTCCCCTTGAACCAGTAAAATACTCGTAATTTTAGTTGCTGGTATTCATTAATAAAAAAAGTTTTTTATATTGATTCCTTGTCAATTGCACTGACCTAGCAGTAAAACCTCGTTATATTATACTGATTCGCCAGTAGGAAATAGCTCATTAAACTGGTGATTCTGTAAATTAGTTATACTCATTGCTTTCAAAACGGTTAACTCAACAATGAACCAACTTCACTCAGCTCGCTATCGACTCCCAAACACCTAGTTGTCATTTACAGCTGCATCGGTGCAACCAGTTTAACTGCTTCTCTCGAGAAACTTATATTTGAGTAGACTGTTACCAAGCAAGGTTCATATTTGCGGGAACAGTTAAGACACCGGATTGGCCGAACTCGAGTCGGCGCATAGAGGTCCTGAGTTAGTGGAAGCTTCCGGCCGTGGATTTGCAGCAAGTTATTTCAGCAAATGACTGCTGTGGTTTCGTCGGCTGGTCGAACAGATCGATCCCTTAGCTCGTGATCGCAGATAACCTTATCGCGTCTGCAGTTTTATTGCCTCTACTCTCGCCTAGTTAAAAAAAAAACTGACATTTCCGCATCTGCGAGTTTCATCGCAGAACAGCCAAGTGTAAATTTAAATAAAATGCATTTGCTCGCCAACTATGTGAAGCCAGAACTCCCCATGTCAATGACCGAGGACGTGTTCCACACGAAGGATATTTATGATCGGCGCTGTACACAACTAGGGGTCAATGACCGCTGTTTGGCGCGTCTTCATTCCAAACAATCTGATTGGTTGAAATTTCTGCACCTCACATTCGTGAATGGTCAGTGTTGACATCACTGAACACGCAGTATGTGGTTATCTTGTAACGAGAATCACTCAACACGAGCACAGCGCACATAAAAAAANGACATCACTGAACACGCAGTATGTGGTTATCTTGTAACGAGAATCACTCAACACGAGCACAGCGCACATAAAAAAATTTGACGTTTGCAACACTTGAGTTCGTAAATTGATTCGTGACTAAATGTGTTGAATTTAGATTTGATCNAAAAAAAATTTGACGTTTGCAACACTTGAGTTCGTAAATTGATTCGTGACTAAATGTGTTGAATTTAGATTTGATCGTTCTTATTCGCATCACATACCAGCTGAGAGCTTGTTACAACTTTAAAGTCATGCATTTACGTGGATAACAGGAGAGTTTAAGCGATTATGATCCAGTGAACTTAACTCTGAGCATAACACATAAGAAGTTTACATTTTTCCTGCACTTTACACTGCGAATGCTGAATATATAATAATTAGGGACACCCGAATTTCTCGAAAAGATTCTCGTACAGGATATACTTAAATACCTTACGGACGAACGAGCAGTTTTATTTTGCTTTTTGTCTTCGTGTCTTTGTGAAAAGACGTTATCCTACTTGAATGGCGAATCAGTATTAGACAACTCCAATACTGCGCGTCTGTGATTCGCACGCAAACACCCAAGACGCGTAAAACGGAAAGCATCCAATAACGGAAGTGTATCTGAGCTAAAGTGTCATGAAGTAAAACTGGCTGTGAAAATCAGGCGTCCCCTACCAAAGATCGTGTTTATGGGTGACCGGTTCGTAAACTGCGTTGAGGTTCTCTTCGATTACTGTTGAGTTGCAACACTGCACGCTCGTTCGATTGCAGCGAACATCATGCATGGGACGAAGTACTTCTGCAAAGTGAATACGCAAACTGTATTCGATGCATCACTGTCGGGCGTCCACGAGGATATCTCGGCGATGTGCTTGCATCATAAACTTGCCCGGAATAGTAGGAAATATTAGCAACACAGATAACTGTGCATTAAAACGTACGTTCATTCCCTAAAACATATAGTATTTACGTATAGTACTAATACAGTACACAGATTGGTAGCCTAGGGCCATCGAGTGATGAACTTTGGTTGAGTTGAGAGATCTGGGCGGGTCTTAACAACGACGTCTCGAGAGCCTCTGAGGGTGAAATGAGGTGCGAATGGAGCAGCGTCGGAATGCAGGGGCAGGGAAAACCAGAGATTCCCCGTGAAAATACGCTGACCACAGGTGTCGTCAGGCACGATTCCCACTTGCGAAAATCCAGAAGTGACCCGGCCGGGGATTGAACCAGATTATCCTTGATGGGAGGCGAGCAGGCTAACCGCTCGGCCACAGCAGCCCAATGGGCTTTTGTGGAAAGACTCGTAGTTATATCGTTGTCTCCGAAGTGCGACATTTTAATAGCGCCAAAGTTGTGGTATCGATGGAATTAATACACCTGGATATTTACAGTTTTACTGCCACGTTGAACTCGTAACAGTGTAGACACGGCCATCCTTACACCGNTTAATACACCTGGATATTTACAGTTTTACTGCCACGTTGAACTCGTAACAGTGTAGACACGGCCATCCTTACACCGGCGTGTGCTGTTTCCTCGAAAAGTTACGTAGTCAATAGTGAGAAAATTAAGACGGCTAAAGTTCTCTGAAAATTTAAAACAAACTTCAACTACAATCGAATTTCCATTCGCAGGATTTTTTTTCACAATAGGAAAGTGCTTGGAAATATAGCCTTTTTTTTTCTGTTTCGATAATTCCAGATTGTGGCTTTGATTTGCGATACACAAATGTCAGATATCAGAAATATTCGCGTTCAGGGAGAGTTTTTTCTTGCAGCACTGAAGCATTTATATAGTAGCTTGCAGTCCAGCAGCACTGTAAGAAATTATTTGTAAATTTACCATTTCAGTTTATACTTCCGGTGACAAAGCGCGAATGGCAAAATATTTTCTCAAACTCCATGTTAACATTCCTGCAGTTTCTCGGGAAAGAGTCAAATGCGTAGGGAAGACCCCAACTTTCTGTAGTAGCGATGATAAACACTCCCACATTTCCAGCCGTATACGTAGAACCGTTACCATACATAGCATATGTTTAACAACTTATATTACAGTTTAGGAAGTTTACCAGATAATCTTTACTGTGAACCTCCAGCTCACAAGTGAATAATTCTTGAAAATGTGTAGAAATCATATTTCAGATATTCTCGAAGGGAAAAAAAGTCACCATAGGACAGATAAACATACGCGCTGGCCTCTTAATATTAATGTGATACGACAAAGTTTTAGAACAATGTGTTTCCTCTANAATGTGATACGACAAAGTTTTAGAACAATGTGTTTCCTCTAGACGTCCAAATATGAAAATCCGTATGAGCGATTTCATAGCGAGATAGATAAATTGAGGTAATAGGCTGTTCATCGGAAAATGGGCACTTAGGAAATCAACCTTTGAAAAATGTCACTACTCGTACCTTGCATATATTTTAACGGGCACGCCGACTTAAATGCGCTCAGTAAAGTTGGTAACGACGGAGGGAAAGTAGTTCCATGTATTAACGTTGAAATAAAATGTTAGGTAAACATTAGTAAATGCTTTAATTTATTTATTTTGCTTTATGTTTTTTCTGATGCACGTGAGAGTGAGAATTAGCAGATTTAAGAACGTTTATTTTTTTCTAATATCACATTTTAATTTGACCGGCGCATAGATAAAGTGATCCGGCTCACGGCGATGCTGATTTAACATGTGGCGGAAGGATACACACAGTGTGCATGCAAGAAGATCTTGAGCAGGGCTTTCAAAAGTGCTCGATTTATCGTGAACAGCCTACAGCGAGATACGTATTTTCTACGGGACCAAGACTCTTGCCTACCTGGCGATGTAACTGCGTTGCAGAGTGTTTGGAACAGACGTCAGACGAGAGCTGTTGAGTTCTTTCAAGACGTTACGCACATTAGAGATACCATTCCAGAGCACTCAAAAATAGCGAAAAACGGCTTTATTAAAAGCTCTGCATCTCAAAATAGACGTGTCATAGGTAATCAAAACTACTAGAGTGTCCTGCAGTCAACCTTCCTACAGACTTCCCACCAATAAAACAACAGGGTCACATCTGAAAGTCTCATAGGTACACGCAGCTCGAAGAGAACACCAGTTCAGAACTTTGCGCATAGCGGCGATGGCGCATTTGATGCACGTGGCATTATCACCATTATCGCTCCCACGCTTCTCGCCTCAAACGCGAAAAATAATTGTCCAGGTAGACGAGGCCCTTAATTTCGCGGCACAGTGAATACGTGGAGCCTTAATGTTACCCGATCTCACCTCTTGTTACTTTTTTCTTTGTGTCTATCTGAAAGCCGACGTACACAAATATTAACAAAGGGCAATTAATAAATTGAAGGCCGCTACTCTCACAAAAACTTCCGCAATACCACAACCGAAAACAACCTACCGGGTGACGCAGAACTTGGGACGCTATTGAGAAAGGGCAAAATGCCAGGCTACGAGAAAACAAACTTTATTTACAGTACTATTCCATTATGAAATAAATTGTTTGACAGCTTTCACAGCATGCGTACTTCATTATGACTTAAAAATTTTTAATCGGATAGTAAATACAGTTTTACGATTTAACATAACCTATGCTAATAAAAACCAATATTGATGCTAGAAAAATTAGTGGGCGTAACTGCCGAACACCTTCGGGTACGTTCGACAATCCTGAGTCGACAGCTTCCGAGCACGCCCTGGGTCGAGCCGAAGATTGCCGAGCTCGTCCGAGTCGAGTCGAAGACCGCCAGCCACCCAGCTCCCATTTAAAATGCACTGCGCCAGACTTTCCTATGTCATACTACTGTTATATGTTCGGCTACAGTAATATTAACCAGTTATAACTTAGACCGGTAAGATCGTTGGTCATCGAGTTTCACAGTGTGCAGTACAGACAGCAAGTTACTTACACACGCGTAATGTGCACTAAAGTGTACACTGGGTCTGAGTAGGTTAACTCAGCTGGGTGAACTTTCCCTTTGCTGCGATATCTCCTGCCTCGCCCGCTCCATCTCGAACATGTTTGCTCCCCAGGGTTGTACGCGGGATCGCGAGAATGTCCCGCAACGCCGGGGCATCTAGGCCATCCTCTGAAACGGCCGGCATTTCAGGAAACGGCTTTTCGCATTCTTTCCCCCGAGAATGGAGCTCTATAACAGCCGTTCTTAACAACCCTTTGTTCTTGTATGCCCATTTCCCTGACAACTAATGGACGTAAACAGCGATAACAACCAAAATTGTTGCTCTTCTGGCTGTAATTCGGAAGTGCGGCCACAAACATTTATCTGTGCTTTGTGAATACTTGTTGTTTTATGGACAGAAATGGCGTAGCATCTACCCATATTTTTGATATCATATTTCATGAACTAGCGGAGCAAATCTCAGCATGTTATCATACCAATACTATTCCTCATTACAGTTTGGGTTATGTATTTATTTATGTACCTAACTTCCTGTACATTGAGTAAACTCGTTTGCACCAAACACACAAATTTTCAACTTCTTTAGTAACACATGTAGAATTTTGTAAACAGGAATTTAAACTCAATAATAAATCACGAATGATTAAATTCCAAATCAATTATTACCACACTTGTTTTGCAGACATGAGTGAGGAAGGCCACTAAAATATTTTATAAATGTATCTGGGGGGCCGTGGTGGCTCAGCGGTTAGCCTGCTTGCCTCCAACCACGGCAAACCGGGCTCAACCCCCGGCCGGGTCACTCCCGGATTTCGGAATGCGGGAATCGTGCCGGGCGATGTCGGTGTTCAGCTGGTTTTCTCGGGGATATCCCGTTCCCACCACCCTTTAACTCCGACGCTGCTCCATACTCACCTCGCTTCACCCTCATCGGCTCTCAGGACCCCGACGTCAACAGCCGCCCAAATATCTTCACTCACTCTGCCGAGCAAAAAGGAAGATTTAAGCTGCAAGCATAAGTAACATAATAACTTGCGCCAGAAATAACGAACATGAAATAAATGTTACTTGCATTATACCTGCGAAGGCATACGTTTATTGCTGCATTGCTACCACCACATTTCCAAATTCGGTAACGTTTCTTGCATCTCGGTGTGACGCCTGGACTGTGGCAAATTCTAAGAAGTCTGTTCCTGAAACAGCAGACTGAAGCCAAAGTGGCAATCTACTTCCGTCCCTGAATCTGCTGTCTTCAAAATGTCTTTGGAGTATGGTGTTTTTATTTTTGTTGGATACTTCCACTTCTAGGATAAATTATAAAAGATAACGTATATTATATTATTTTTCCTCCAAGTTTATCATCGCTGCTTAAAAGTAACCGTAGTTACACGAAGCCTGGCCAGAAAACTGAAGGCCAGTTAGAAGCTATATGGATATAGTCAATTCACGGTTACTTCCAACTTTCCTGAAGCCCCATTCATACAAACAAATCTTAACAAAGTATAGGACATTACTACCAAGGGAACTCGCACCGGATTCCTGCACACTCGATGTAATATTATTTTGCGTAAGGATTATTTCTTACTAGATGTTACCAACACGCCTATTTTCTCCCTTTTTTAAATTAATATTAAAGATAAATTAACTATAATAATTTATTGACAGAATATAAGCAAAAATTCTATAAATCTAAAAACAAGGTGAGTTTATATTAAGACGTGTATAAAATGATTGCAATACGTGGAATTGTTAGGAAAAAAAACCAAACAGGTAATTCGAAGTTTTTCATTCAAAACTTTGATTAAAAAAGTATGAAAAAACCGCAAATAAACTATAAGTGATGATTATGCCAGTTTCGCCCTTATCGCTTCCTTTCTGCTGCACCTTAAGATGTGGAAACCAGCTGCATGGCCGTGCGCTTCGGTAAACCAGTTTCGAAAACAACTCCGCGCGAAGCATCCATTTTGGCAGCAGCGACTGGTGTGGTGGCTGTCATGGCTGTAACAGTCTTGTCGCGGGTGTGTGAATATTTACCGGAGCTTGTGATTATTTCAGTGTTTGCACGGCTGTGCGCGGAGCTGGCTGGGCGGGGGAAACTTCACTGAGCTCACTTCTTGGTGAATTATAAAACAGTCTGCCTTCAAGTCGCGGCGAGGTACGCACAGCGCACACCGTGGTGCTTTGGCGAAGTTACACTTTCTCCTGTGCAGCAATGTAGCTTGCTCGACAACTTCGATACACTTTCTCCTGTGCAGCAATGTAGCTTGCTCGACAACTTCGATACACTTTCTCCTGTGCAGCAATGTAGCTTGCTCGACAACTTCGATACACTTTCTCCTGTGCAGCAATGTAGCTTGCTCGACAACTTCGATACACTTTCTCCTGTGCAGCAATGTAGCTTGCTCGACAACTTCGATACACTTTCTCCTGTGCAGCAATGTAGCTTGCTCGACAACTTCGATACACTTTCTCCTGTGCAGCAATGTAGCTTGCTCGACAACTTCGATACACTTTCTCCTGTGCAGCAATGTAGCTTGCTCGACAACTTCGATACACTTTCTCCTGTGCAGCAATGTAGCTTGCTCGACAACTTCGATACACTTTCTCCTGTGCAGCAATGTAGCTTGCTCGACAACTTCGATACACTTTCTCCTGTGCAGCAATGTAGCTTGCTCGACAACTTCGATACACTTTCTCCTGTGCAGCAATGTAGCTTGCTCGACAACTTCGATACACTTTCTCCTGTGCAGCAATGTAGCTTGCTCGACAACTTCGATACACTTTCTCCTGTGCAGCAATGTAGCTTGCTCGACAACTTCGATACACTTTCTCCTGTGCAGCAATGTAGCTTGCTCGACAACTTCGATACACTTTCTCCTGTGCAGCAATGTAGCTTGCTCGACAACTTCGATACACTTTCTCCTGTGCAGCAATGTAGCTTGCTCGACAACTTCGATACACTTTCTCCTGTGCAGCAATGTAGCTTGCTCGACAACTTCGATACACTTTCTCCTGTGCAGCAATGTAGCTTGCTCGACAACGCTTATTCTTTTGGTAACAAAATTACTCAGGCTTAAAGGATGTCCCAGAAGCATGTGTAGGTTTTCGAACCTATGCACCGAGACAGTAGTTTGCATGAAAAACGAAATTAACACCACAATAGAAAGCTGTTTACTTACAGTTTAGTATACAGGTGTCGATTTTTAAAAATTGCATTCTTCAAGGGATCAGCCTGGCGTCTAACAAATTCATGATTTCTGCGCACAAAATCACANGATTTTTAAAAATTGCATTCTTCAAGGGATCAGCCTGGCGTCTAACAAATTCATGATTTCTGCGCACAAAATCACACAAGACACGATCCAATAAACTACAGTTCGTTCCCGTCACTTCAGCAGCAACGCGTTCCGTTAGCTGTAGGATACTGCGGGGTTTGGTAGCGTCTCGGGCAGCGTAGACTTTCAACTCCAGGTGTTCCCAAGGGACAGAGCCGGGTGCTGCTAGATCCGGGGACCTCGCCGGCCACTTCATGTCTCCAAACCGTGACGTTACACGCCCTGGGGAAAAATTCTCACGTTGCCGCCTTTGACTCCCGAGTTGTGTGTGTGGTTGCGCCGTCGTGTTGGAGTTCAAGTTCGCCGTCTCCGCGTGCATTAGGAAACTCCAGTAGTTTGAACATCTGTTAGTAACGGGCTGCTGTTACTATCGCAGTTCGGTTGTTCGACTGGAAAAAAGTAAGGCGCAATTATACCGAAAGCTAACACTTTCCGCCATACTGTTACCTTAGAGGAGGTGGTGTTCCCCCGACCAATTCACCATAGTGACTACGATACACTGAAATAATATACTGTAAAAATGGCTTCTTCCCAAGGCGCACTTGTTCCCCGCTGGGTGTCACACATTCTCAATTGACGCGCGATTCAAATTCATCGCATCCTTCTGGGACATCCTACTAGGGCATCCTGTAGTTTGATTGCTTCCCCTAGACTACACACTATGCTCGAATCAGTGACATCAATCGGTGAAATATCATTCACTGAAAGTCAGCTGATAAGCTACTGCCGACAGGGGAATCAAGGAAATTAACTGTGAACAAGTGACTTATGGTAGTGCAATTCTCGATATTGAATGGCAACCACTATATCAATCAGTTACCTGGCGCTGATTATTAGTCACACAATTTTCGTTATTTTCACTGATTTGACTCAATTCTCACTGTTTCAAGTTTAGAATGAAAATCAGGACCCCCAGCCCACCAAACAAAAAATATAATCTCTCAGTAAAACTGTTAAACTTGACACACTGAACTCGATATCTGGACCTACAACCATCCGTCACACCCGACAGTCACTCGTCCGTCAGTCAGTATTCCGTCTATCCGTCAGTTGAAAGCGATTCACAACAGTCCGTTGTCCATCAATCTTTCTGCACGGAAAAATTTAAGTGTGACTACTCAAAATCGTGATCTTTCTTTAGTTGGAGGTATATTTTTGTTGGAAATACATTTTCAAGAGAGGAAAATTTCAGGTAGATATTTATTTACGTGATAATAATTTATCATGAATTATAGTTTACATTTTATATTCCAGAATTTACCGCCAAAGATAATACACACAGATCCACTGCCTTGCATTTTATTTCATAGTCCGTATTCGCGTCTACAAAATGTCGTCAGAAGGCGGTGGTCCATCCATAAGTCCGTCGGAAGTTAAATTTTCATAAATGTTTGACGGATTGACGGATGGAAAAAAAGTTGCCCTGTGATTTACCCAGCTTAATGCCTGTCAAAAGCTAATCACATCAAAGCGAGCACTTTTGAAATCAACATTTGAAATAAATCGTTGCCCATATCTACATACACACTCTAAAAAAAATTTTGTACTGCTACAAGAAAAATATTTGGAAACCCAGTTGCCAAGAAAATCCTTTGTGAAACTGCAAACAGTTTTCTTGTAAAATCTGTAAAACATACATTTGTAATACTACTAACGATAGCCTTGTATTACAACTTACATTTTTAGAAGTGTACATAAAATTACTTTTTCTTTTTAGAAACAAATAACAGAAAATAACTAAAGAAATATTTCAAAATATAATAAAAAAAAATAAAAAAAGATCTCCGCCTGCACGGGGACTAGAAGCCACACGCCCTACATTATTATCCCACTATCTTGACCACAAGACCAACTTGAGTTACGAAATGAAGACTTATTTTTATATGAAATATAACTGCAAGTACTTACAAAATATTAAGGAATTTACTTGATCTAAAAGAATTCAGTTATTTAATTTCGAAGAGTTCTGTGTAACTAGGAAACATTAACAGTTAATAAGTAATACGGTCTTGTTTTCCTGAAATTGTCGTTCTAGTTTTTTTTAAGTGTTTTACCCTATTCAAACTTGCTATGCATTTCTAAAAACACACACATTTATTTTTGCACACTGCTACACTTAACATCACCCATAGTTTTTGCACAAACAGCTATATACGGTTTTAAGTTGTTGAGCGTCCGCCATTTTGCTGTAGCTCAGTATAGTAAAAACATTTTTTGAGGTCTGTTACAAACATGGCCCTTGTAGTGGTTTTATAAGTGAAATTTTTGCACTGTTACAAGAATTTGTAAATTTACAAACAATTTATCACTAAAAATTACAACTTCGTAATGGTGGCTGTATCTTAAACGGTTCGGAAATAACATCCAACTATCCTTCTAAGAGGGATTAAGGCGTACTTGACCTTGCGGTGTTTTTTGTCGTCGGAGTGATGCCTATGTTATTAATTTGGTGGCTGTATCTTAAACGGTTCGGAAATTATAGTCAACTATGATTATACAATGGCTTAAGGCCAAATTGTGTCTACCGTTCTATTCAGCCTCAAGGGCGATGCCTATTTTATAAATTACATTACATCCATTGACAAGCAGACTGTCTGTTAAGTTGGCAGCTAAAAAATAAAAATATATTCTAGGAGGTGCGCCTGCTCTAACTGCGTTGCAGTATTTGAAATGCGAGATTTTTTTTTTTACGAAACTCTTAAACACGTGTCTAATGTGCTGGTCTACGAAAAGCACACACACTTCAGACTTTGCTAGTCAATATTAGCTTCAAGGCGCTACGCACATTAGGAACATNCTAGTCAATATTAGCTTCAAGGCGCTACGCACATTAGGAACATCATTTCAGAGCACCCCAAAATTGTTAAAAAAATGGCTTTTTCAAAGCGCTGTATCTCAAAATGTACGCGTTATCTACACACAGAATGACTCTAGGGACATGCGCAGAACCCTGTTACAGACTTTCCACCAATAACGTGACAGGTGCACGCATAGGTGCACGCAGCACTACGAGATCACTGCACGCCAGTTCTGGGCCCTTCGGGTTCCAATCATGCCTAACACACGTCAAGTTTTTAATTTAAAGTTAGTTTAGCACAACGAAACTCCCTCCTGATTGGCTCATTGCTAAAAGCGCAAAACGCAACCTACACAAACGCGTGGATAAAAAATAATAATGGCGTGTGGGGTCACGTGGGTCCCGTTCCGTTGTGGGAGGCTCACTGCCAGAAAGGTGCTGGGACCCGTAGGCGACCGTCATACCCGGGCAGGACGGAAATGGAGACCCTAGAATGGAGCGGCGCTGGAATGCAAGTTTCCACAAACGTGTGGAAACTATAGAAGGCTAGACACCACATAGTGTTATAAACGAAGTATTGTAATTTTCATTTGTTGTTTACATTATTTTATATTGGTATCATAGGATTTAAAGTAGTTTCGCAATTTTTAATTGATCTTAAATTATTGTTTTAAATAATTATTCATTTTACTACGGCCAGTGTATAAGGCATGATCAGGGACTCTGGTACGATACTCCACGGGTCTGGTAAATTACTACAAACCATAATTTTTCCTTTTTAAATTGAAATAAACGTTTGTACGTAATGGCTGAGTCAGAGACTGCAATTTATACAAAAATATAAGCTACCCACTGATGTAATCTAGAAAATATTGTCCTCTTGCTGCGAATAATTGTGTGTAAACGAAATTAACATGCTATCTTCTTACTATAATACTTATTACTACTCATTTTAAATTAAACAATGTACTTCTTTTTAAAAGCCGAAAGCTTCATGATCGAACTATATCTGCATTCATCATAGAACATGCCACACTCCCAGTGAGGAGCACAGCCTAGCCTTGGTCGGCTTACAAACTGGCCCCCTATCGCGGGCAGAAAAATGATCTGAGCGTACAAAGTTAACTCGTTATGTCTCTCGGTGCATAAAAAACAACCCCAATATGTGTGGAAGTAAACACGCCGTTACAGACAAAGTTTGACTGCAGGTTAATGACGGGGAAAAAGGTGGAAAACACACACACGGATTATGGTCGAAAGTGTATCCTACGGGCCGTACATATCTTGCAGTTGGACCTGAAACACCAGTTCAGTACTACTATGGGAGACGCAACACTCGGTGTCTGAATAATGTGTAAAGTTAATTGTGACGTGCTGGTTAGTAATCCATCTTTTAATTCCCAAGTATGCTGCATCGTCATGGTGATTAAGTTGAATTAAGGGTAGTAATCGTGATTATTTACATGACATATTTGATGACAGCGACAGATATGTGTTGTGGTGTTTGCCNGAATTAAGGGTAGTAATCGTGATTATTTACATGACATATTTGATGACAGCGACAGATATGTGTTGTGGTGTTTGCCAACCTTTTTTCCGTTACGAATTATCCAGTCACTCAATGCTCCATCTTAAAGATTTTGTGCAATAATTTTAAACAACTAGTGTTTGAAGTCCAACTTGAAAGTGAAAGATGTGTGCCACCCTTAGGCTCCAATTTTTCGTGATTAACCTGCAGCCTACGTTTGTCGATCTCATTTAGATACAAAATGTATNACCACCCTTAGGCTCCAATTTTTCGTGATTAACCTGCAGCCTACGTTTGTCGATCTCATTTAGATACAAAATGTATTTCGATAAGCAGAAAATACAAAACACAAACAATTATATTGGCTTAACGTACAGCGTAAAGAAAAATATTTTATGCGTACTCGACAACGTATAGCTCAAAATAAATACATTTCAAAAGAAAAATATAAGTTTTAAACCGGCAACGACTGTGTTCATATCGGATAGCATTGGTCTGCCTTTAATATTTCAGTGTTTAAAAAAGTATCCTGTAATATAAAAGAAAAAAAAACAATAAAATAGAATGGTAGCAAAATAAAAGAGAAAGGTATAAGCAATATATTAGCCAGACAATTTTACTTTCTGGTGAGTGAAAGAAAGTGAGTTAGGATGGGGACTGTATTTCAAAAGCAGTTCTGCCAACATTGTGACTGGTGCAGTTCAAGGAAGGAGGAGAAATGTGCACACACGAGTACGTTACATGGATGAGATAACAGACATTGTTGATTTTGGAAGTTACAAGGAAATAAGACATGTCGGAATACTGAAGTATGAGAATGTATATAAGTATATTTACGTTTGAAGTTGTAGAGATGGGTGTTTGCCCTTAACGTAACATTGCAGTGAGTATTTATGTGCATCAACCAAGGTTTAGATGTTTCTGTTACAAATATTCTCTTCAGGTGAATTAATTGTTGTTATTATACGTTATATAAACTCGTGAATTATTAAAGTTGGGTACCAACAGTCGTAACTCAGAGCTTCTACGTAAATGACGTTCTAAAGTTGGTATTAACATGTATAAATTAATAATACATACGAAATAAAGAAAATGTTATTTCCAAAATACAGAGAGAGAAAAAAAATACAAATTTCCATGCTAGCTAAGCACTTCAATTTCTAAATAGACTCGTTTTTGTCGTTTTCTCGCATTTTGCTGTTCTTTATTTCACTTGTCAGTGTGTTGCCTTTTTTATGACTTGTAATTCACTGTGTGACTGTATAATTTTTGTTCTATATTTTGACATCGTAAGCAATGGAGAAAATAAAGTTGAAATCTGAATGGTGTTTACTTGCACCATTCAATTTCAAATCCAAAAACAACTTCCCCACACTTTAATCCACATTTATTTAATATGTTTGCTTGAACCCTTGAACAAGGCGACTTTTATTTTTGAAATAAGATACAAATTTCTACGTTATCACGCAGAAGGTGGGTCATACTTTCTTCTGTTTTTCCAACTGTGAAACTAGGAA
Organism: Clitarchus hookeri; assembly: GCA_002778355.1. NCBI lineage: Eukaryota > Metazoa > Arthropoda > Insecta > Phasmatodea > Phasmatidae > Clitarchus > Clitarchus hookeri. Next base: position 692,390 of record NQII01002080.1, on the reverse strand, counting down.
ACGTTAAGTTTGTACTATAGTTAGAGAATAGTTTTTACAAAGTGACGTGTTTATTTAGGATACGACACCGGTACTAAAAGTACCAGTACAACAATTTGTAAGGTTATTGAAATATTTTAATTTATTGCCATTTTATTAATTTTACAACGGAGATGAATATCGTGTTTTATAATATTGGCAAAAAATGTCCGTGTTATGTAGGCTTTTGTATGGCTTCTACAGTATGTAAGAATTTTCGACACTGATTCTTTGTTTTAAATGGCCTTCTTACTTTATTTAAAGTGTTATCACACATCTCATATTCTATACTAGTTGCACTATATTTCATCCTTTTATGTGTACTTCACGTTCATAAATAATGCATCAATCAATATAAGTATATCTCCATAAAATCTCGAATTTAATTAAGGTGCTGTGGACTAACACGTTGGTAATATACAGGATGAGTATAAAAGAATACCCTATCTTTGAAGGTCCATAATATCAAAACCAAATAACCTACAACCTTGATTGACCAATCAAATGAACCATGGGACCATGAAGTTTGTTCACCATACATTCATAAATGTTCAATGTGACCACCACGAGCGGCCCGAACGACATCTACGCGATTATCAAACTCNGTTCACCATACATTCATAAATGTTCAATGTGACCACCACGAGCGGCCCGAACGACATCTACGCGATTATCAAACTCTTTCCACGCTCTTCTCAGCATGTCCGGTGTTACAGTTTGGATGGCNCCCGAACGACATCTACGCGATTATCAAACTCTTTCCACGCTCTTCTCAGCATGTCCGGTGTTACAGTTTGGATGGCATCCGTAATTCTCGTTTTGAGGTCGTCAATTTTAGCCGGCAATGGTGGACGAAACACTTGATCCTTTATATAACCCCATAGAAAAAAATCGCACGGGGTAAGATCTGGGCTCCAAGGTTCATTTGATTGGTCAATCAAGGTTGTAGGTTGTTTGGTTTAGATATTATAGACCTTCAAAGTTGGGGTATTCTTTTATACTCACCCTGTATGTCCATAGTATCTAACTCGTGATCAGCAGTGTTAATACTCTCCTCATTAATTAAAATATTTTTAAAAAAATTTAACAAAAATTACAACTTTAGTTTTTTGCTAATTTCATAATAGTAATTTTTGCACACAGATTAGCCCAGTTTTGTGTAAGTACTTATAGAATTGCCATTATCCTTTTGCTTGACATCACGTGGTTGGAGGAGAGGGTGGGTGCATGCTCTTTAAAATTTCTTGACGCCACCATTTATCCATAGTATGGGAGGAAAATAATTTAATAATGCAATAAAATTTTTTTCGTCTGCTCTGGGACGCACTGTGAATGCTACCGGCAAGAACCGAAAATAATATGAATAAGAACAGCTAATTAAAATTTAGCAACTCCTGAAGAAGAATCTGCAATCTTGAGATGCAAAGACTCAAACCGAAAATTTCTGGAATAAAATAAGGTGATTAATATAGTTTTCCCACTCCAAGCCAGGTTGTTTGAGGACCATCTGTTGCCTCTTGATAAGCACGCCCTCGTGCAGATAGAAGATACGTTATCACTTTAAGAGGAGGTATCTACACAGAAAAGTAAGCATGATGTGTTCAGTAATAGGTGATACGTAAATTGTATTTGATATTCGGACCTAATAGGAAAATCGACAAAAGTTTCTTTTTTAACTCTGTGTGGTGTTCTTCATAAAACGTGACAGTTAAAGTTAGCAAGTTATTGTAGAGAGAGAGAGAGAGTGTGTGTGTGTGTGTGTGTGTGTGTGTGTGTGAAGAGATTTGGGCGCTCTTAACCTCGAGGTATCCAGAACAGATGAGGGTGAATCGAAGTGTGAATGGAGCAGTGCTGGAATGTAAGGGCGGGGGGAAGTGGGAGATCCCCGAGAAAACCCATCAACCAGCGGCATCGCTCGGCACGATTCCCACATACGAAAATCCGGGGGTGACCCCACAGGGTATCGCACCCATTTCGTCTTGGTGGGAGGCGAGTAGTCTAACCACTACACCACTGTGGCCCCATTGGAACTCGCGTTTTTATTTTTCCCCGAAAATGTTTTACGTGTTCCCGATGTACCGATCCACGAAAAAGAAATCGCATACTCACCTCACTGCGGTCAACGATTCTGGAGACCTTGATGTTAAGAGCCGTCCAAAGATCTCCACCTCACTCCGCGCGAGTTTCAAACACTCTGCAACATAACTCGAATGTCGAGGTAGGCGGTGGCTCTAAAGTCATTCAAGGGAGATGTTGCTGTTTCCAAGGGTTTGCCTCACCGCTACGATCATGACGTCAACCCATCTTGATGGGACTTTCCGGGACAATCCGCGGGGACGAATCAGAGCTGACCTCGTGGCTCGCCTTAACACTTCCAGATCCTGTTTCATCTATGGCTTCAGCTGATGCAAGTAAGAAATTTTTCTGTGCGTGCTGTACTTCAAGCCGACACGTGAGAGTCGTGTGAGCGCTTGCGGATTCCGCGTACATGGTTCTTGAACTGCGTTGTACGGTGATTGAAACACTCGTTTTTCTCACGAAACTATTAAAAGTGCGTCCCATGTGCTGATCTACGAGAAAAAAAAACACTCGATTCATACGAGGGCAGTCGAGTTCTTTCAATACGACGCGCAAATTTTAAACACCCTTTTTGTTTTTTTAAAAGTGCTGAATCTTAAAATACTCGCGTCTGGTACATACGAAAGTACTCGATGGACGTACATTGAACCTTCCTACGCACTTTCTTTCTATAAAATAATACGATCACGGCTGGAAAGTCTCGTAGGTACGCACAGCACGAGAACGCTGCACGCCAGTTCAGAGGCTTGCGCTTAGAGGTGATGGCGCACTTGATGCGAGCGCCAATGTCGCCCGTATCGTTCCCGCGCCTCTCGGCCTTAAACGCTGGCAAGAGGGGGGGGGGAAATTCAGCTAGGCGGGAGCCTTAACAGCGAATTCCAGAGCGCAGATTGTGGTGAAATGAGGTGGACGTGGAGCAGCGGGGAAACGTAACGGTGCGGTTAACGGGAGGACCCTGAGAAACCCCGTTGGCCGACGGCAACGTTCGTCACGTTTCCCCACATGCGAAAATCTGAGTGACCCCGGTGAGAATCGGAACCAGTTGTCTTTGGTGGGATGCAACTCATCTGACTATTACTGATAAAAAAAAATATAAAATTGTGTTCAATATAAATATGTTACTGTTTTAGCATTTATTATTTTTATAATAAGCGAATAATAAAAAGAAACCATTTTAATGTTGGCAATTTTAACATCTTACTTTTGACAATACGTTAGAGAACATTTATTTGCACTACCTGATTTCGCTACCACGTCCATTGTGAGTAGCGATTGTTTAGTTGAGAGATTTGGGCGGCTCTTACCCACGAGGTCTTGAGAGTCGTTGAGAGCCGTTGAGGGCGAAATGAGGTGAGAATGGAGCAGCGCCGGAATGCAAGGGCGGTGGAAACGGGAGATCCCCGAGAAAACTCGCCACCAGCGGCATCGTCCGGCACGATTCCCATTTGCAAAAATACGAGTGTGTCCCGGCTGGGGTTAGAACCCGGTTCGCCTTGGTGGGAGGCGAGCAGGCTAACCGCTTAGCCAGACACTGCTTATGTTAGAATAAAGAAAAGTAAAATTCAGGGATTTTTTTTCGACACGACTTAAAGCGTATACGATTCGCAGTAATATAAAAAAAATGCCGCTTTTCAAATAATACTTCGCACGTAACGCACGAGACCTGACACATGACATCCTAGGCTTCTGTGCGGTCAGGAAACCTTTTAATATGTTTTCGTAGCAAGTATCTTCTCTCATTTTGGAGAGAGTGTATCGTTTTTAACTTACATCGCCTATCTGGCTTCTTAAGGAGGTTCAAGAGAACGAAATATATTAATTTATACATATTTAGCATAGTATTTATATTTTTATTGGAAGTGAAATAAAATTGGGGAGAAGTATGGAATTGGTAAAAAAATTTATGCAATTAAACTTACACTGAAGAGCCAAAAAAACTGGCACACCTGCCTAATATCGTATANNAATCCACCATCATCACCAAGCACGCAGAAGTGCCGCAAGACGACGTGGCATGGACTCAACTAATGTCTGAAGGTATGCAGGAGACAATTCACACCATGAATCCTGCAGGGCAGTCCACAAATCCAATCTGCGTCAATTTGAGAAAGGGTTACACGTCTGTCACGTTTAATGATTCTCGTCAATCGTCGTTTGTCCCGTTCTTTCACAATCTTTTTCCGGCCGCAGCGATGTCAAATACGTGATGTTTTACCAGATTCCCGACATCCACGGCACACTCGTGAAATGGTAGTACGCCAAACATCCTAATGTTATCGCTGCCTCGGAGATGCTAAGTCCCATCTCTCGTGCGCCGGCTATAACACCGCGTTCAAACTCACTTAAATCTTGATAACCTGCCATTGTAGCAGCAGTAACCGATCTAGCAACATTGCCAGACGCTTGTTGTCTTATATACGCGCTGCCGACAGCATCGCCTTACTCTGATTGGTTCCATACCTTTGTTATTTGCATACGCACGCCTATACCAGTTTTTTTTGCTCTTCAATGTATAAAAGAAATTGTATGAACTTTAAACTATTTTTTTTATCTTGGAAATCTCAAAACTGAACAAAATGAATAATTAACACTACAGCTCAGAATGTGAAGAGAATATTTTCTTGATAATTTTGTATTCTGTTCTGCCATATTTCAATTCTAACATTTGGGAAAAAAAAAGTCAAAATTTAAACCATTTTGGCATTTGGGCATACGACTTGAAGCATTTGAGCTGAAACCAAACTTTGAGTCAAAATAACTTATTGAAATTTACACGAACTAACATTTTAAGTTAAAGTATTATATTTACGCTAAAGAAAACACGATAAAAGTGCTTTTAAAATTATTTCGGATTTTTATTAACTTATCATTGAAATCACGTAACGAAGCCATAAAATATTCTCAAAAATATATTTAAAAAAAATTGGCTCTTGAAGGAACTTTGTGTTCTTTTGCCAAGAGAAAATCTTGGCAACGATCTCACGATGCTTTATAAATTGTATTCTCTTTTTTTAAGAATATAAGTAAACTTCCACTACACTTAACGTCTCGCTGCGGCATCGTGAGGTTGATATAGCGAGCAGTGTTGCCAACTGACTAGCGCTGAACGGCCCCGAGTCAGCGCTCCAGGGCTTCACAGAATGGCCGGGGGTAATCCAAGGAGGCTGTATACAATTGATGTTTACTATTTGCAACCTCCTTGGGGGAGGGGGGGGGGTAACTTGCGAAAGTGGTGGAGCGAGGGAGAAGACATGTAGGGTGCGTTCCAAATAGCTCTCAGCGGTGAATGAATGTCACGGCGTGCCTCTGGGTTCACCACCTCAAAGCACCGTCCTTTTCGTTTAAGTAAGCTTCTTAAAATTTTCGCTGAAATATACCTTCATTGCGTGTCTGAATGCTCTGAACAAAAGGAGGAAAAAATTTTATTCATTTTCTGTTCGCAAATAATCTCCATAAACATGATAAGGTATAATTTTCTCTCTTCAAAACAACGTTACGGCGAATATGAAATTTAATTATTTCAACCAAAAAAAAATTGTGTAATTGTTAGAAAATAATACTACCACTTTTTAAAGAAATCACTCGTATAATGAGAATGTATAACACAACCTTCTTTAGGTAATGAAATCTGGGTTTCTACAGCTTTAGAGGGTGCTTTTTTTTCACAGGAATTAATATTAATGTATTTTTTTTTCTACGGCTGCAGTTTAAATATAACGTATTTTGTAGCGAAATTATATAAGAACAAATTAGCATGTTAAAAATTATTTCTCAGTTTGATATACTACGTGAAATAACGGTACACGCAAGTATTCTGTGCTGGCGTTAACACTGCCGAAGGTAAATTTTTTTAATATTTTGTTATTTATTATTATACTTTTATATGCTGCATGTATATGGTATGTTAAAAATTGTTGCATGAATTCTGAGGAATGGAAGGGGGAGGGAGGGGGTGATTCAATTTTATTTTGTCAAATCTAATGAGTTTGCTTGCGCGTTTTCAAGGCATTTTTCCATCAAGCGTCGCTAAAAATAAAATATTTTATATGCATGTCTTTTTATTATTTATAATTCTGTGTTAACATCTACATTCAATTCCCTACATAAGTGCTACGCATTACAAACTGATACATTTATAAAAGTGTGTGCACTAATCACACTGATTACAGGAAATGCTTGACGGACTTACCATGGGCTTCAAGTTAGACATTTTATATTGCATACCTGTCAAGCCACTAACCGTCTGTTTCTAAACGCCTGCGTGCATTTCTCGAAAACAGTTCATACGAGCAGTTGACTAGGAGACACCCGCCTAGCAACGTTCAGCACGACCTCTGACCCTGATGACGGCAGTGACGTGACGCGGCGTCGCATGGACTCCACAAGGCACCGGAAGCAGTTGGGAGCCATACTGGTCCATGACCGCTTCACAGCCTCCCACAGTGCACGGAGATCAGTCTGAGCAGGATCCACGGCGCGCACGTCACTCTCGACGGCGTCCCAGGCGCGTTCGGTAGGATTGAGGTCGGGTGACTTCGAGGGCCAGGCAAGCAACTTCAAGTCCGTGGAGTGACCACCCAACCGCTCGGTCACAGCTTGGGTGCGGTGCGCCACTGCATTGTCTCCCTGTAGTTGCTTATCTCCTGCAGGGTGCTGTACGCGCAGAAATGGGCGCAGGTATTCTGCTGGCAGTTCCTTGTACAGTTCGCCGGTGAGGGACAATGGCACGTGTGCCAACGGACCCACGTCATTTGGCGTACAGTCCCCGTACGAAGGTACCACCACCACCAGACTGGACTGTACTTTGCTGACACGAGGCGACGTATTCGTACACTCTCATCGGCGTGTACCATCGTGTACCTCGACTCGTCCATCCAGGCGCCCTTCCTCCATGCGTCGAGGGTCCGCTGAACCTCTTGACTTGCGCTGAGTAGAGTTACCCTAGTGCGGCCTCAGTTTCTGNCCTCCATGCGTCGAGGGTCCGCTGAACCTCTTGACTTGCGCTGAGTAGAGTTACCCTAGTGCGGCCTCAGTTTCTGCACCGCATAGCGAGGAGATGGTTCTAGATGGCGGGCCTGCTCACAGGTCGTTGTAGTCCAACGCTGAGTTGGTGAGATCTGCTGCACTGTGGCCTGTCTATCCGCTATTGCCAACCGAGCTAGCCAACGGCGAACCTTGTCGTCGATACTTTGTAAACCATGGCAGTTGTACACTCTTAGCATGGTGGCTACTGTTAACTAAATGACCGCACGTCTTCGGTGATGGAGTGCCCCATACGTCTTTACCCAACGATCTGGTTATGATCAGATGCGCTCAGATGTCGTTTCATCCCCATTCTGTGCTCTAGTGTTGCTCAGATAGTCAGTGTAAGGTCTGACGATATCCCGCAATCATGCGAGGTTTGGCACTGTATTCCATCTGACGGGCGACCACAGCACCATTTCACCAACAAAGTAGGTGTCTCTATTTAAACTGTTCATGAGTGTATGTAGTTATGGGCAGCGATATTTTTCAGATGATAATTTCAAAAGCGTTCACATAATCGCAAACAGACTTTAAACTATTTAATTGCAAGTGTTAAAAAATGGTTACAGTACAGTGAGAAAAACGTTTTGTTGAATCAAACCAAGTTTGTTTGTCACAAAGAAATTAGTTTTTGTACGGGGGAAATGAAATGTTTTCTTGACGAAATTTTTTATTTTGATTTTCTTATTTGGTTGGTGCAACTAAATGTTTGTTTGGCTCTACGTACATAAAACCGTCTCAGTTAATATAAGAAATTTTTTTGAAACCCAAACGAGATTCTAATCTAAATCGTTTGCATCCTAGCACTACGCCCTCGCAACTTCAGCTAAACATTTAATTCAACAAAACATTTTGTTGAAGGTCTAGCTCCTTTTGGCCTAACACATAAGTTAGCTCATTCGAGCGTGTATTTTATTAAATGAGCAAATTGGTTTATTTCAAGTATCTTTTACCAAATTATTTTGTTGAGGCAACTAAAATTATTTTTGGCCCTATACAAACAAGTATTTCGATGCCTTGAACCAACTATTATTTAAAATTAACAAATTCACATTCACAAGTCCAGCCTTTGGCGTAACCATAGACTAAAGATGTGGCAGACTGATAATTCGTCTTCTGCGCACGTAGCAAACATTAAGCTACCACAAAGGAACAAAACTGTCAAAGTCACATGGTCCAAAGTGATACACGTGTTTGTTTATATCTTAATTTTCAAAAGACTGGCCCATTTTAATATTAATAAAATATTTTCACCCATTTGAATTTAATCTAACAGCATTCCAAATTGGCAGGAGGGAGGATAAAACATCTCGAAACACTTGTATAGTAAACACCTATATAGTAAACACCTGTACAGTAAACACTTGTATAGTAAACACCTGTACAGTAAACACTTGTATAGAGCAAACAGTGTTCTAACCTCAAATCCAATCCACGCCGTTTTCGCTAGTCGTGTTTGCAGAAAAGCCGTTCGATGTTGAGGCACGGAGACTGGTTGTGCGCAGCCAACGAGATCTGCCTACACCGAGAGAAACGCCAACAAAATATTTGTTTGTGTAGGCCCAAAAATATATTTAGTTGCCCCAAAAAATATATTTTTGGGTAAACAGAACTTGAAAAGCAACAAAATAATTTTTTAGTCTAATAAANGAAAAGCAACAAAATAATTTTTTAGTCTAATAAAATATACGCTTGAGTTATTAAAAAGAAAAACCCTATATTGGGCCAAAATAAATTGGACTGTCAACAAAATGCTTGTTTCTGTCAAATGTGTAGTTTTGTTTGGCCGCTCATTTGACATCCTTCGTTCTAAAACACAGCTCGAGAGTTTGTTTGTGTTTTCTGTGACAATTCGTATAGTAACGGTGTTCTATAGTGCATTTATTGATGCTCCGTAATGATTTAAACGTCCTAATAAAACAAGTTGTACGGGAAAATAAAAAAAGTAAAGTTTTGAAACGTAAAATATTTATTTGCGAACGTTTTTTTCCAGTATTTGAAAAGTACTTGAAGTATTTAGCTTTTATCGGCGGTCTCTATAGGGGGCTCTGCCCTCGTAGCTCAGAGNACACTTGTATAGTAAACACCTGTATAGTAAACACCTGTATAGTAAACACCTGTATAGTAAACACCTGTATAGTAAATACCTGTATAGTAAACACCTGTATAGTAAACACCTGTATAGTAAACACTTGTATATTAAACACGTGTATATTAAAAAATGTATATTAAACACCTGTACAGTAAACACTTGTATAGAGTAAACAGTGTTCTAACCTCAAATCCAATCCACGCCGTTTTCGCTAGTCGTGTTTGCAGAAAAGCAGTTCGATGTTGAGGCACGGAGACTGGTTGTGCGCAGCCAACGAGATCTGCCTACACCGAGAGAAACGCCAACAAAATATTTGTTTGTGTAGGCCCAAAAATATATTTAGTTGCCCCAAAAAATATATTTTTGGGTAAACAGAACTTGGAAAGCAACAAAATAATTTTTTAGTCTAATAAAATATACGCTTGAGTTATTAAAAAGAAAAACCCTATATTGGGCCAAAATAAATTGGACTGTCAACAAAACGCTTGTTTCAGTCAAATGTGTAGTTTTGTTTGGCCGCTCATTTGATTTCCTTCTTTCTAAAACATAGCTCGAGAGTTTGTTTGTGTTTTCTGTGACAATTTGGATAGCGACGGTGTTCTACAGAGCATTTATTGATGCTTCCTAATGATTTAAACGTCCTAATAAAACAAGTTGTAAGGGGAAAATAAAAAAGTAAAGTTTTAAAACGTAAAATATTTATTTGCGAACGTTTTTTTTTTCCAGTATTTGAAAAGTACTTGAAGTATTTAGCTTTTATCGGCGGTCTCTATAGGGGGCTCTGCCTTCGTAGCTTAGAGGCAGAGTCGCCAACTTGTTGACGGAGGGTTGGGGGCTCGCGCCCCGCTCCCCCCCCCCAAGCNAGCGCTGCAGATCACCAGCTCGCATGTCGCGCACACGAGGTCTGTGAATCTGTCATCTAGTCGCTCTCACGTGAGCTCGTCAAACGTCGCAAACACACGCCGTCGCAACGTCACACACACGCTATGTCCAACGGCAAATGTATCGGTCAATACGTCAATAAAGTCAACTTAAAAAAAAAATAAAACGCGAGGTTGCCAAGTAGTAGCTCTTGGGTGCGGTTGATCTAAGTTCGATTCTCGGTCTTGCTGTAACTTTTTTTATTTCATACTAACCGAAACTATTTAACATACGCAGAGCCAAACAAATATTTAGCTACACCAACCTAATTCTGGTTTGGGGTAACCGAATAGGACCTGCAAAGTATTTAACTCCTCCTACACAAACAATTGATTTTGTTGCGCCAATCAAGTTTCGTTTGATTCAGCAAAACTTTTTTTTCTCGGTGTACCTCGTCTTTAGTGTATGGGTGTAACTACGCTCCTGGGCAGTTCTAACCAGCGCGAGTGTAGGAGCAGCTGTTTCGAAGCAGATCACTGGACCGTCGCAGCTGGGCGATCGGAGTTCAGCGGACCAAGCAGGACAGAGCGAGGCGCACTCGACGACGAGATCAAACAAGCCACGTATTTGCCCCCGGGCAAGCGTGCGGGCTGATTCGCCCGTCGAAGCTCCGTGTCCCGACGAAAATGCCACCAAATACCCGACATCTCTCGCCACGTTCCGTCACCACCGACGAGGGGCCGCGGTGGTGTAGTGGTCAGAATACTCGCCTCCCAATTCGGCTCAACCAGGTTCGATTCCCGGCGGGGTCGCTCCCGGATTTCCGCGTGTGGGAATCGTGCCGGACGATGTCGCTGGTCGGCGTGTTTCCTCGGGGATCTCCCGTTTCCTCCTGCTGTTTCATTCCTGCGCTGCTCCGTGCTCAGCTCGCTTCGCACTCGTCAGCACTCAAGACCTCGATGTTAAGAGCCGGCCAAATCTCTTCACTCACTCGTCAGTTATTGCTGAAGAACTCTGAGATCACTGATGGTTCCTCGGTGTTCGCCGGCAGTAAGGAGACAGCTTGCAGTAACTTTCGTGAAGCCCTGCTGAAGTTTTACTTTCGATTATTCTTCCACCTCGTGCAAACAATGCTTAACTACGTATATACAGTTACGTACAAAGGGACAAAGCACCGCATTCGTGTGCACTCAGTTTAATAATATTTTGCATGAGAACTATTTTTTACTAGGCATTACCAAAACGCGTATTTACTTTATGTGAAGTAATTATAATTTAAGTTTTATAATTTATAGATCAGATTTAAATAAAGCGCAATTGAACCAAAACTAAGATAATTTCGTGTTGGCGGAATTATAAAACGCTTGTGGTATGTGGCATATGCGCGGTAATAAGCTGAAGAGACTTAAGAAGAACTGCAAAGTTAATACAGCTAAGAAACTACCTGTACTAGCAGTTGGCAGTAGTAGGAAAAGGGGAATTCTGGGACTACTGTTAGCGACATCACATCGAATGGATTCTACCTAAAACGATCATCTTTCAAGGGCACTTTAAAGGATTGTGATTGGAAATAATTTTGTAGATACGAATGACATACGTGCATACCTGGACCACATTAACCAAAGAACAATTAATCAGTAAAAAGAAGAAATTGGAGAAGGTCCTATAAAATATAATGTTTGGCTGGAGTGTACCTACGAGAAGCCTCAGGCCTTGGATGAAGCCGTCATTTGCCGAGCGTTTAAGACTGCGAATCAAGCACTGTACAATGTTGATGGCATCATAGGCGCTGTAGAGGTCTTGAAATAAAAAACTTTGTCGTGGAGAAGATGAGTATATGACCAAGGATTCCGGTTGGACACACGCTAGCGTAGGCTTATTTGAACTGCGTATAAACAGATTACATTCATTACGTGAAATGTGAGTACGTTCCTGGAAATATGCTACGTCAATGGCATGGAGACTGTTGGTATTCTGATTTTGTATTACGTTTATAAACTTAAGTAATATATATACACAGGATGATTCTAAAATCATGGTACAAACATTGAGGGGTGGTAGAGCTCACTAAAACAAACAATTATTGTATAGGAATATATGGGTGGGAGTGACGCGTTGAGGAACAAACACAAAAATAACACATGAAATGCAAAAAATTGTTTATTTACAACGTCGCCGCTAAATGCTTTTTTACACTAACGTTTATAATAATTGCTCAAAATTACTACCAACGACAGTAATGCACGCTTGGTAGCGTCGGTGGAGTGATTGGCAAACAGATTCAAATACGCCGGGTATTTCACGCACGCCACCATTGTCAGCCAATCACGCCATATGTAGAGGTCGGCAAGCATGCGTGACTGTTGGTGGATGCATTTCCAGCAACTGTTTTAATATTTTCCATTTGGAATCACACGTTAAGTATACTGCTAATGAACATTTTATGTTTCCGTTAAAGTGTTATGTTTATGTGTTTGTGCCTCAACGCGTCACTTCCGCCCATATATTCCTATACAATAGTTGTTTGTTTTAGTGAGCTCTACCACCCCTCAATGTTTGTCCCGTGATTTTATAACCATCTGTATATATGATATAAATAAAAAAAAATTATTTTATTTCTCGTTGGTGTTGTGCCTTGCCTGCTTTCCTGATATAGGGAATACAGTGGTCTTAGTTGTCAGGTCTGCCACTACATATCGATACTGTAAGTAAGCGTGGTAATAAAAGTAAATGAAATGATTTGGGCGTAATATAATATTATAATATTATATAATTAAATATTTGCTGTGAGGGCCTATCACTGAATGTGCACAATCAATGATATGGTAACAGAGGTACATGTTGAAATGAAACGCACCGAAAATGAGAGCGGATTGATATCGTAATACATTCTCATGAGGTTGGCCGCGACACACTGGGAACGAGAGGGGCGAAGGTCGAGCCAGACCTGACCAGCAAGAGCCATGTGGGGGGAGGTGTTGGGCAGCGAGAAGGGGGTGGTCGCCGCTTTTTGTGACGGCTAGGAGTCCTGAAGTGGGGGTGTGGGCGGTGGTTGGGCCAGCAAGGGAAGGAGGTCTAATGTTATATGTTTCTCGATTTTTAGAATATTTTTTGTTGACTTTTATAATAATTGCCAGTAGTGTGGTGATGGGGAGGGGTGAGGGAAGGGTGGTGGGATGAGTATGAGGGTAACATATGTTCTTTAATTTTTTAGATTTTTTTGTTATTTTTTTATTATGATTTCCAGGGGTGGTGTTGGAAAGGGGTTGAGGTGAGCTTAGCTAGGGGTATGGAGAGATGAGTGGAGACCTGCGAGTACAAGAAGCGAGTCCCCCCAAATCTTTCAAATGTCTCGAAAATAGTTTTTTGGGGGTCGTTCTTGCAACTTTGGGGCATAGACTTTTTTAATGGAAAAACGGGCAATTTTGAGGGAAAACGGGAACATTTAAGGGAAGACAGGACATTTTTAGGGGGAAAAGTAATTCTTCGGAAAAAATAATTTATCTCTGAAGTGATTTTTGGGGTAACTATATTGATTTTGTCGGTAAATGGTCGTTCAAGCCGCCGGCTGCCCCTGTGACGTCATGGCAGACAACTNATGGAAAAACGGGCAATTTTGAGGGAAAACGGGAACATTTAAGGGAAGACAGGACATTTTTAGGGGGAAAAGTAATTTTTGGGAAAAAATAATTTATCTCTGAAGTGATTTTTGGGGTAACTATATTGATTTTGTCGGTAAATGGTCGTTCAAGCCGCCGGCTGCCCCTGTGACGTCATGGCAGACAACTCTCCGAACTCCGAACTCCGAATTCCGAATTCCGAACTCCGAACTCAGATTTATCGTAACAGACTTGGGAACACTAAAATTATGTATAGGGAAAAACGAAAAATAATAAGTTAAAAACCTGCAGGTTACATCGGGATGAATTTCGATAGGTTTCTCGCAATTTTATAGTTATTTAATCATAATTATAATGAATTAGACAATGCACTTGAATGTTAATAATTTTCACTTATTTGTATACCAAAATGTGCAGTCTCACAGATTTTTGTAGAAAATGCAAAATAATAGCATTGCACAATTAATCTAATGTTAACTTTTTTTAAATTTGTTTCAGAAATAATTTATTTTAGAATTAATTGTAGCATTTAATGTCACGACGAAGTCATCACTCATGTTTTTTTTTGCTGTTGTAATATATATTTGTATTTATGTCTGCTTAAAGAACAACTTACTAAGTTGTTCGCATGTTGAAAATAATTAATTTCTCAAATAAAGCAAAGGTGACACTTGCATATCAACACACACAAAATGAATAGTGCAGACAAAATTTTAATTGTTATTTGATTGCAGCTATTTTGGCTCAATCAGAAGGGTTGTTGGATTTCCCCATTCATAAACTGTTGGATATATACAGCTGATAATTAATATTTACACAGACAAAATTTCCACTGCAAATGCGTATACAGCCGATTCCGTTAAGGCTTCGACGAATTTTTGAGCGGAATATTGGAGAGGACTGTCATATTTCAACCAGAATTTGTGAGGATGGGGAATACAGATTTGTTAAATGCATCGTACGTGTAATAGAGTTGTTTTGTGGGTAGAAATTATTTTTGTCGCGAATAGCGCGTTATCTGAAGACAACAACTCACAGGGCTTATTCACACTAGAGTTATACCCGGCGATGAGAACACTAAAAGCTGCAAGTGGCGAAAGTGTGGCTATTTTGTTACACTACCTGCACGAGGGTTTCCATCATCACCCTCTCTCTTTCTCTCGCATTCTCATTCACACGTCATTCATGCACCAGAGATTTATAGCGCATATGGTAGATAAGACTGTTCCCAAACATGCATAGTTTATTCGCCACGCCTCAGGTATTTATTTATGGCTGGAAATATCGAGGCACATTTCCCGCAGCTTCGCATACAACAAACCCTACTACGTTTCCTTCCGACAGACAAAACAAAGGATTATTTTCATAGTCCATTCATGCTTTCTTAGACTTTTTGAAACAAAACCTTTAAAAAATCACTCTAGGAGTAACATGTCCAACTGTTTGTTAAATAACTTGTATACCACAAATATTTAACTCTTCAATTTATTTAAAGTATTATATTTTTATTAAATGAAACTTTAATTTGCTATCTTCTACAACTTCTGATATTTGATCGTATTAAATACGAATTAAAAACGGTGAGAGCAGCGATGTGTTGGCAACGGCTACTGAGTAATAGTTCACAGTTAAAATATTGTTTTAACCTAGAATTTTTGTATGCGATTTGTAAATTAAACGTTGCCTACTGAAATATTTAAATTCTTAGGTTGCACTAATGAAAACATATTTAATTGTTACTGTTAAAAATATCAGCGTAAAATATGGTGCGTAGACCCTAGTGATATGGGATTTTTTTGTCCGAGGAAGAAACTGGATTAGGCTGAGCGGAGCTTGTCTCTCTCTCTCTCTCTCTCTCTCTCTCTCTCTCTCTCNTCCCCCTCCTCCTCCCCCTTCTCCTCCTCCAACGCTTTAATATTTATTACAACTGACTGAGACCGTTTCTTTAACGAAATCAATATCAATAACAAGAGGTTAAATACTGCAGTTCTTCCCCCCACAGTTGTAATAGAGTTAAACATAGTCGCTCAAAATATTAACGTGTATTTTGTGTAATGTGTTACATCGTGTATAACACAAATATGTTAACAATATTTCAAATAACAACCATAATAACTATCGTCAATACAGACATTTTTAAAAAAGTCATTAAACTGATCTAACTATGTTTATAAGCCTAAATATGAACATTCATACGTAAGGGTGTTTGAAATACGACAGAATTCTTTGAACAACTGAAAACAGAAAACAAAGCATTTGACAGTTAAAACGTAGAAGTTACATGGCATTGTTTATGTTTACATATAGCGGAAGGATACGCAATCGGTAACTAAAAGTTGAACTTTAGTAGGGCTTCAGAAAAGAGTGAAACAAACCCTGAATGGCCTATATTCAACCCACTTAACAACTGTTATGTACCCTAGCCCTATATTAGTTCTCTTGGTACCCATCGAAATGGGACCATTTTAATTATTTCGCCTTATTAAGAAGACGTGGGTCATAAAGTTAAACTAAGCACTTTTATTGAAGAATACATGCAAGTTTTCGGAAACCGGCAAATAAAAACCAGCCGGAAGGGGCAGGGGGTATTATAGTTACTATTGTTAAGATCTGTAGCCTTTAGTTAAAGGGCGCTAGGAACGGAAATAATAGACAAGGTTTTTGCTTGTCTGCGATCAAATATTTTTTCATAGTTATACATTTCGGTCGTATATTTGCGGTGGAGGACACTATATAAAAGGAATATATTACTCTAGCAAAACTCAAATAGCCCCAACANTCGGTCGTATATTTGCGGTGGAGGACACTATATAAAAGGAATATATTACTCTAGCAAAACTCAAATAGCCCCAACAGTTACTAAGAAATTGTTATCTAGCATCATAATTTCGTTTGTGAAAGTTGTTTACCGTAAAGTAAGAACTTTCAAATCAATCCCTGAAAAAACAAAAATCCCAAACCTAGACTATATACGGCATGTCACAGGATCATTGTGACATACTTCTAGGGGTGATGGGTAATGTAGTGAGGAACAAGTGTAGTCAGAGANTCGGTCGTATATTTGCGGTGGAGGACACTATATAAAAGGAATATATTACTCTAGCAAAACTCAAATAGCCCCAACATTTACTAAGAAATTGTTAGCATCATAATTTCGTTTGTGAAAGTTGTTTACCGTAAAGTAAGAACTTTCAAATCAATCCCTGAAAAAACAAAAATCCCAAACCTAGACTATATATGGCATGTCACAGGATCATTGTGACATACTTCTAGGGGTGATGGGTAATGTAGTGAGGAACAAGTGTAGTCAGAGANCGGCATGTCACAGGATCATTGTGACATACTTCTAGGGGTGATGGGTAATGTAGTGAGGAACAAGTGTAGTCAGAGAACTGATGTCCGGGGACGCTCTGTTGAGACGCCAGGCGTCGTTGTATAATAGTTCCACGCGCCTGGGAGGTAGGCAATCCGTGGCTTGCGTATCACATCTCTGCTGTCGATCGTGCAAGTCATCTGTAGCTAGTGAGCGCGGGGGTCGGTTACAGAGCCTCACCTCTGTCCTGAAGAGGTGGGCAGTATAAAAATCACGGAGCTTCACACTCCGGTGAACGTGTGGGCTGGCATCGTCCACGAACAAGGTACTGGACCCTTTAGCCTTCCAGCCCGTTTAGACGGCCTGGCGTATCACAACTTTCTGACAAACGAGCTACTCCGGCGGCTAGAAGATGTGCATCTGAACATACGAATCAACAAACACGTGGCTCCAACACGATGGCACCCTACCGCATCTCAACTGTCGTGTTCGCAAGCACCTCACACACACACGTTTTTTGTTAAGTGGATTGGGAGAGGCGACCCTGTGACATGGCCACTACGGTCACCTGACCTTACGCCAGTCGATTTCTTCCCCGCGGGGCCACATCAAGAGTTTTTTGTACTCTACGCCTGTGGAGAACCTTGGAATCCTCGTAGAACGATTACAGGCGGCACGCAACGCGGTTCAAACCACTCCTGTCTGTCATCACAGAGATGTCCGACAGGCAATGCATCGGCGTTGTAACGTATGCAATCAAGCGTATGTCCGCCATTTTGAGCACCTGCTTCAGGTTAACGTATGTAAATGTGTAACAGGCAGTCAATAAAGTACTGCAACCTACAGACGTCTACCTACTTATTATTACCACCAATCCTACAGAGTACTACACAAAATAACCACTGTTTCCTGGGAGGTAGGCAGCCAGCCCCTGTTGTTTGCAACGCAACGTGCCAACCTACTAGGCGTTATTACGTTTTGTACAAAGCGCCTACCGTCCAAGCAGGGTTTCTCCGGAGATCCGTTCTCTGACAAACGTTGTTCCTCATTACATTACTCATCACCCCGAAAAGATTTTCTTAATGATACTGTGACATCATGAATATGTGTGTATTGTTATATATATATGTGTATGTGCATGTACATGTGGATGTGCATATACATGTGTATGTGGATGTATATGTGCATGTATGTGTGTATGCATATGTGCATGTATATGTGTATGTGGATGTATGTGTATACTGTTTATATAGGATGCCACATGGTCATTAAGAAAAACTTCTAGTGGTTATATATATGCATATATACATGTATATAACAAATAAACATGCTACAGTATATACTGCCGTGCACGATCCCACTTAAGTTGGCCACGAATTAATAAAAATAATCCTAAGACTCGTGTTGCGAATGTAATGTTTATATTTATGAACGCTCGAGTTATTCTTACTACCTTTAAACATTTTGAGAGTGAGTGAAGAAATTTGTTCCGCTCATAACATCAAGGGTCTTGAGAGCCAATGAAGGGGAGGCGAGGTGAGTATGGAGCATCGCCGGAATCAAGAGCCGCGGGGAACCGGTATATCCCCGAGAAAACCCGCCGACCAGCGGCATCGTCCGAAACGATTCATGCATGCGAAAATCCATCCGGAAACAACCCCTCANGCGAGCAGCCTAACCACTACACCACCGCGGTCCCTTATACATTTTGAAAAAAATATTTGCATATTAGGGTCACAGAGTTCCACTTGACTGCTACATGAATAAAGTAAACAGGGCCGTGTAAATTTTAAATTTACATACGTTGAAAGGATAAAAAATTAACAAAGAAGTATGTCCTAATTAGGACTTGTGCTCGGTTTACCGCAAACAGCATATAATTATCATTAACAGGGTATAAAAATCATGTGGATTTCATTGGATGCGTTTAGTGTTTATAATTTATATCATGCGGTGGATTAATCTTTGTCCTATAAATCCGAATCAGTGATACCTGTAACGAAAATAGCACTCGCTGAAAAGTCAGGTGATAAACTAACACCGACTTGCAAACCAACCGAATTAACTGCGAACCACTGCCTTGTGGGTTTGTGATTAATGGCAGAGCACAGCCACGAAGGTAGAACTAGAGAATAACTTTTATAAGTCCCGTGCATTATGTGAGTGGTAAACATATTTCAGTAATTGTGCTATGGTTTAATGGAAGTTTTCAACCTAAAAACTATGGAATATAAACCACATATCAGGATGAAAACACGGAAAGAGTAGATGCCGTTGCTATTATGCAAAGTTAGGAAAATAAATTAGCATTTGTCTCATCCTGAACAAATGTATGAATGATACCACGGGGGAAAAAGTAAATAACGTTCATACTGTTCCAATACGTGTATGCGCTGACGTAGATTTGCTGTCAATATCTTAGTGCGTGCGACGGAATTTATTCAGCACCAGAGATTAATTGGCTCTGGATTTTCGATACATCGTTATAGACATTGTAAATATTGACGGGACGTAGTGACTGAAATGGGACACAAACAACTCGTTTACTGACTATCGAAATTGTCATACCGGTGTGTGAGAGCGAATCATCACAGATATTCCTCGTCACATGAACGAGCATGGCCGTTCAGCACCCAAATGACGGATACATTGTGTGAGAAGTGGTACGTTTTGTGAGAAGTGATACCAAGCCGTCTCTACATGATTAAATGAATAATAATGGCGTGTGGGGAGTGAACCCAGGGCAAGGCAACACCCTCCGAGTGACGGTCTTTCCAGCTGGGACTCGTTGGTGACCGTCATCCCCGGGCATGACAGAAATGAGACCCTAGAATGGAGCGGCGCTGGAATGCAAGGGCGGGGGAAACGGGAGTAGCCCGAGAAAACCCGCCGGCAAGCGGCATCGTCCAGCACGATTCCCACATGCGAAAATCCGGGAGTGAACCCGCCGGGTATCGAACCCGGATCGCCGTGGTGGGAGGCGAGCGCCCTGGCCACTACGCCACCGCTGCCCCTATTAAATGAAAAATTACATGGGATATGCGCCATTGCAGAGCTATGTCACCTAGAGAAACACAGAGTATGAATACTATCATACACGATAACAAACCAAGACTGGCTGTTGTCAACAAGTATTCAAAACACAAAAATAAGCCCACAAGGAATTCAGTCTAGCACTGTACCAAACAAACCGAAACAAAATAGGACGAGAAACAAACGAGCGCGCAACAAAAAAAGGAAATGATATAAACAAGTTGTTATGATTCAGTAATGTTATGATTAAGTAAAGGCGGAAAAGCCTGGCGAACTGTAGTGACGCGATGGTATCCAGGCCAGGCGAAGAATCCAAAACACATTACAACAACAACAGTTTGTAAAACTTATCAGCGAAGCGCCAGCGGAGCTCCCCTCCCGGCGGCACCGTATTTTGAACGATCACGCCACCAGAAACTATGTAATACTTGGCAACACTTTTTACGGGGTCCGTCTGTCTGTCTGTCTGTGGACCCGCGCCGAGATAAAGCCATCAAGATGCATCTTGTAGTTCCGCTCGTCGCTTTCCGACTAACCACTCAGCCTCCAGCGACGATACCACTCAGGTTAGTCATATACTGCAATTGATTAGGGCGTCCCGGGCCAATACCTTATATGTACTGTACATTGTGATGATAAAATAATAAGATATGCATTCTGCCTTCATAACTAACGCCAGTTCTTCCCTCATAACAGCCCTAGTCACAAGTATAAAAACATGAAAACACAACTTGCACAAAACTTAGACGATCCAACGTAGACAACAAACTAGAGACTGACAATAAAACGCAAGCTCAAATCCTGACGACAAAACGAAGACAGTCTGTAGTTCTCCACACACAGAGCAGAAATCTACAAACACAACTACTATTTTTTTTTTTTTTGAAATAAATAATGAGCTGTGCCAGTCTTAAGTAGGAGCGAATGAATAATTTGCGTCGTACCCAGAGCTTATGGGGGATCCACAATGCATGATACGATCTGCCCAATAGAACTGTACCCTGTAAGAAAGGAAATTTCCCCTTCGTGTGCTCACAGGAGTGAAGACTGTGAAAATATAATATGTTTGTAACATATAAATATTTGTATTCCTATTTTTTTATAATAAACCCCATTGTAAGAAGTAAAGGAAATTATTCTAATTGATTGTTTTATTCTAAATTACTAGTTCATTAAGAACGTTACATTATTATAACCTATGTTAATTTCTTCAATATATGAAAATACAAAAAGTAGTGTTTAGATCAGTGATTGCTAAAGTTCTATGAACCACAACCCATTTAAAAAATGCCTAAGTTCAGGACCCACTTTAATGCCTTATGCGAGAAAAGTACCGTTTCGCTGTTCCATAATGTTCACATCGTATTTCTTACGTAGCGTAAGGAAGTGAAGGGTTGTAGGGTTAATGAAATTGTTAAAAAAGTTAAAGTATTAAAGAACAATTTTAATGAAAAAGATACCTAATCAAACAGCATTGCACAATGTGTTATATTACTAATGTAGTTTAAAAATCATTTTTGTTGTAAGAAATCAGATTTTTCACTGCGAAGGATGCATTTGTTTTCTATTTATTCCCATTACATCTTTAGTGTCCACTTCAATTCTTGTCACTTTCAATCGCAATGAATTCGACACGACCAGTTTAATTCGGTATTTATAACTCATGCATGGAATTATATTTTTCGGGGCTCACCAAATTTTAGTCTGTGACCCACCAGTGGGTCGCAACCCATACTTTGGGAAATACTGGTTTGTACTATCCTTGACTCAGAGATAACATTTCACTGAAAATTTTGTAAAATGATTGCCTGGCGCAACATAAATAAAGAAAATGATACGCAATGCTGATTGGAGAAAACTTTCAATTGAAACTGAAGTACGCTTGCTTGGAGCGGACTATCTTCCTTCTAACATTTCATTAAGTTTGCGGTTATTTGGTCAATTATTAGTTGCATCTCTCTAGGATAGATCGTGCCACCAGTCTTCGAAATAATCCNAAGTTTGCGGTTATTTGGTCAATTATTAGTTGCATCTCTCTAGGATAGATCGTGCCACCAGTCTTCGAAATAATCCCGTAATATTAAGAAATTTCTAGAATAACTAGGGAGAACAGAACATTCTTCCCAATTAAAGGTCAGTCATTATTTCCGAGGTGCTTCGTAATTTGCGACAAGCCTTACAAATCTACGAAAGGGACAATAAATTCTAAAACACCTCGAAAACGATAATTAATCTTCATTTGGNCGACAAGCCTTACAAATCTACGAAAGGGACAATAAATTCTAAAACACCTCGAAAACGATAATTAATCTTCATTTGGGAAGAAAATACATTTACCCGTATTATTCTACAGATTTGTGCATATTACGGAATATCTCTAAAGACTGGTGCGTAATCTATCCCAGCGAAATGTAACCAGTAATAAACATAAATCACCGTAAACTTAATTAAAAGTCAGAAGGATGATGTTACGCTGTAAGCTCAAAGCAAGCATACATCAGTTTTGATATAAAACTCGAATCAGACAACTGGGTGAGAAAAGTTAAAAGAAAGTTGGAAACTAATATTACGTGCTCGGTGATCCCGTCGTTGACACACGTGTATATTGAGATCCATTATTATTCTACTGCTTGTTAGATCAATGGCGCCAGGAACGCGTTAACGACAAAAATAAAAGGGTGATCGCGAGTGTTTAGCGGGGAAAAAAATTGGGCGAAAGGAGAAAGGGTGTCCGTACTGACAAAAGTTGTCAAAATTCCATTTTATCGATACAAAAAATTCCTGGCATAGGGATCGTCCATCCACATAATCGACAAATACTTGTGTAAGTCATCTGCTTCGAAGAAGGGATCTATGGTAGTAAATATATATTTAGTTAAGGACTTCTATAAACGCACTGGTAATACGAATCAGTGCAAAAAAATTTCATTTTAGGTCTAAAATCATTTTAGGAGTCCTTATATAATAAACGAGCAATTGTAATCCTGTACGAAGGTTTCTTGCCAACATTGTAATTATTTCGCCAGAGTGATGCATTTACCAAATGAACGAAAGCTGTTAGGACACTTAGCTACTTGGAGCTTGTACTGCATTGCTTCAACCTAATCAGAACAGTCGGTTCTAGAGACTTACTCAAACAGACACATTGCTACTCAAAGAGACACATCACTACTCAAACACACATCACTTAACCTTGATGCAAACTTACCACCAAAAATTACCAGGTCAGCTGTTTAAGTCCCATAATAATAAGGTGCACACTACTGCATGTCAGTTCAGTGCTTCGCCCATAGAGGCCATGCTGCGTTAGGTACGACCTACTTATATCGCCCTTCAGCTTCATATAATGTGTGCCTCAGCCAGACTGCAACTGTTCACCTCATTTCCTGCGCAGTGTGTGTTTTTGGTCATATGCAGTATTGGCATTTGAAAGACTGTGGTTTCAAGTGGGTTGGACTCGCGCGGCGTCTGCTAACTTGGGTCTCAACAGCCAACGAGAGTAAAGCAAGGTGGAGATGAAGATTTGGCGGAATGCAAGGGCCGGGGAGACGGGAGATTCCCGAGAAAACCCACCCACCAGCGGCATCGTCCTGCAAGATTCCCACTTGTGAAAATCCGGAGCTACCCCGCTGAGAATCGAACCCGGTTCGCCTAGGGGTGGGAGGCAAGTAGTCTGACCACATAACCACGGCCCCAGCGGGTAGAGTGACACGATGGACTGTGACACGACTTCACAAACAATGCTTCATCTAAGATTAAATAAATTGGAATGTACCCATTCCAAGATAAGTTGTAAAATTATGTCTTATTTGCATCTGTAATTGCTATCACTTCAACGATAAGTTATCCGACGTAAATTGTCAATGTTAGAAACATGTTCATAAGTTGATTTACTCAAGTCAAGTTTGTGAAAGAAAATAATTTAAGAGACTTTTGAATAGATTTCTTCCTACATGAAAATTTTGTTTATTAAACAAAAAGGCGTTGTAGCAAACTTATATTTGTCGTACAGTATGTTTTGTTAAAGACATTTGTTAATAATTTTATATCATTATATTGATTCGAAATTTTGGACAGCTGAAAGATAAACACGTCACTACCTAAGAAAATATATCAATTTTAAAGGTGTATATATTGGTATCATGTTCAANAGATTTCTTCCTACATGAAAATTTTGTTTATTAAACAAAAAGGCGTTGTAGCAAACTTATATTTGTCGTACAGTATGTTTTGTTAAAGACATTTGTTAATAATTTTATATCATTATATTGATTCGAAATTTTGGGCAGCTGAAAGATAAACACGTCACTACCTAAGAAAATATATCAATTTTAAAGGTGTATATATTGGTATCATGTTCAATTGGTCGTTAACGGTGTGATTTGTATTTGCAGTTGTGCTGATAAGAAGAGTATTAGCGAATTAACTTTTTAATATTTTTAAATTTTGTAGTTGTGAAGTGAAAATCTCGAGTAGAATGCCTACTGGCCTTCGCAGTTGAGGGCCAGTTGCGTCTTACGTGCACCGTGTTTTTGAACAATCGAGTGCAACTGTCTTAGAGAGTTCAAGGGAAGGTAGATACCTCAGTGGCAGAATGCGGTTGCACCCTTGCGGCGAATAGTGAACATAACAGCTTACGAGCACAGTAAATCATTCGCAATATCATATGAGGAATATATGTATGCATTTGAATGTCACCTCCTACCTCTTTGTACAATCGATTGTATATAAACCATTGGAAGTAGATATTAACACCAGTTGCGATGCTGTTATCGCTTGTCCAATAGATAAGATAAAGTGTATTGTATAAGTTAAAAAAAAAAAATACTTTCTAAAACTATAAATAGCATTTTATTTTCCTTAATCCATTACATTCATCACTACAGAGCTTCAAAAATGCGTGGCGCAACGCCTGGTAGTAGACAACCGGAGGTACACGCAACCCACGTTGGTTGCAGATACTGAAGGCGTTAGAGTAAGTGAAACGCTACTGTAGACGATTCGCGGTTCCTTCCACGTTTTCCGAAGCCCTGCTTAAAGAAGTCTAGAAAATTACGCCAAAGAGAGAACGGATCGCAGACGTACGCACTCATTTTCATAATATTCTGAATTAGAACTATTTCTTACTAGGCATTAACAAAACACATGCTTCCTCTCCGATCATATCCATAATAATTATAAATGAAATATTATAATTAACAAAGTAATTATAAAATAAAAATTTAACTTAACAAAAAATGAGGTACTTTTATGTTAACACAAATATAAGACACTCGTGGAACATGGAATATTTAATAAACAACCAAACACGTCCTACGTGGGGTTGTGAAGGCAACGCAAATAGACTTTACCTTACATTTAGTCTAGGTACACATTACAATAGGCTGTTCACACTTAATTAGGGACTTTCGAAATAAACCTCTGAAAAATATCACTGCTCCAACCTGCGTAAAATTTACCAAGCACACTATCTGGCAAGCTCACAGTAAAATTGGTAACGATGTAGAGAAAGTAGTTCCATTTTTAGCGCTGAATTTGAAACGTTACGTAGAAAATTTTGAATACTGAGTTATTTATTTTGCTCTCTGATATTTAATTTATTAGGTGTACGAATTAACAGATTAGTAAAACATTTATGTTTCTAACAATTTTATTGTATTACTCGACCGACGCATGAGTAAATTTACCAGGGCCACAACAATGTTAACTTTACGAATGGTGGAAGAATACACAATGTGAATAAAAGTAGATCTTAAAGCAGTTGCCTAGTGAAGAATTCGGTATACGGAAATACACGTTAATGAAATGCTGTTTTTTTGGCGTTCCTGTTAAAGATAGATATATACTACCTGGTACTTTTTTGAGCAGAAAAAAAACTTTTTTTGCAATCGAAGCCTATTTGTAACGTTTCCTAGAAAGATCAGAAAACTTAAAAATAAAAAACAATTGCTGAAAAACAAATAGTTATATTTGCCTCGACAGAGAGCTCGAGAGTATAATGTCTCACACTTAGGTATTGCTGTTAGTTTATATCTTAAAAATTGGCTTCGAAAACCCGAATTTCATTAACGTGTAATTCCCTTCGCCGAATTCTCAACCAGTAAACAGCCTTAGCCAGGGCTTTCAGCCTGTTCACGTGAACTGAGCATTTTTTGAAATCCCTGCTTGAGATTTCCTTCTATGGACAATATGTATTCTTCCGCTATATGCAAAATTAAAGCTGCCGCGGGCCTGATCACTTTACTCCTGCGCGGGTGAAATTAAAGTGCGAAATTATTAGAAAAGTAAATGCTTTACAAATTTGCTTATTCTTACACTTAGATGCATTAAGAAAACCGAAAACAAGAGACGAGAGAAACATTGCAGTTTTCACAAATGTTTTACGTAACAGTTTTATTTCAGCGTTAAGACATGAAACTACTTTCCCTACGTCGTTACTAACTTTACATGGCGCCACGCCACTCGGTGCGCCGTTTGAAATAGACGCATGTAGTGGTAGTGACATTTCTAGAAGGTTCGATTTCAGAAACGCTCACTTTCCAGTGGACAGCCTTCACCAGACTGTGATGTAGGGGCGGAGGGAGACAGCTTCATCATCCCCCACGTCAGAGCGCTCGCCACAGCTACTGTCCGCGGTGGTCGCTGATTGGTTGGGAGGGGGTGGTGTTGTGGTTCGCCTATGATGACTACCGGCGTCCTCTTCCCCCCTCCCCCACATCTGCGGCGCCCGCCCGGCGTTGAGCTTCGCAGTAGCCCCTCGCCTTGATTAACGGCGCGGTCGCCGGCCGGAAGTCACCCGCGCCACACTGGTTTTGCGTTTTCCACACGCCTCGTTCCAACATTCCCGCTCTTCAGATAAAGTGCTTTGCTGAGCAACGAGTGACGATGGAGCGAGGTTAGTATGGAGCGGCGCCGGAATGAAATGGAGGGGGAAAACGGGAGAGCCCCGAGAAAACCCACAGCCAGTACGATTCCCACATGCAGAAATCCTCGAGTGACCCCGCCGGGAATCTAACCCGGTTCGAAGAGGTGGGAGGTGAGTGGTCTGACCACTACACCACCGTGGCCCCTCTTTTCTCGGTAATTATTAATATTCATCATCGATGGTCAACATACTCCGCACACTGAGGAAAAGGTTTTTGTTGACGAAAACAAAGATTGCCTGGCGTAACCAAATTAATTGTTCCTATTGAATAAAAAAAAAATATTTAGCCAAAACCAAATTTAAGTTTATATTACTCCAACCTCTGTGGTTTGGTTAGCGTAACTAAAAATTTGTTGTTCGTAAAGTGTAATGAACAGTTTCGTTTATTATTTAAAAAATGCTACACTGCCGAGTTTCAAAACCGGCATATTTCGAACTTAACCCTATGCCGTAGCTACGTCTGCCAAAGCGACTACCGACGGAGTATAATGTTTTGAAATACATGCATTCTAAATACAGGAAAACGTACGTTAATAAATACTCCTTGTTGAACTTGTTTTATTTGGATTCTAAACCATTATTGAACTTAAATAAATGCACAAACAAATATTGCAATTTTTGTGACAGTTAAGAAATAACAAACAAACTATCAAGCTGTATTTTCGAGCAAAGGCGTGTAAATTGGCCATGAAAAAAAAAATATATATATATATATCGCGTAAATATCGTTTGGGCCGCTCGTGGTGGTCACATCGAACATTTATGAATGAATGGTAAACAAACTTCATGGTTCCACGGTTCATTTTATTGGTCAATCAAGTCTGTAGGTTGTTTGGTTTTGATACTATAGACCTTCAAAGTTGGGGTATTATTTTATACTCATCCTGCATATATTTGGCCATACACAAACAAGTATTTGGTTGACAGGAAGAAACCTTCCTCTCAGTGAGTGCAATTATAGGTAAGTATTGCTCAATGTTTTAATTAAAAAGGTGCGTGTAGCAGCTACGAAACATTTTTCTACTAGACATGCACGTATATTCATTCAATGCCGTTTTTCCCTCATGAATTAAGGTATTACTAGGTTACACTTGTTTTGATATAAATTTGCACATTTATGTCTAAACGTAGGGATATGGAACTCAGATAGCATGTAAGCTTTCGGTAAGCTTGCCTATTGACTTGCAATTTGGTGAAAGTTTGTCTTAAAACACAGCTTTCCTTAAGACGAGTGATATTCGCAAAGAGCAGTGGCATCAGATGGTCGCGTGCACGAATTAACGTATCCTTGGCCCGTCTACAATTGAGCTATCCTGAGCTCTGTGTCCCAGGACGATTCGGACGCTTGCGATTAGTGCTAGAACTCGGCGATCGAAGGCGTGGCAGGTCGAAGGAATACACGCAAAGTTATGTGTAACATATCGCAGGCATTGACATTCCTTCACACTGTTGCGTGGCGCACGCGCGTTACCATATTCGTCGTTTGAACTTGCTTGAACTGAACAGTTTTGGGTGCCGAGTTGCAAAAATACAAACTTTTTTCCGTCACTGGGTGTAATCCCCAGTCGCCACCGACGACGCCACGAGTTGCCTGTTCGACGGATAAAGCTTGAGCTAGGCCTCAATTGATTCCGAGGCTGTTCCATCGAGTCGGATTCGCCCCCTTGGCTGCCGATGAACCTTACTCCACGCGTTTCAGGGGAGTGTGCATCGCGCCGGAAGAGGGGGTGAATATGTATGTATATATATATATATGCCGGGCATGGCACCTGAAGGTCGCTCACTCCTCCTTCCAAGGAAGGGGAGGTAAACTGCAGCTGGGTGCGGCTTGGGAGCTGGTATGCGAAAACTGCATTCTCCAGGCTGGAAACCAAAAGTCTGGCTGCTCATGGTGCCAGAAATGGCATCTGGGAGTTGGGTGGAGGGTCCAGTGGCTACAACCTTCTTCCCCCTTCGTGGTCGCAGCCTTATAAATGATGCTGCGGGTGTGAGGTGGGTGGGGAGGGGACCCCCGATGACCAAGCATCACATTACCACAATATCAACCATGCTACCATGTACATCCATTTCACCAAGTTCATAACATATCCCTGGTAAGTGCAGAGGCCTTGTTGCCTAAGCATACCGACCTGCAATATACCAAGAGTATAAATGTTTATTAAGGGGAGCAGGCCCCCTTTCTTAATAGCGAAATAGCGAAGGTCGCTCACTTCTGCGGCGTCGTCCTGGGTGCTTCAGCTCTTATTCTTGCTCGGCATAAGTATACATAGGGGTCTACATGAACGTGCAGCAAGGTGTGCAGTCTGGGTGTTTTTTTAAGGTGTTATTATTGGAGGCAGAAATTTTGTCGGCTTTGGCCGTTTGTTCATGATACGCCCAATTACCGTGGTTTTCACGGAGTGCTGTAATTTTTTGTCTGCCAGTAACTTCTAATGTTTCTCTTAGGTCTGAGCAGACTAGTATGATTATCACTGCAGGCTGGTACGCTCCACTACCTTGATGCGCCTCCCCCCCCCCCTTAATTTTTTCCTAGGTTTTCGTTCTTGTTTTTTTTTTAAATCGAGTTTTTATAGCGGTGCGCATCAAGCCCAGAGTAATTCAGTACAATTTATAATTATAATTCATTAAGGCCTTATTTTTTTACTGCTACCGTCGCGTGCGTTGTGCTGCAAATTGTTCATTGCCTTTGGGATAGTTGTGGGTCAGCGAAGACAGGGTTTTGTTTCCCAATTTATGTTTAGATTGCTTTGTCCCGTTTCTTTCATTTTTTTCCATTCAGTACATATTAAAGTCATAGAATGTGAAGAATTTTAAATTTTGCATATGGGGATTTAATTAAACATTGGTGTATTTTATATGTGTCGGTTTCTCAGGCAAAACAAACAAAAAGAAATATTGTATTGTATCATAGTTACTACATTGCCTTATTGTAACAAAAATAAATTATTATTTAGTAAATACTTTTATTATACTTACCTTGTTTTTCACACGAATGTTACCTTTACGTGTCGCCACACTCGGTCATACTTGAGTCTGTGTAGATCATTATGTTAACACCATAGTGTCCCATTGGTAAAAACAGCAAAACAGTTTTCTTTGCAACAGCAAATAATTTGTCGCTGCAAAGAAAAACTAGTTTTAATGCGAATCATTGGAAATTAGCTTTGCATAAACAATTTTTTTTTTATTTTTACTTTTATAAGTTGGCATTTTCGCTATGACTGTCAAGCAATATTCAAACATGGCCTTAGTTGAACGCCACATTTTAAACTACATTTTTAATCACATTTTAACTGACTGGTGGGTCTCAAACAATACGTGTGGTCTCCCACCGAATGTATACGTGTTCATTAATATAACCCTATTTGTAACGGCAAGTAATATTATGTTATACACGAGTAAATACTGCCATTGAACCAGAATTTTAGAATAAAATTATAACCCTTTAAACTTACCTTCACCATGAATCAGATTTCTTTACTGTGAGTAAATAGGCTGTAATAAATATTTTCCTGTACCACGAAGGAAGGAAATGTCATAAAACCTGAAGGCATAAAGATAAATTTTAATAACAACGATCTTGCCTTCGGTATTGTGCAAGATTTCATTACTGTAAACTTAAAAACCTCGAAAAAAATTTGTTCTCTCTGTAACAATGATAAAAAATTTCGCAGTAGTTAGAATAAATTACTGCAAGCCCAGAAATTCTGCATATTCTACCCTCCCAAGAGTTATAATTTGTATTTGTCTCATTTACGTGTAAAGTAACTAAAAACGAATCAAACATAACTGTACCTACGTGTTATTGTTGTGATTGTTATCATCAGTGCAGTTTTCCACAGGTTCCGCACTAGAAGTCATAATGCTCAGTTTACGGCTGCTTGAGTCGCTGTTCATGGGCCGCGACCACAGTCGGAAACTTGCCTCGTGGATCGACTCCGCCACACACACTTCAACCAATCGAATGCTCAGTGTTTACTATTGGCTCGTGCTCGCTGTGGTCCAATCACACAAAGTAATTAAGCACAACTGCGTCGTCTGGTGTTTATGACGTTACAGTGATAATGATGTCTCTGATTATACAACGCATGCATTACTTCTCGATAAACCACTGACGAGAAAGGGAGAACTGTGACATTAACCAAGAACATTATCGAGTCTTTATTACAAGTTTCACGTCAGATAACGGCGCCAAAGGTTATCGATTTTACATCGTAGTCGCCCCGGCAAGTCGAAACCGTGACTCAGCTCGAAGGGAAGTTTGCGTGTCGTATCGTTCACAGGGGATGCTTCTGTTGGCTGTCTCATCCCCCAGGTTTCAACCCTCGGGAGTATTTCCCCAGCAAAGTGACCCCCCGAAGACAACGTCTGTGCGGACAAACCCGCGAGTGAACAGGACCTCAGAGCGGATGTTCTGAAGAATCACTCGCCAGGGTCGATTTATACTCGACCCGGCGCTTCGATATTGGAAGTATCCGTCCACGGCGTTCTGTGTACATAAAGTTTCACATACTTCTTTACAACTGTCAGCGTTTAAAGTAAGTAGGGCTCTTCGATGTTTGAAAAAACGCTAAACTCTATTGAGATACGTCTATCACCGCAGTATTTAGAACTTCTTATTCTGTACAAAATCAGAGTGGCTTAAAATATACTTCAATATATTTTGTGGCGTTCCTTTTTATGAAAAAAATTGTCATTCGTAATACCAAAAAACTGTTACAGTTGCCGTGAACTAATACACACACANTTTCCTTTTTATGAAAAAAATTGTCATTCGTAATACCAAAAAACTGTTACAGTTGCCGTGAACTAATACACACACATTTATAAACGCCAAAAAAATTACTTCACTAAACGTGTGTCCTAAAATTTAAATATTTCTTCCTTAACAGATTTACATGGAGTAATTAAAATTAAAGCTTCCCTGAAATATTCATCTTAAGTTTCTTAAATAACAACATACATCCCTGACACGAACTTTTATGAACAACATTACGAATCAATTTTTTTTTTATTATTTAGATTACCGTAACACCTACAACACCTTCACGGAAGTGGGCATAATTTAGCAATACACTCTCGTAATAAAAGAATGGGGACGTAATTNAACACCTACAACACCTTCACGGAAGTGGGCATAATTTAGCAATACACTCTCGTAATAAAAGAATGGGGACGTAATTAAAAAAAAAATAAAGGACACATTATTTGACAGATCTGTTAAATGTTGAGGCAATCTCAGAACTGCGGAAGAGAATGNTAAAAAAAAATAAAGGACACATTATTTGACAGATCTGTTAAATGTTGAGGCAATCTCAGAACTGCGGAAGAGAATGGTGTTTTCAGGGATGTAACGTGAAACTCTAGCGTCCGTGAGCTTCAGAAGAAAGACTTTTTAAACGGGTTGAAAGGAAATTTTAAAAGCAGAAAACCGTATAAATGTATTTGGTTACAATGAACGTTCATGCTGTCGTACAAAATATAAATGATCACACAGTTTTTTTTAAAGGAGCATTTGCAGTAAATGCATGCAATCTGTATCTACGAAACTAGTGTGCGCTGTTCAAGGTAAACTGAGCACAATTGAAAGCATTGCTGTATATCTACTCGCACCCTCACTGTTTATTCTTCCATCGTATGTCAAATTACCATTGCCATGGGTCTTATCACTTTCTACATGCTTCGGTCAAGGGAAACTGTGAAATTATTAGAAAAGTTAATATTTTACAAATTGGTTCATTCTTACACTTAAACAAATAAAGCCAAAGGAACAGTTTCAGTATAAACGTTTCCTTCACACTATTAATTCAACTTTAAGGCGTGAAGCTATTTTCCCTCAGTCGTTACCAACTTAACAGGGTGCTCGACACTCGGCGTGCTCGTTGAAATATATGCTGATAGAACCAGTTAATTTAATTTAAGGGTTGATTTCAGAAGTATTCAATTAACCCTGAACATTTTATAAGGGAGGTACCGCGGTGGCTGAGCGGTTAGCCTGCTTGCCTTCCATCTAGGTGATCCGCGTTCAATCCCCGGCTGGGCCACTCCCGGATTTTCACAAGTGGGAATCGGGGCCGGATTATGCCGCTGGTTGGCGAGTTTTCTCGGGGATCTCCCCTTTCCCCCGCCCTTTCATTCCGGTGCTGCTCCATTCTCACCTCAATCACTCTCATCGGCTCTCAAGACCTCTCTGTTAAGAGACGCCCAAATCTCTTCACTCACTCATTTTATGAGGGCCGTCC
>NQII01002080.1:645341-659093 GCA_002778355.1 Clitarchus hookeri | reverse complement strand
GGGGGGGGGGGTGCATGGGGCAAAGCTTATTGGGGGCAGCTTGACGCGACAGTGCGTCGAAAAGTCTTTCCGTTTTTGGTGCTATGTTACAAGTAGAAAACAAGTTGCTTGAAAACAGGTCTACAGTTTGTTGCCAAGCTAGTAAATACTGGTGTTTTAAAACTGTGTACTTCTCTGCATAATTGTGTTCTTAATTGTGGACATACCTAATGCGTGGGTTTTTCGTCGTCATACGATCATGACAAAAATTATCACGAGAAAAAACTTTCTAAACTTGGAGGCGCCCCTTGGGTTAGGAAGCTTGGGGGGAATATCCGATTGATTGTCGCATTTTCCCCACCTCCTTCCTGTCAGTTTTGGACGGCCCTGGCTGGTACAGCCGTTTGAACCCTATGACTGTTGAGACGCAGTGTTCTTTTTTTCTGCGATGACTCAGCATTCCGCATTAGCGGCCATGTTGACTGGCGCGATGTATCGATCCTGAGTCCCAAGAATTAGCTCGAGACTAAGGTCGTTAGGTCGGACAATCGCGGAGGTAGTAATGAATACGGGAGACCCCTGACCTTTCCCGTTGGTGCAAGAAAACTGCGAGAACAGGGTGCGATGATCTTATGCAGATATTATGCCGCCCTAGGATGCGATGATTTGTTTTAAATGTAAATTTTATCAACAAGCAACTCCCTCACATTTCTTGTAGTTATTTGTTCAGACTTCTTCATTCAAAATATTTTCTTGCGCCCCACTTAAAACTAAAACTCTACTCCTTCAGAAAAATCGCGTTGTGATTCACCACACTTCTTTGATCACTAATTTTACAGGGATCGAAGTGGGGTGGAACACCCGCCTACCACCTCGACGAACCAGTTTAGATTCCGAGCATAAACAGACCAGAATGTCAACATGTTGGGAACGTAGCTGACGTTGCCATTGACCTATGACTTTTCACAAAATACTGCTGTTTTCCACACTTCCGCATTCCGCTTCTAATCTATCACCATCTCGCCTTGCCCCATCGCGGTGCCCAAATACCACTCATTCAATGCCGCTTCATCTGACGACTGACACATTAAATGTTTATCTGCCGTAGTTACTATTTTCAGACGCGTGCAGGCTGCAGCACTTGACCTATTTATGTATCGCGCCAGATCAGGGATACTAAAGAGCGTTATGGAGAGATTTGGACGGCTCTTAAAATCGGGTCCTTGGGGGCGTATAACGGTGCAGCGAGGTGGTTATGGAGCAGCGGCTGGAATGCAAGAGTGGGGCAAGCGGGACATCCTCTAGAAAACCCGCTGACCGCCGGCATCGTTCGACATGATTCCCACGTGCGAAGAATAAATCCGGGAGTGACCCACGGGAATAGAGCCATGTTCGCCTAGGTGGGATGCGACTCTAGCCGTTGCGTCACCGCGGCCTCTGTATACCGAAGAGTAAACGCTCATGGAGCGTTGTGCTATTGGACGGGATAGTACTCGGCCTGAATTGTAGCGATTTTTAACGGGACCGTAGTATGCAGTCGTCGGTAGAGCCATGAAAGGAAGTGGCTCCCTAATACGGGAGCATTCCGAGAAAACCCACCTGTCATCAGCCGTGTCCCCTACATGCGTTGACAGCTGCTGAAGTCCCTGATCAATAGTGAGTGGAGAGATTAGGGTGGCTCTTAACATCGAGGTCTTGAGAGCCGATGAAGAAGCGAGGTGAGCGTGGAGCAACGGCGAGGGGGACGGGAGACCCCCGAGAAAATCTGCCGTTCAGCGGCAACGTTCGGCACGATTCCCACTTGCGAAAATCCGGGAGCGACCGCGCCGGGAATCAAAACCGGTTCGCCTAGGTTGGGAGGCGAGTAGTCTAACCACTACACAGACTTAGCCCCTTCTGATGAAGACGTCAAGCATGTTTCAGAATCTACGTGGCAGCTTGGGGTGAGAAATTCAGAGCAATGCTACAGTCATTAGTCGCTTTAGCACGTGCAATAGTGTTCAATTGAGCGACAGTAGAAGGGAGTCAGAGATCGTGCACGCTATCACAAGTTAACTCACGCAGTAGAAGGGAGTCAGAGATCGTGCACGTTATCACAAGTTAACTCGCGCAGTAGAAGGGAGTCATAGATCGTGCACGTTATCACAAGTTAACTCTCACAGTAGAAGGGAGTCATAGACGCTGATCAGCAGCAGGTATAGTCTATTCGAGGTTTCTTCACACTTTTTGAGTCCAACCTTAGAAAAATCACCCCATGTTTGAGGTGTCTGGTTATTTCCTAAATACGTCATGTATCACAAGCTTATTAACTTCTGATACGGTAAAAGTACCTTTCTGTTCGTTCAATTGAAATTTAAAACTTATATTTTAACTGTAAGTTATAATATTTATTTTATAATTAATATGAATATAAAAAGTGAGAAAACAGGTGTGTTGGTAATGCCTGGTAATAAATGGTCCCTTAACAAAATATTATTACATTTAGTGTGCGCAAATGGGGTGCGTAGTCCCTTTGGTTTGATTTTCTTGACTAAGTTAAGCTTTGTTTGCACGAGGCGGAGGAATATCCTGGAAGTAGAACATTAGCACGGCTTCAGAAATGTTGGAAGTAACCGTGACTGCACTATATATAATGTTCGCGGTTAACTGAGAACATTTGAAAACACTGCGTTCAGATATACTTTACCTCCTATTTCTATCCTTCCGCCATTGTGTGAAATTGGTTTATGCCCGAGACTTTGCCTTCGTGGAATTCGTTTTTTTTTTTTNTTTCTATCCTTCCGCCATTGTGTGAAATTGGTTTATGCCCGAGACTTTGCCTTCGTGGAATTCGTTTTTTTTTTTTCGTTGCAACATGTTTTATAAATTAAATATGTCTTTAAAAAAGAATACATTTTGTAAATAGAAACTAAAATGAAGTGCAAGTCCAAAAAAAAAATAGTAGCTGTTAAGTTTGCTGTTGTTAGTAATCGGCCGTGTCAACATGTAAGTTAAACGTTTTACAATACTTCTATGTAAATAATGTTCTTTGCCATTTTATTTAATATAAACGTTTACTATTGGTTTATTTATAAAAAAAACTGTTAACCATGTGTTTAATTATTTATTTGTATAGTACTATGACGAAGTTTAGTGTTAATAGTAAAANTTTCTATCCTTCCGCCATTGTGTGAAATTGGTTTATGCCCGAGACTTTGCCTTCGTGGAATTCGTTTTTTTTTTTTTCGTTGCAACATGTTTTATAAATTAAATATGTCTTTAAAAAAGAATACATTTTTTAAATAGAAACTAAAATGAAGTGCAAGTCCAAAAAAAAAATAGTAGTTGTTAAGTTTGCTGTTGTTAGTAATCGGCCGTGTCAACATGTAAGTTAAACGTTTTACAATACTTCTATGTAAATAATGTTCTTTGCCATTTTATTTAATATAAACGTTTACTATTGGTTTATTTATAAAAAAAAACTGTTAACCATGTGTTTAATTATTTATTTGTATAGTACTATGACGAAGTTTAGTGTTAATAGTAAAANTAAAAAAAACTGTTAACCATGTGTTTAATTATTTATTTGTATAGTACTATGACGAAGTTTAGTGTTAATAGTAAAAACAAATATTGTATCTCTATACAAACTTTAAACCCCCGTTTCACCCCTTTAAGGGTTGAATTTTGAAAAATCCTTCCTTGGTGGCTGCCTGTATTACGTAATGAAGGTGTCTTCAAATTTCATGTATGAGTGACCAATGGTTGAGGCTGGGCATCAGTCAGTTTTTCCTTATATATGTTAATATTACCATAACATTGATTAACAAAAATTATGGAATTTTTAAGTAAGTAAAAGTGTTAATATTACGCGAGTTCGTGTTCTTATATGCATAAAACAAGAAGCGCCGATTTCAAGCTGTAAATTGAAACATTATAGTCGCAATACGGAATGGAGTCTTAGAAGTACATTCATTAATTTGCTGTCAACTTAACTGTGTGCGCGCATGCCAGTGTGTCCTGTAGCATGCATGTATCCAAGCATTTGTTTGACGCTGTAATACATGAGCATGTCGATGACGAAGAGTATTGTTTAACTTATTTTCTTCTCAAACAAGTAAAGAACACCGTATTAATAATTAATGCGCAATAACTTGACTCCTATATTAATTGACATATTAACATAAAACGTGACTCCTAGGCGCCGCATGACCGAGTTATTTTTAGGGATTCTACATAACAAAACTCGTTTCCTGAGACAAGTAAACGCAAACTCCTCTACTGTATTTTCTTCCATATTTTGAACACCGTTTACTATATTTATTGTTTCAGTGTTTACGCAATTTCACGTCATTAAATGTTTGCGATCTGCTAAAGCCAGTTCACTTTGTGTTCGAGGAGGGTTATCCCAGTTGATCGAGTAGAAGATCTGGTTAACTGGTTAGACTTTTCAAACGCGAGTTAGCTTAAATCGATTAGAGTTCGGACGAGTAGAGCAAAAGTTTGACTCTGACCTCTTTAACCTCGCTACTTTTCGTGAAAGCCTAATGAAGTTGGGCACTAGAACACTCCTGTTGCTTCAAGCAGCCGGATAAATGAAACGTAACGAGATGGGGCGTATGTCAACAGGCAAGAGAAAGAGGAAACGGGAAAACCAAGAGAAAACCGACTTGACCACGACAGCGTCCACCACGTTTACAAGAGCGTACCTGCCGGTAATCGAACTCGATTCCTTGCGATGAGCGTCTATGTCCATGACCTGGGAAAGGCTACTTTAATTAATGCCCTAAATTTACTTCAAGGTAAGTATCGAACGACAGTGCAGCAGTATGCATAAATTTTTTTACTTGCGAGGAACAAGATAAGACATACATTCGTAAAAATTCATCAAGAGGCCAAAGGAACAAGTGATATGTAAATTAAAGGCGCGGTCACGCGAAACGCAATCATCGCCGTGATTTTTAACCCAGCGGAAAATAACTGTGCAACGCAAACAAGCGTGGAAATATTCCAGGCACAGTCGAGTATAAAATGGGACAAAGCACCAATGAATTCTCAAATGATTTTAAAAGGACTTAAAACGACGATAAAAATATTCTTAATGTAAGGAATATGCCATCCGTTGTCGGTTTTTATCTTGCATGCTATACGTACGCAGTAAAATTCAAGACGTACTTCAGAAGTTTTCCTCAGACATGTTGAGAACGCGTTAAACACGTTAACTAAGGACCACGTGGTTTTGGAATCAGATATAAATAAAATGAAGAAAACGTTCTTGCCAGAATTCAAGCAAATAGTTTACCAGGTGTATCCATCTCTTATGCAGAATTCCTTCATACTGTATATGAATAAGTTTTATCAGTCGCATGAACTTGTCCTAAAAAAAACGCGCAAGAAGAAATTATGTTAAAAAAATTATTTCGAGGTTCTTCAGCATTGATTTTTGCTAACAATATATTGTTCTTTCAGTAAGGCACAGTTTCCAATATTTGCTACCTAAGATTTAAAACATCTTCCGTGGCTTCTTAGAGAAACGGTTACTACAAAGCTGCGATGCGCAGTTGTCACTATGTATACATAACTCGTGTCATCTTTGAAACATTTTTATGTCCGAGACTTAGCTGAGGATGGACCAAACTTCTGCCCTCTTCCGCAAACCCTTCAAGCTTGACACGAAAGTTAGTTTTTGAAGAAAAAAATGCGAAGTTACAATGAATGAACAAACAGGTGCGTAGTTACGAAGCGAGTATTATCCGTTGGATATAAAAAAAGAGTATTTATAAACTTTGTTGAACTGCGCGTGCAGTGATCAATGGAAGGTGCTTGAACTGGAGATCTTCGTACAGTCTGGAGGATAATATGCGTGCGCACTGAAGTAAAGATGGCGGTGCTGATGCCAAACGCAATCAACACGCTGTCGAAGGGCAAACACGTTTTTAAACACCCATACCACCTTTTTCTTAAGGAATAATATTTGTAAATACCGCTACAAAAATTACGTTAAGTGACCTGCCTACCTAGACCTATTTTCCGCATTTCTGTGGCGTGGCAGCGATAAGGGTGACACTGAGTGAGTGAGTGAGTGAAAAGTTTTGGGCGGTTCTTAACATAGAGGTCTTGAGAGCCGGCGAGGGTGAAGCGAGGTGAGTATGGAGCAGCGCCGGAATGAAAGGACATGGGGAAAGGGAGATCCCTGAGGAAACCCGCCAACCAGCAGCATCGTCCGGCACGATTCCCACTCGCGAAAATCCGGGAATGAGCCGGCCGGGTATTGAGCCCGGTTCGCCTTGGTGGAAGGCGGGCAGTCTAACCGCTTAGGCACCGTGGTCCCGAAGGGCGACATTACTATGCGCATAAAGTGCGCCATCGCCGCTACGCACAAGGTTCTAGCTAGCGCGCAGCAGTGTTCTCGTCGTGCTGCGTGCACGTAAGGGAGTTAAATCTGTGATACCATCATTATACTGGTTGGGAAGTATGTAGTAAGGTTCAATGCATGGCCCTTGAGCATTTTTTGGCGTAAAAACTATTCACGTTAAAGTGAGCACATTTTGAAGCACCCTCGTATGGAATGATGGTCAATAAACATAGTTTGTTGTAGTCTTAGACGTTAACGTTTGAGTTACGTGAAATATATAAACTGGAAAAAGTAATTAGAACCTCAAAAGTGCTCACTTCACTGTAAACAGTTTATATATGACGCGTATGTGTTGTGATACAGCGTTTTCATAAAACCGTATTTAGCTGAGTTAGTGCTATGTAATTATTTTTCTTATGTGCGTGAATAATGCACTCTCTTGAGGCTATTTTTTTTTCAACCCCTAATTTTAAAATCTCCGCACGCTCTAGTCCAGACTTGTAACATATGATGCATTACAGACTGCGGGCATATAGCGTTGCTTGTAGGAAGCCTGTCACAGCCAGCACACGTGCGCATAGGCAGTTTAATTAACGCCTTAACATATTATCCCGAGTGTACGTCTGACATGCTGCAGAATAGGTGGACTCATGGAGGGTGCTGTANGTGGGTGCTGTACAAGTCCAGAATCTAGCACTGATGCGTAATCGTCCTTCCCTTGACAATGCTCTTGTTTGCTGTTCGCACGCCAACTATTTTATTAATGGTTGCTTCTTGTGCCGTGAATTTGCTGAAATCCTTTCCATGGGTTCCAAAGTGTCAGTTGTCACAAGGAATTTGTGAGCACTCTTCGCACCAAAAATGTATTATTTTGCAACACCAGAAACAAAAAAAAAAATTAACGTTGAAGTAAAGGGGTAAACTGAAAAATTGAAAGAA
The DNA here is from genome assembly GCA_002778355.1 of Clitarchus hookeri. NCBI lineage: Eukaryota > Metazoa > Arthropoda > Insecta > Phasmatodea > Phasmatidae > Clitarchus > Clitarchus hookeri. The sequence continues at coordinate 651,841 of NQII01002080.1, read as the reverse complement.
AAAAAAAAAAAAAACCTGTAATGTACCAGCAGTGATGTTTGCATGAGATAATAGAAAGTGGTCCTACTTATTTACGTCTTATAAAATGAGTAAGAATAATACTTATTCACCACATAAATGTATTAATTTTCGTGTGCGTTATTGTGGGGATTACGTTAGCGGCGCCATTCCCTGTACGCGCGTGTGCGTCTCCAACTCTACGTCATTTCCTCTTGACAGACGTTCTTCGTGGTCACGCGAGCTCTATCGAGCGCTTTGTTCATTTTTTTCTTTCTGCTCGCTGTTTATCTATTACGGGTATGTAAATAATACCATAGCTTTTGAACCTAACAACGCTATGTACTAATGACGTCTTAATTTTCAGAACGTAAGTAAAAAATACAAATTATTTGCCAGTTATGTAACATTTACAAAACAAAAAGGAACATATTTTTGATTCGCACGTTATTTCACTATGAAGTTTCAAATAAATAGTTTAGACTTGGAAATATTTTATTTGACCGTGTGCGAAATTTTCTGGGGGCATGTCACGTGGTAGGTATTCGAGAACATTAAAGTCGAAAATATCAATCAATCTTAAGATACAATCTTCTAGTCTAACTATTGTGTGTGCCAAGAGCTGAATGTAAGATTTGCACAGTGAATTAATTCAGCAACTGGAAACTTAGAACTGCCCGGACAGGCGTGAAAGATCTTCTTCGGGAGCTTCCAAGAAATACAAGAAACAAGAGGAAGACCCCTACAAGAGGATGACCAAATTTACAAACTTACCAAACAGNGTGCCGTGAATTTGCTGAAATCCTTTCCATGGGTTCCAAAGTGTCAGTTGTCACAAGGAATTTGTGAGCACTCTTCACACCAAAAATGTATTATTTTGCAACACCAGAAACAAAAAAAAATTACCTTTAAGTAAAGGGGTAAACTGAAAAATTGAAAAAAAAAAAAACACCTGTAATGTACCAGCAGTGATGTTTTGCATGAGATAATAGAAAGTGGTCCTACTTATTTACGTCTTATAAAATGAGTAAGAATAATACTTATTCACCACATAAATGTATTAATTTTCGTGTTCGTTATTGTGGCGATTACGTTAGCGGCGCCATTCCCTGTATGCGCGTGTGCGTCTCGAACTCTGCGTCATTTCCTCTTGACAGACGTTCCTCGTGGTCATGCGAGCTCTATCGAGCGCTTTGTTCATTTTTTTCTTTCTGTTAGCTGTTTATCTATCACGGGTATGTAAATAATACCATAGCTTTTGAACCTAACAACGCTATGTACTAATGACGTCTTAATTTTCAGAACGTAAGTAAAAAATACAAATTATTTGCCAGTTATGTAACATTTACAAAACAAAAAGGATCATATTTTTGATTGGCACGTTATTTCACTATGAAGTTTCAAATAAATAGTTTAGACTTGGAAATATTTTATTTGACCGTGTGCGAAATTTTCTGGGGGCATGTCACGTGGTAGGTATTCGAGAACATTAAAGTCGAAAATATCAATAAATCTTAAGATACAATCTTCTAGCCTAAGTATTGTGTGTACCAAGAGCTGAATGTAAGATTTACACAGTGAATTAATTCAGCAACTGGAAACTTAGAACTGCCCGGACAGGCGTGAAAGATCTTCTTCGGAAGCTTCCAAGAAATACAAGAAACAAGAGGAAGACCCCTACAAGAGGATGACCAAATTTACAAACTTACCAAACAGGAAATTTTACAAAATTTGCCTTATAACAAACAGGACAAAAGATGACGCTTAAGTAATAAAGACCGCAAACGTTCCTTATAAATCTTACAGTTCCAGTGTAATANAAACAGGACAAAAGATGACGCTTAAGTAATAAAGACCGCAAACGTTCCTTATAAATCTTACAGTTCCAGTGTAATATAAGGCAACTTATTACTATAATGAGACTTCATTATATCATGGAACAACAGTATTTAATATTGACTATTATTCATTAAAAAACATGCCTTATTATTTAATTTGAACTGCACTTTGTCAAAATCATTTTAAGAATGAAATTTTAACTTTTACTTTCCGTATCTGTATGCGCTCTCTCATCTTGAGAAAAGTATTTGTGATTTAAAACGGTTAACAAATAATAATCGGTCATATTATATAGGTGGAATACTTGCAACAAATGGTTGTTTAATTAATTAGATTAAATTTTTTAAAGTTTGGTAAAAAAAACAGGACATTTGGCGTCCCGTTACAAATTTGTCTGGACAGATGATAAAAAAAAGGACAGTCCGGTTAAAAACTGAACGTCCGGTCAGCCTATCCTACACCAATGGGACCAGGATAAACAGAAAAACACAGGGTTTAGTTGGCAAAAAAAATTAGCCCAAGAACTTGTTATTCGATATTATATGAGAAGCACTTTTTGGATATCACGATTTAGAGACCCTGTGTCGGTAATGATTGAAAAGGCAGTAATACAAAGATGAGAGATTTTTCGGCTAACCGACACTTTGGAAATCAACTTGAAATATTTTTTGTACTTACTGAGTTATTTAAAGAACACGCTGATTAGTACAGTCTATTTGTTGTTTCTTTCACACTTTTTGAATCAAACATTTGTAACGTGTTTAAGTGAGTGAAACTGTTATAGTTACAATTGGTGGAGGCATGAGTAAAGTTTCCGGGTGAGTTGCATCGTTGACTTAGCGCGTGGTGTAAGTATGCGAGTAAGGCAGGGAAGTGCATCGTGGGGGAGGTTTGGCAACAGTGGCCGGCGTGCAAGCCGCAGGACGGCGCCCTACCTGGTGATCATGCTGAGGCGGGGAAGTAGAGNTGGAAACTGCGGTTATTGGAAACAGTAGCTCGTCATTTTGCGTAAGATAGTATTTCCTAAAAACGTTTCGCCTGACTTTAATTTTGCCTAATATTCTAAACTCGTGTCACCCAAAGTTGTTTCGCCTAAAACTCATTTGCCCGAAAATGTTTTGCCCAAACGCCTGGTTCCCTTCTTAATTTGCGAGTAAGTTGGTTTGCCTAAATTCATTTTGCCTATAACTCATTTTGCCTAAAGCCGTTTTACTTAAATTTGTTTTGCCTGAAATTCTGGCGTCCTGCTTCCTTTGTGAGACAGTGAATAGCTTTGAAAATAAACTCATCATCACTTGAAAATAATCCAATCAACTATTTTAAAAACCATGACGCAATGTCATCTTTTCTGTACAAAAAATATTTTCGACGCAAAGAATTGTAAAACAATGATCTGTTGATTATTTTTCTGGACATGCACAGGAAATAAAGTAGCAAGCGAGAGACTTATTTGTTTTAAAATAATACATGTGTGATAAACGTGTGAAATGAAGAAGAAACACCAAAGTTAATTACATGCTACTCTTAAACCATTACCACACGTGATTTACTTGTTACGGTTTGTAGAACTTCGAAAATATTTCAGCTGTATAGGAGAGCGGAAGCTACAAATTTTCAGTTAAAATAATATTTCAGTTAAAATAACTATTAGTTAACAGATGCTTAGTCTATAGCATACATTATTATTAAACGCAAGAATCACAAACAAAACAGAGTAAGTACACTTCAATACGGCAATTCACAAGTTACTTTCGATTTCAAATTATACTTGTCTCGCACAAAGGAATTTAAAATTACGTTAAGAAAGTTCGGCTGTCATAGTTCGCCATAATTGTTGTCCTTTAACAAACATACATGCTATTCGTGTAATTTTCCTCGTTAATTATTGCACATAAAATATACTTAACAGAGATGTCTTCAAGATTTTAAACATTTAACTTTATTACTGATTATAACAATAATGTAACCCATTTGTATTTTGTAATAAGGAAACTTAAACAAGTTATCGAATGATGAGAGATGAAAAAAATACACGTACTGTGTTTTTGCAACTGTCCATGACTTCGATCCATCCCGACCCGGCGTCCACAATTGTTTGTGACGCACAGGAAAGTTATTTTGGCCAGCACTGTTCACTGCGAGGCTCAATGCTCAAGGATCTTCTGTGCGCGTAAATTATTCGTTAAATGTGCAGCGTGCTACTGGTGTAAGTTGTAATTTTTTAAACCGTAAATTTATGAAAGTTTAGAAGTTCTCATTTTTGTTACACAAACTGGAAAACACTTCTCAATTTTTTTTTATACAACTCCAACCAATAAAGTAAGTATTGATATCGCTACCATTCATATTTAATTAAGTTCAGAAATCTCAAACCCAAACTGTAATTTATTTTCTGGAGTAAAAATTAAGTCTATAATTAGTTGAGCTTTGGCTCAGTATTTTACTATCGGTACAGTGCTAGTAGTTTTATATTTACTTAAAAGTTACATAGCTACTGCACTTTACAGAAATATTAAATGAAAAGTAGCGCGTATAAAATGTTAAACCATTAGGTTTACTCATATAATTACAGTAGTTTACAGTTAATAACCCTTAAATATACATTTGTTTAATACTCACAGAATAGCATATACAAATCCATAAAATAACGTAACTGCCAGCAACTTAATTATCCATTGATCACTACTGCTAGTTGTCTTGAGAAAAAACCGAATGGTAATTGTCAAGGTTACAAAAAACATATTTTTCTATAACTCATATTACTGTCGTTATAATAATGGTCGAATTTTTATTTGCATGTAACATTATTCACCTATTGCGATTGCATATCAAATAATGAACATTATCTTGCATAATCTTACTGCTTTAGAAGAAAAACCGTTTAAACGCATTTGTTTTAATTATAATAATTAATAATGCTCGTCGCTTGGAAACAGAGCACCGNCCTATAATTAGTTGAGCTTTGGCTCAGTATTTTACTATCGGTACAGTGCTAGTAGTTTTATATTTACTTAAAAGTTACATAGCTACTGCACTTTACAGAAATATTAAATGAAAAGTAGCGCGTATAAAATGTTAAACCATTAGGTTTACTCATAGAATTACAGTAGTTTACAGTTAATAACCCTTAAATATACATTTGTTTAATACTCACAGAATAGCATATACAAATCCATAAAATAACGTAACTGNAGTTAATAACCCTTAAATATACATTTGTTTAATACTCACAGAATAGCATATACAAATCCATAAAATAACGTAACTGTCAGCAACTTAATTATCCATTGATCACTACTACTAGTTGTCTCGAGAAAAAACCGAATAGTAATTGTCAAGGTTACAAAAAACATATTTTTCTATAACTCATATTACTGTCGTTACAATAATGGTCGAATTTTGATTTCCATGTAAAATTATTCACCTATTTCGATTGCATATCAAATAATGAACATTATCTTGCACAATCTTACTGCTTTTGAAGAAAAACCGTTTAAACGCATTTGTTTTAATTATAATAATTAATAATGCTCGTCGCTTGGAAACAGATCACCGNAGAAGAAAAACCGTTTAAACGCATTTGTTTTAATTATAATAATTAATAATGCTCGTCGCTTGGAAACAGATCACCGTAAAGCAGTTTCTTTAAGTCGCTTACGCACAAAAATCCAGCTTTTATGAGACAATTTTCAACATATTTATTATTTTAGAGTCAAAAAACATCGGAAAATCATAGGCACGCATGAAAGAAAACGGCGTATGAATTTTACTGTTAAAAAACAAGAAAATATTATATGTTCAGCTTTATCGCATAGGCACGCCAAATGTTGTGTACAGTACAAAGATTCGGATTTTGTATGTTTCAAAATGACGTTGGATATAAACGTTTTTCCCTGCATTTGTATTGAAACAAAATATACCTTCAACAGATCGAAAATGGCAGCCAACTATCCTGATATGAACGCTTTAAGTATAATTTATGTACGCTATGAGCGTTACTAATTGTAATTGCCTACGTGACCAAGTGAGACAATTTTCTCAGGAACAGAATAATACAAGCCAAATTAACGAACCATTTTTGAAAGAGTGATAAGTTGTAAAGTGCAAGTAATTAAAATTTTAAAACCGCTGTTGTTAATATTTAAGTGGGTGTGAAGCGGTTGGATTATTTTTAATGTGTGACGAGATGTTCTGATAATTTTCAGTTCCACTACAGCTCCGATGTNGTGTGAAGCGGTTGGATTATTTTTAATGTGTGACGAGATGTTCTGATAATTTTCAGTTCCACTACAGCTCCGATGTTTTTAAGAGTTTTTGAATTTGGTGGCAGAGTATGATTTGAGTGTTTAGTAGCGTTCAATTTGGACGCCGTCGATAGNTTTTAAGAGTTTTTGAATTTGGTGGCAGAGTATGATTTGAGTGTTTAGTAGCGTTCAATTTGGACGCCGTCGATAGTGACTTTTCAAAAATGGTTGCAATTTGATAATTTATTATTTTAGAAAGTTTTGTTCCATACTATAAACTAAATACTAAACTACCAAATACGTCATCAATTTAGTCGACTAATTCGGGCCGCGCGACCTTTTAGTAAACTAAAAGTGCCAATTTGAACACGGCCGGTGTCTAATTTTCGGCAAAGGAATTTTTATTGGGGTGATGGGGGG
>NQII01002080.1:633047-645329 GCA_002778355.1 Clitarchus hookeri | reverse complement strand
ATTTTTATTGGGGTGATGGGGGGGGGGGGAGATGTCTCATACCGACACGCTGGGAATAAATTGGGTGATTGAGAGGAGAGGGTTCAAGATGGTTACATCCATAACACGGGTGTCGTTTCAACTGCCGGCCCGCCACTGTAGCCCGGGCAAGTTACGAAGATAACATGGACAAATTGCAATGAAAGGTTTTATTTTTGAATCGAAATTCGCAGAAAAATTCGTAAATTAACATATCCAAAATCCATTGAAATCCACGTATTATTTCCCACTATTTCCCACTATTTTCCCGGAAAAACGATTTTAAAAAATTGACCAAAAGTGTGCACATAATAATAAAAGAACACAAAATTTCCTATATTATATAAAAAATTCACCAAAATCTACGTAACTTTTCTTACTATTTTCCTGAGGTTTGTCCTAGAAAAACGTCAAATGGAATTGTCCAATTCATCCTAGAAAACTCATAAATGTATGAAATGGACCAAGTCTGTGCACAAAATTGTACAATGGACTATTTTCTGGTTCTGTCAGTATACTATATATTCCTTTACACCACAATGGTTGGTCAAAAGTTAGTACAGGCATATTTTTCACCTTTAAGGCTTGATCTATGATTAAATTAAGTGCTGAATATGTGCAAGTCTTGTCGCTATGGCTCATGTACTAGTATATGACGGGGATAAATGTAACACTTCATTTTCCTAAGAAGTGAACCATTGTGCAACATTTGCATAATTCCTCACCAGTTTGCAATTTGAGACCTCGACAACCATCCCGTCTTCCACAGCAAATCGATATTTCTGGTTGGATCCTCAGCTTTATAAGAAGGAAGGGGTCTGTATGTTGCACCGAGTTTGTTGTTATTTTTGTATGATGAAGGTGAATATTCCTGAGCTGTCGAATTTATTTTAGAGTGGTTGGTTTTCTTGCGATCAACACGCATGTCTGCAGTCCTGGAATGGTCACAGCAACCATTAGAAAGCCGTAAAGCGTATTATGACAATTCCGAGTCCATACATTGTGGTCCACATTGTCACCTAAAAACTGAGTCAATTTCCCAGGAACCATTCTATTTGAGTAATCGCTGTTAGCCGCTGCTCATTCATTTCAAAATTCATAACTCCAAGACTTCAATGAAATGGTAAGAGAGAAGCTCTGGGCCGAATATTCTGCATGGTTACTTGACCAATACTAGCTAATTTTAAGTCATCTCCTTTTTTATTGGTAATCATTTCAAGGGAAAGACTTACGGGACGGAGGCAGAGCCTCTAAGCATGTACTTGCATACTGTAATTCAGAAGACGTTGGGTAAAATTCTATATCCTGAGCCACGTAGTTACATTCGCTTCTAATTATCCTTGCAGCTGTTTCTATGATCGCACATTTTTCGTCATAATGATCCTTACTACCTCTGTTCTGGAATCTAATCAAAATATCACTCACATTTTCTTGGAGGCTAACACAATTTTTAGTCCCGTGTTTCTTGTAAATGTATATTATCATGACCTACGATTCATCAATATTGTTTTCGTCTGTTCTTTAAACATTTAAAATTCTTCCATAGCAATGAGGAAGGCAAGATTCAGCAGCCACAAAGTACATACTNAATCAAAATATCACTCACATTTTCTTGGAGGCTAACACAATTTTTAGTCCCGTGTTTCTTGTAAATGTATATTATCGTGACCTACGATTCATCAATATTGTTTTAGTCTGTTCTTTAAACATTTAAAATTCTTCCATAGCAATGAGGAAGGCAAGATTCAGCAGNTCATCAATATTGTTTTAGTCTGTTCTTTAAACATTTAAAATTCTTCCATAGCAATGAGGAAGGCAAGATTCAGCAGTCACAAAGTACATACTGTGCTTTAGATACACTAAGGTCGACTTTCCTATATCACACGATGCAAATCTTATCCTAATNCCACAAAGTACATACTGTGCTTTAGATACACTAAGGTCGACTTTCCTATATCACACGATGCAAATCTTATCCTAATTAAACCCATTTTTTTTGTAAACTTGGTAAATTTCGTTACATTTAATATGTTTGTCACAAAATACACGCTTTTGCCTATCATTGTTCTCTTCATCCACGCTGTTTCTTTTAATACAGTTCCTTAATTAAACCGTAAGTTCAGGAATGTCGTGGCTCACTGCAACATAATGGTTATGATTACGTTTTGAACACTATAAACTCTCAGACTCCATTACCCTTCGTGAGAGTTAAACAAACACGATATATGTAACGCATGTGGTAAGCTTGTTGCGTTCCGTCATAGAGAAATGTCCTGCATAAGACAGGACACCGCTGCAAGACGCCAGCACGAGGCCACAACTAACACTGTCAGTGTTACAATACTTATCCAGGATCTGTCTCCTCGCTGCGCGGTCCGCGACTCCGGAGTCTGTTCTCTTGACGATGGCGTCCTGCTTTCTTTCCGAGGAGGAAAATAAATAAACCATGCAAATATGAAAGTGCGTTAGCAATGACACTCGTTAAACCCGAAACTATGCTTGAGGCAACACTATAAAGAAAGACAGGAAGTCCTACAACATGCTCCACATTACCGTTTTTAGGGATATAGTTTATTGTGTAGTTTGGTTTTAGGGGCTCGGGGGNGCAGAGCGGGACATGCAAAAACGGAAAACAATTAAAGGGGATTGGGGACGGGATCCGGTTATGGAATTTGCCTGTAGTGATTTCTGGACACCATAGGAAGCCAACTTTAGGATTGCGGAATCAAGAATTCAACATGGATCCTCCAGAGTGTGAGCCCAGTTTTTTTACCACTCCACTACTTTAATCGGTGCTTCATGCTCCTAATTTCTTGACAAATAATTAAATATTACATTTGTGTGCGGTTAGTTAAACACTTTTTTTTAATTCTTAAAATGTTTTCCGGGACTAATCCCGGGAAATTAAATATAAGTTATTGGTGGAGTTTGGAGAATATTTATGTATTGCAGGAAATTTTGTGGCTTTTAAATTTCTGTCGTCATATTTTTGTTCGTAAGATAAGAAGTTTTTTAATTATTAATTTTATAGATTTTTTTTTAGGGTTTGTCGAGGACAGATATTGGGAAAATAAAAATTTTGGGTGAATTTTTTAATATGTTGGATATATAAAAAGAAGTCATGTTCATTTATTCTCTTTACACTTTTGGTTGTTAAACACTCCGTTTTCGAATAATAAATAAATAAATAAAAATTTCCGAGACAAATGCTGGGAAAACAAATAGAGATTATTCGTGGATTTTTGCTAAATTTGGATATGTTACAGGAAATGTTGTGTTTATTTAATTTTTGTCTTCACATTCTTTGACTTATTAATTTTCTTGGCGTTTTTCCGGGAAAAATCCTGGGAAAGCGGCGGGAAAAGTTGAGTGGGTATTGGATATGTTAATCTCCAATTTATTCTGAAAATTTTAATTTAAAAAACGTTTTTTTTGTTATTTTTCCATAAACCACCACTTTATATATATATATATTTATTTATTTAAAATGACTAGACTACTGGATGGAGCGAATACTGAAAGAAACTCAGAGTCACCGGGGATTACAGCTGAGTACGATGTGGGAGTAGTTGGCGTAGAGCGAATTAGGAGGGGGTGGCGGAGGGGTGAAAGTAGTATTATGAGGAGGGGGAGGGGGCTCTCGCTCCTTGGACTGTGGTGTCTCGCCACGTGAACCCGGCGAGGCAGGTAGCCAGCCGTCTTCGCGGCAAGATCATGTTTGTGGCTCTCTTGTCAAATTTGTCCCTGCGCCATGTATTTGCAAAATGTAATTTCAGTTTTTCGGCTTTCCGTAACTTGCTTTACGAAAACATTATCCTCCTTCATAACATCACAATCAAAAATTAATTATGTCCTTTCTTTTGGTTATGTTTATTTAGCTTATTTTCATTTATTAACTCATGCTTTATTTAAGGCTTTATTATATATATGTTCAGGGGTGATTATTCATTCATTTAATAATTGTAAGGATATTCGTTATTTAGGTAATTTACTTGTTTGTGTTTGATTATTGCTAGTTTGTATTTATGTGGTATACCTTTTATATCAGGTTTTTATTCAAAGGAATTAATTTTAGAAATTTATCCTATAGGATTTATTAATTTATTTGCTTATTTTATTTATTATTTTTCTACTTATCCGAAAAGTACGCATAAATATACGTACTTCTTGGCTATCAAGACCTGTTTCCTGGAATAATCAGAAACCTTAATAATTAAATTAATAATTACTGAAAAATAAATTGTTATATTTGCCTTGATACAGAGCTTGGGAGTATTATTTCTCCCATATAGGTTTTTGTTTCAAGTTTATATCTTTAGAATTGGATTTAAAAAACCCGAATTTCTTTAACATGCATTTCCATGTAGCCAAATCTCACTGATTTCAAACCAGGCAACAGCCTTAAGACCTCGATGTTATGAGCCGCCCAAATCTCTTCACTTACTCATTCACTCACAAAACTGTGTCTTGTACATCCGACATAACACGCTGATGAATTCGGCAACATAATTTTGGACAAGTCTGTACTAATCGGGTACAAGCGAAAGTACGATATGGAGCTGAAATGTGCTTGTGAGGGGAATTTCCACCAACAGAATCTGTTCACGGATTAGCACCACAGTTAATACTGTGCAACAAACCTGCTCGCCAGGTCGATGGAAATCCGCTTAACGGCGATGGGGCATTTGATTGGCATGCGAGTGCTGCTGTTTTCTCTTCCTTGCTTCTGTCTGTCCGCCGGACACACGAAGCAAGCAGCCTCAGATAAACAGGCCCCCGCCTTTCTGCAGCTTGAACCGTGTTGCACAGTGCTTGAAACACTCGTTTCTCTAATAAACTGTTACACACCTGACGAGGGCTGTTGACTGCTTTCAAGACGTCACGTGCAACACCATTCCAGAAGACTCCAAAATGACTACGAACGGCGTTTTAAAAGCGCTGCATAAATTAACAGCCTGAATACGGGTCCGATGCCCAATAACCCACATACACAGGGCGGCCCGGCGCCGACCCAATGATTTGGATATGTGTTGGGGTGCATTTGTCTTTAAAAACACCCTGCGAGTTACGGGAGCCTAGGCTCCCGGTCTCACGACATGCAGGCCATGCGGTGGCGTATGGGGGTTCGGCGGCGGAAAGCGCTGAATCTCGGAATATACGCTTCAGATACGTACAAAACCACTCAAGGGACCTGCATTGAACCTTCCTACAGACTTTCCACCAATAAAATAACAGAGTCACCGCTGAAAATCCCATAGGTACACGCGGAGCGACGAGAACACTGCACGCCAGTTCAGAGCCTTGCGTTTAGTGGCGATGGCGCACTTGATGTGCGTGGCAGTCTCGCCCTTATCGCTCCAGCACTTCTCGGGCCTCAAATACGGGAAAAAAGCTATAGATAGGTGGGATCCTTAAGGCTCGGCTCCAGTCCTTTTGCAGAAATTCGTCGTTTTCGTCTCATAATTTCCGTTTCAGAGGTATTATTAGAAATGTTTGATTATAGAAAATTTACAATTTACTAGTTAAGAACGGTTGTGTCTAGTTTCACTATGTGCATATTTCCTGCTTGTAAAAAGACAGAAACTTGTTGATAAAATATAAATATTTTCCTGACTTTTACGATATGACGCATTTAAAAATCACGAACAAAAATGTTAAACAACTCGCAAAACGTAAATTTTCTATAGTCGTGCATTGTCAGTAATTACTCTGAATCCGAAATCATGACGCTAAAACGAATAATTTCTGCAAAAGAGGTGAGGGCGAGTTTTACTCCGATGTACCTGAAGCTGATTTGCTCGTTTGAGGCGCTGGAGCGAGGGAGCGATAAGGGCGATACTAACACGCTCGCCTATAGCCCCGTCGTCCCTATGCGAAAGGCACTGAACTGGCTTGAAGCGTTTCCGTCGTTGCGCTGTCCTGACTGAACAGGTTATGCAAGTAACAGTGGAACTTCATTTGCACGCGATAAAAACTCGCACATATAACTACAGAAATGTAGTTCAGATATTCTCCTCTAAAGGAAACTGCGCGCAAAAAAAAAGCTCTACATTAATTTTGTTGCCATTTTTACAGTTTTTTAGAATACCCTTAATGTTATAAAAAGTGGACATTGTTTTTAACTTTCCTGGCAAAAGGTAACGTTTACAGGATGTTTATTTGCTGAGATACGCTTCAATGCACAAACAAAGAATATGCGGAAAATGTTCCCGGATTACTATAGTCCACTCACTGTTACTATAGTCCACTCACTGTTACTATAGTCCACTCACTGTTACGTCCAACTTTTCTGAAGCCCTGATAAAGTTCTACTTTCAGGTTATTCCTACGCCTCGTGTAGATCAAGTCTAGAAAATAACGCCAACAGGACAATGCACCTCATTTGTGTGCACTCGGTTTAATAATATTTTGTATTAGAATTATTTTTACTTGGCATTACTAACCCATCTATTTTCTCTCTGATTTTATCAAAGTTAATTATAAATGAAATATTGCAATAAAAAAAAATATTCGTAAAAGCGCAATTTAGTCAAAAATAAGATACATTTATGTTAACAGAAGTGTAAAACGCTTATTATAGATGACATAATGACCTTACGCGTCGTACATGTGGAGGTTTTGTTTTACAGATTTGATTAAAAAAGTGTGAAGATACCACGAATACACTATCTCTTAACACCTTGCGTGCGGCACAGACTTACCGACACTGAAGACAAGCTCGTAGTGAGACATCTGTATTCATGACTGCATCACCATCATTTCTGTTAGTCTCTACAGACTGATTCTAAAATCATGGGACAAACATTGAGGGGTGGTAGAGTTCACTAAAATAAACAATTATTGTATAGGAATATATGGGCGGGAGTGACGCTTTGAGGCACAAACACACAAATAACACATGAAATGTAACACATTGTTTATTTACAACTAGGCCGCTAAATGCCTTTTCACTGCAATGTTTAAAATAATTGCTCAAAATTTCTACCACATTAGTCCAAACAACATCGTGCACACTACTACACTGTACAACGTTCATTACTGGTTGACTCTCTGCCAATATATTTCACATGTGGGAATCGTGTCGGACGATGCCTCTGGTTGGAGGATTTTCTCGGGAGTCTCCCGTTTCCTCCACCCCTTCACTGCTCCATACTCACCTTAACCACCCTCATCGGCTCTCAAGACCTCGCTTTTAAGAGCCGCCCAAATCTCTTCGCTCACTCACTCACTCTGCCAATATAAGGCTGAGTTGAAAGTATCCCAATGAAATATCCTTTTCTGCGTATAATAATACACAATAAATCCTGTTCGTTCGCGTAATTTATGCTCTGAGCACCGCTGACGTAATTATAGGTTGTAAATAAGCTTACAGAAAATTGCTGTCGAAATAATATTTCCTCGCCACGTGTCTTAAGATAATGCGGATGTCGTTATTTTACGGCAAACAGCATACACCTAATTTAAATTCAGGTGACGGGATATTACGTCAGAAGCACTCAGTGTTAAGTTGTGTATACCTGGGCGTGTTCTTCCGAGTCCTGGTACCACGGACTAAGGGAAATACACTCGCAACGCCAGTCTCACCATAAAAACAATTGTATATTCTGCTACACTTCATCAGCCAGGTTGTGTTTATTGCGTTCGTTAATCCTAATTAGTATTTTGTGCCACATTGTAATTGATAGTTTGTGTGTGCTTTCACCTGCTAAAACAAACTCATCTTTATTTATTTTCTCCCAGTTCGAATTTTTCTATTGTTTTTAACCTTTGTATTCTCCATTTTGTGAACTGCTTTTCGCTACGCGCAGGCATACGACAGTTTTTTTTAATAACCTGTATTTAAAAAAAGCGAGGTACGCGAATAATAAGGTTTATTTTGGCAAGGAAATATATTAAAAAATTATATAAAGTATTTTTATCTGTAATCGTTAGTTGACATATTTTTTATTTTAGAAAGTTCAAATTTTTCGCTGGCAGGATAATATGCGAGATATCGCGCTATCGTTAAGATAACTGCAGAGCACAATTCTTTAAGACCGCCCTTGTTTTGCGACCTCTTTGAGTCGTGTAGAGATTTACAAACCATCCAATAATTGGAAGTTACTGAATATAACTTTTCCTTCAGGCACATATCCATTCGTAGGTGCACATACGACCAGTTATGTAACACTAAGCCAGTTGCAACGCTTTGAAAGTGCCTAGGAAATAGTGGTGTGCGTAGATACGTGTATGCCCACGTCAATAAATGCACTGATACACCTGCACACATCCTAGCACTATAATATATGTGCGCACACAATCCCATGTACACTCTCACACTTGTATAACTGTGTACCCATCCACATATACAAAAAATACTCTTACACCTGACATGTGTACTGCGAAAAAAAATTATGGTTGTACGAATCGAATTTCTGTATCCATAACCCATGTATACTGTTAATGTGGGAACGGCAGTTAAACTGGTTGTTTGTGCCATATTTTTAACGTGGATCGTAATTCCAACATTATTGTATGTTGTGGTCTCGTATGCAATTGTATCTGCAACTATGAGAGTAATTCCAACAGCAGAGCATTCTGTTCCTCCTGCAGGATATATGGTTCCTTCAACACAGCCATATTTGGGTTGTTGCCGCAACAAACAGAACTGTAATGAATTAACAGAATATCATGTCACTGGTGCAGACGTTTGCTTGCTTATTTCCATGGAACCAGTATACAGAACATCTTAGCTTGTTTCCTTGGAGAACTGGCAAGTGAGAGAGGTGGGTGAAATTATGTCCCGTACCCCAATATAACTGAATTTATAATTTAATTATGTATCGAAAAATCTTTACAAGGACATCGAATGTAACATCGATGAAGAGTAAAAGCTTTGAATTTTCATTAATGATAAAAAAATAAAAGCTATTCTTGTTTCATTCTACCCGGCGGCCGAATCAACAACAATCATTCAACTCATGACCGAACAGTTCTTCGGCTAAAGTAGTTACGTTAGTTTTGGAGGAACGGAACAATAAAGAATCATTGGTGTGTATTTAATTTGTTGAATGCAAATCTTGCCGCTAGAGACCATTCGAGGTTACTTCGAGCTTTGCTGACGCCCTGCTTAAGTTCTACTTCCAGGAT
This sequence comes from Clitarchus hookeri, assembly GCA_002778355.1. Taxonomy (NCBI): domain Eukaryota; kingdom Metazoa; phylum Arthropoda; class Insecta; order Phasmatodea; family Phasmatidae; genus Clitarchus; species Clitarchus hookeri. The sequence continues at coordinate 636,182 of NQII01002080.1, read as the reverse complement.
ATTCCTCCGCTTCGTGGAAACAAAGCTTAATCTGGTGCAGAAAATTACACCAAAGAACAGCGCACCGCGTTCGTGCGCACTCAGCGTAATAATAATTTGCATAAGGACTATTTCTCACTATGCATTGCCAACACGATTATTTTCTCCCTGTGTGTACTCATATTAATTATAAGTAAAAATGTATAATTCATAGGTGGGATGTAAGTGAAAGTTCAATTTAACTAAAGGTAATGTATTTTCACGTTAACGCAAGTAGAAAACACTTGTGATACGTGAGTATTTACGAGACAACCGAGCACGTTTTTTATGGGGTTATTTCTCAAAGGTTTGATTAAAAAAGTGTGAATAAACCACGAGTATACTATAACAGTGCATGCACGAGTGCACAGTTATCCCGCGGGTGGAATTGGGATGCGTGATTGTAGAGATCCGAAAATGTTGCGGATTCGTTCCGCAGCATCCTTATTGTTCATAGTTCTTTGTNATAGACCCAGAAATGTTGCGGATTCGTTCCGCAGCATCCTTATTGTTCATAGTTCTTTGTACACTCGAACATACTTTGGTATAGGCTTCTAGCGGTTAATTCAGCCATTTCTAAAACACTTTTTAGTAAGGGCTGCTCACTATAAAGTAAGCACTTCTTAAACCAACATCGGAAAAATATCANAGAGATCCGAAAATGTTGCGGATTCGTTCCGCAGCATCCTTATTGTTCATAGTTCTTTGTACACTCGAGCATACTTTGGTATAGGCTTCTAGCGGTTAATTCAGCAATTTCTAAAACACTTTTTAGTAAGGGCTGCTCACTATAAAGTAAGCACTTCTTAAACCAACATCGGAAAAATATCACTGCCTCTGCCCGTATATACAGGATGATTCTAAAATCATGGGACAAACATTGAGGGGTGGTAGAGCTCACAAAAAACAAACAATTATTGTATAGGAATATATGGGCGGGAGTGACGCGTTGAGGCACAAACACAAAAATAACACATGAAATAAAACTCATTGTTTATTTACAACGTCGCCGGTAAATGCCTTTTTACAGCAATGTTTATAATAATTGCTCAAAATTGCTACCACCGACAGTAATGCAAGCTTGGTAGCGTCGGTGGAGTGATTGGCGAACAGATTCAAATACGCCGGGTATTTCACGCACGCCACCATTGTCAGCCAATCACGCCATATGTAGAGGTCGCCAAGCATGCGTGACTGTTGGTGGATGCATTTCCAGCAACTGTTTTAACATTTTCTGTACGGAATCACTCGTCAAGTATGCTGCTAATGAACATTTTATGTTTCTGTTAATGTGTTATGTTTTTTGTGTTTGTGCCTCAACGCGTCACTTCCACCCATATATTCCTATACAATAATTGTTTTTTTTTGTGAGATCTGCCACCTCTCAATGTTTGTCCCATTATTTTAGAATCATCCTGTATTTCAACGGGCACGCAAAGTAGCATGAGGCCAGTTAGGTTGGTAACAACGGAGAGAAAATAGTTCCATATCTTAACATTGAATTAAAAGAGTCAGATATAGTCTGTTTGCAGTTACTTTATACTTTTTTAAATAAAATATTTCCAAAATCACCCCCATGTTTTGTTGTTTATTAAAGATGCCATGTATCACGAGAGTAGTGTATATATGCCGAAGCGGGGACATGCATCATGCATCAGGATCCAGGATCCGTCCGCTATCTTAGTAGGCGCAGGTGGCGGCCCTTTTGGTTGGTGCAGTCCGCCATATTGGTAAGCGTCACAGCCAGGGCTCGATGCCATGTTGGATGTTCTTCCTCCTGTAATTTTAATATAAAAAAATTTTAATAAAAATTATAGAAAATTAAAAATTTTCTACTCACCCACTTGGCATTTTTATAATTATATTGGTTTAGCGTTTCGCTGCAGATCAAAGTTCCTTTTTGTACTTTTTTCGAGTAATGTTGCCTTGAAACTATTTTAATAATTTCGGCTTACCACTTCGGTACCCAGTGCATCGGGGGACATATTGATACCCCCCCCCCCTTCCTCCGTCACAAAAACCGGTAACCAATAATATATATATATATTTAATTTATTTCGGCCCTCCATTTTGTATTTATATCGGTTTTCCTGAAAAAAAAAAACAAATGAAGAGTGTGTCGTTTGTGTCGATTGTTGAAAAGTGATCGTTTTAGCAGTCTGTAAATTGCAGGTGCGAAGACTCTCAGTGCACACGTGTGCGCGTGCGCTGACGAGAGTAGTTGCCACGACCCAGCAAGGCCGGGTGTCGGCCGTGAGTCGTCCGTTACGAGCGAGCGCTGCAGTCACGAGTCGTCTCTGAAACTTGCTTTAACGAAGCAGGTCTTGCGCAGAGCCTGGGTCAGGTGGTTATCGCTTTTCGACAAGCGTAGTGTTGCACTGAGTGCACGATGTGCGTGCCCGTCTGGGTCGCAGTCAGCTCTTCAAGTAATGCTGCCGTGGCAAACACCGTGAGTGCTTAGCATTGGCACGGTGTCTTGTGTTACGCTGATGTAGCGGCTCCATGTTGCCGAGTCGCACATGTGTGCAGTTCCCTCCACCACCCTGGGACACCGTCCCTCCTGACCTCGCCCCCTCCCTGTTCCTCGTCATCCCCTCCACGCATTACCATCCCCCTCACTACCCTCATTACCCTAGAAAGTGAAAACACAGCAGCTGCTGGTCCTACACAAACTCATGTCAATGAAATAGAAACCGCATTTTGCCCTTCCTCCAAACTTGTCAGTGGTCCCCCTTACCGCCCCCTACCCCCCTCATAGATACATTGACCAATAAAATCGTCCGTGTGTATTAGTCAATGCGGGAAATACGCTGAATCACCAACCTCCCCCAAAGATCCATCGACCAATAAAATTGTTCACGTGTATTAATCCGCTACCAGTTCGTACTGTTCGCCTTTGTTTCATTTCGCCGCCAGATAGTATAACGCAGTTGATTGGTTCCCCTCCGCCCTCCTAGATCTCAACATCCAATAAAAACCACCTCATGCTTGAGACGAAATATTGCTGAGTGGGGAGGATGACGGGTGAAGGGAAATGGCCCAGTGCGAAATACGATGTTAAACGCATGAGAGCTCAGCTGAAGACTGATCTCGATCGAGCTGAACCATTGTCATGAT
>NQII01002080.1:584144-632976 GCA_002778355.1 Clitarchus hookeri | reverse complement strand
TCGTTAGAAGCTCCCTGTGATCTGAGGTTACACCCACAGCTTCCTTCCACAGTACAGAGAGAAAGTAATCACTTTTCCTTAATTATAGCGAAATAACACGAGCTGTTCGACGTTCGTATCAGACTGTATTTCAAAGAAAATTATTAGCTCAAAATCAGCCCATTTTTTAAAAATATTTATTAAAATATTTGCACATAAACACTTCCACATAATGTCTTCTTCTTTGAAATTTCAGCACGCCTTATATTACAACAGGTATTTATTAATCATGTACGCTATATATTCTAATATTTTAAGGAAAAAAAACAACTTTGTCGAAATTCGGAAATAAGCTCAGTCAAACGTGTTCAGAGAAGCAATTGACCATTTTGCGCGGTAATACACTTCTCCCTATATCGCCCCTAGTTTTATGCTGCCGTGCAGTTTTAGTCTAGCTTATTCAAGATAGGAGTAGACGTTATGGTAGTCATATTTAATTATTTAAAAGGATATGTTTTTTTCGCTAGTGAATAATAGTAGATTCCGCAGAGCAGCATTCGTTGTGTTGCGGTGTGGACGAACTATGTAGCGGAAACCACGCAAATAGCGAACCATGTTCCTGGACAAGAACTTGTTTTTTGAGCCCACTGTGGTTCCGCGTTTTTAAAAAATTAACGCGAGGATAAAATTTTGTTGGTGGGTGAAATAAAATGCCTTTTTTTTTGCACCGCTGTTATGAATAAATCTAAATATGTGTGAAAAACAAACAATGAAATTAAAGCAGATCAACCCGAACGCTGTAACCCTGACCTTTCCACGATGCACTGTGTATAATCAGAAGAGAACTGCATTTTAAATATCAAAGTTTATTTTCATGTCAACGTACGTGTTTTAAAATATATAATGTAAATTTCGATAGTTTTACCCAGTGGCTAAGAAAAAATTCGTTTCAGGACAAATGTCACGAATTCGATTCCCGAGCTGGTCAAATTGTGGGTAATTTTTATTTCTTACTCCGGAACNGTTTCAGGACAAATGTCACGAATTCGATTCCCGAGCTGGTCAAATTGTGGGTAATTTTTATTTCTTACTCCGGAACTGCCTGTAATTAAGTGAAAATGTCACTTGAGGCATTCGCCACTGCAGAGATATTTCACCGAGAAAAACACAGAGACGGCATAAAAAAAAGTACACGAGAACAAGCCAAGACAAGATATTGTCAACAGATATTTAGGACTTCCAACACTCAGCGAAATTACTTAAGAGGAATCATCACTTGCAACAAGCCAGATGCGATGTATCAATATGCCTGCAAAGAGCTGAAAATTTGATTGGCCGTTGCTAATTTCTTTCGCTATGTCTTTTGTTCACTTTTTCACAGAGAGCTCATCAGATGTGTGTTTAAAAATTCCCTGTGTTCAAAATGGCGGGCATATTAACGTACACCATTGACGCCAGATAAATGAGTACAGTATTCATAAGTTGATAAAGTGTCTTGGTCTACAGTGATGACTGTGTTTGTTTATATCTGAATTTTCAAGATACAAGAAATTTTGTATGACAGAATACATTTACAAGTTTCAATTCAATCTAACTGCATTAAAAATTGACCAGACACTTATTTACTAAATCTGAAATCCTATCTAAGTTGTTTACGATAGTCGTATTGGAAGAAAAGCAGTTCAATGTTGGGACACGGAGACTGGTTTTACGCAGCTAGCGTGGTCACTGTACCCCATATTCACTTTATGAATACTTTGGCGACGTTCCAAAACGTTACTCCAAGAGTAGAGTAAAGTAACATAGAGTAACAGCTGGGGAAAGCCAAAGTAAAAGTGGTTTTGGAACGAGCATGATGCAAATAGCATTCTGTGTTTACAAATATGTACTGATTAAGCAACCAATGTAAATTCCAAAAGACACATTTNCATGATGCAAATAGCATTCTGTGTTTACAAATATGTACTGATTAAGCAACCAATGTAAATTCCAAAAGACACATTTGTCCCTTTCCCCAAATTCTTTCTTATACGAAATATTAGTTATGTACACAAACAGCTTCACTTGCAGTAAATTGATCGTAAATATTACGGATAAAAATGAAACCCTTATAAAAGTTACAATTAGTTTTCTATTTAGAAGTTATCACTTGTCATTTGTAATTTTCCCGTGTGTGTCTGTAAACAGAATGTCCTCATTTCCTTNTTTCTATTTAGAAGTTATCACTTGTCATTTGTAATTTTCCCGTGTGTGTCTGTAAACAGAATGTCCTCATTTCCTTTCAATTTGTTTAATTCTTCTAAGCTTTCCACCATTTTCAGTTAACCCTTCATTACTTGCTGAAATAGTGCGTGTAAAAGTTTCACTCTGCCAAGATCCTCAGAGTAATTTACTCTGCAGTTTTGGGACACTGAGTAAATGTTTTACACGCTCTCGACAAAGTGTTTTGAGACGGCCGGAGAGAAACGTTTACTCGCAGAATAACTTTTTTGGAACGCCGCCTTGTGGAGAATGTGTGAAAAAATATTGAGGGAAGTCACAGATAATACATTATGTTAAGTAGAAAAACGAATATAATTTTTTGTTCGGTAATGGACTCATACCAGTGTAAAGCTTTTTCATATAAGGGGAATAATAAATACATGTTTTTGTTTGATGTTATTAGCAGCAGCTGTTTATGAGACAACAGGATGCAGTCTCAACAAACGAATATTAGTTGTCCGGATTCGTTATTTGGTGTTCTAGGGTATAAGAAATTTAGGGCCGAAATTATAAACGACATTGGAATGACAATCAACATCCCTCCAGCGAATTTGACGTTTTTGTTGATTATAAACTTCTTCCGGAGAGTGGTTGACAGCTTGCGAACATCTGTCCTCCGCCCTCTTAGAGAATGAGGTATATCGGTCAGTCAGCAGTCAGCCGGTAGTGAAAATTGCGTGTGATTTGGACGTGTTAAGATATTTTAGACACAGTGAAAATGTACCCACTGAAATAGCACTTATTTATGAACAGGGAAGGTACACAAAATAAACCGGATGGAAGAAATTTTTTAATTCGCTACCCCCACAACGTAGGAAATGTACACAACTTTCATGTCGCCGTTTGGCTAGTTATACATCCTCGAGCTGTCAGCAGCTCACTTGGGATCAACGAAACTCAAATAATAAAANTTTTTTAATTCGCTACCCCCACAACGTAGGAAATGTACACAACTTTCCTGTCGCCGTTTGGCTAGTTATACATCCTCGAGCTGTCAGCAGCTCACTTGGGATCAACGAAACTCAAATAATAACATTAATAAACACCTCTTCAACCGTAGTTCATCTCGGGCGGGAAACACCACAGCACGCAATGAATTCCAAAGCAATGTTTTCCAGCGTTGCTTTTTACTAAAATGGAAACAGCATCGGTTATTTTATTTTTTATTGCATCACTATTTCTTAACTAATTCAAATAAAATTGCATTTTCTTTGGGATTGTATCGTACTACACTTTGTATACTTTCCATTTTCAATCAATCAAAATATATTAGCACTCTAAACAAAGTATTAAAAAAATGCAACAAGATAAGAACAATTTTCGTGGGTATATTCCTAAGAATGCCATGAGAGCATTTCTATTTTAAAAAAAGTATGGCTGTGTTGCCACATTTCAAGGTGGAGAGCCAACGTTTGAGTTGAAAACGCCTTTAATTACGACTGGGTGGAAGGCCGCCGGCAACACTGGACGTTTGTCTGCCTGCAGCTTGCCGGCAGAATGTGGAAGATGACGTTTATATTTACGACCCTTACGGTGTTGGAAAACAAACGACTCTGAGCAGCGCTCCTAGCGTTTATTTTAGAAAGTACATTACTGAAAGTTTCTATGTTTCTTTAAAACTTACGCAACAAAGAACTATGATTTATAAATACTTTTCCTCGGAATAGTATAAAATAGTTTTATTTACTAGCCCTCGTAAGGAAAAACCTTCATTAAAAAAATGGTATTACTAAGTTACGAATATGTTACAAAAATCGGTATATTCCGTCCCATTAAATTTTGCACTTATTTGACAGTTTTGTTGGCGAAAAAAATGTTTACAAATTGGTTTTAAAAATGAATATCTGGCAAATAGCATGTATTATATAACATTACAGAAATAATTATAGCGAGACACATTGTTTAACGGTCTCTATTTTTAATTATTTTAATTTTGTAAAGTGATTTTTTAATTTATCCTTTGTGTTGTATAAATTGTGAACAATAAGTCACCTGTTTTAGTCGCTTTGCGCAAGCTACTTGTGTGATAATGTGACTTTAGGCTCCAAATAGCAGTATTTTGTGTGCCAACCAAACTGTCAACAGTGTGCCAACTTACTTGGGATATAATATACAAAGAAAACGAGTACATAACGAACAATATTACGGACTTGTGATTCATCGTTGAGTTTTCCTTCTTTGTCATCGGTTTCAATTCGCATAATTTGAACGATGAAAAAGTAAAATAAGATGTATATAATAGCAAATTACTTTTCTGAGGTATTTGAGGATTCAGGGTGCTTAAGAGGCTCATTACATTTCAACCCTAAATATTCAAATATTTAGCGCCTAAACTTAGTCACGTGGTCGATTTAGTACCATAAATGGTGGTCTGGTAACTGTTTCGGTAACCGCTTGTATCCCCCGAGGGTTGGCGACTTCACTAACTGAAAACTGTTTTCTGCAATATCGTATATGTTGGACGCCGGGACTGGAAGGGTAAAGTCCATTCTCTGTTACTTCCAACATGTCTGAAGCCCTGCTGATGGGCTACTTCCAGGATAATCCTCCTCCTCCTCATGCAAACAAAGCTTAACCGAGTCTAAATAATTACGCCAAAAGGGACAGCGCACAGCATTAATGGGCACTCGCTGAAATAACATTTAGCGTAAAAAACTATTTATTAATAGGAATTACCAACACACCCATAGTTATTTATAGTAATTAGAAAATTAGAAAAGTAATTTATAGGTAAATTTCATTCCAACAAAAAATTCGGTCATTTTATCTGAACAAAAGTATATATCGCTTGCGATACATAAGCAAGTTCAGAAAACAACCAAACACGTCTTACGTGGGTTGGTTTTTCAAACGTTGTATTTGACTAGCGCGAGGAAACGACGAGTAGATCACAGAAGAGGCGAACGTACAGAACATTACACTTAACCGCAGAGTACGTGAAAACACGAAGATGAAGCAGCTGCTCAAACCGCGAGTCCTGCCCCCCAAGCCAGCAAATTGGCATCACCGGCCATAAAAATGAAGGAACGGCATTCGCCGACCAGAGCCTGGTCATCTACTCACCAAGCGACAGCCCAGCCAATTGGAACCTTTCCACAGCGTGGTGTAGCCAATAGCGAAGGAGTGTCCTCGTCGAATTTCTTGACTTTCTTCCTGCTTCCAATACTTCAGTTTTTCCGGTTGTTGGCGTAATACTCTAGTCTATTCACAGTTTCTTCACACTTTTTGAATCTAAACTTTGAAAAATCATCCCCTATATGACGTGTTTGGTTATTTCCTAAATATGACATGTATCACAATCGTTACATCTGTTAACGTAAAAATTCTTTATAATGGTTCATTAAAATTTTTACGTATGTTTGCTACTTATATTATATCTGTTAATAATAATATTTCATTTATAATTGACAAGAATAACCACAGTGAGAAAACAGGTGTGTCGGTAATTCCTGGTACGAAATAGATCTTATGCAAAATAATATTGCACTGAGTGCGCACGAATGCGGTGTGTAATCCATTTAGTGTAATTCTCGAGACTCGGTTAAACTTTGTTTGCATGAGGCGGAGGAATATCCTGGAAGTATTACTGTAGCAGAGCTTCAGAAAAGTTCGAAGTAACCATGAATGGACTATATATTCTGTAACGTGCTAGTGTTGTAAATGTATTTCTTACGTTCACAGCCTGCCACTGGACAAGCTAGGAGCTGACGTAATTTCTTTGTTCCCGCTCTGAACAACGCACAAGACGACCTAGTGCTTCGCCTGCTTTCGCTTCCACATGTCAAACGCAACCGTAATGCGGGTTGCAGCCTGATGAAGTTTAGGCGTTTTGGTTTCGTTGCCACGAGACATCCTTGGATATTTTAATGCTAGTGATGTCATTGTATTTAGTGTGTTCTCGTGGCTCCCTGGCGCTACAATAGAAGCGGGGGTCGAGGGGGAGGGAGCACCGAGAAGTATTTAGGCCGGTTCCGAGAGAGTACTCTCTCGCCCACTCTTGACGTCACAAAGAGTCCCCCTCTGCTGTCCCAAATGCGAGTAGAGCGCGCGATAGGGAGGCAGTGAACGACAATGTTCACTCGCAGCTCACTCTGGCGCCCTATTTGGCAGCCATATTGTTTTCAAGTCTAGCATTGAATATTCCGACACACATTTTTTTGTTTCTACAGCAGCGTTAGAAATATTTTATTAACTTAACTTAGTTATTACAATTGTAAAATGTGTAATNAATCTAGCATTGAATATTCCGACACACAATTTTTTTGTTTCTACAGCAGCGTTAGAAATATTTTATTAACTTAACTTAGTTATTACAATTGTAAAATGTGTAATACGAACAATGATCAGTTTGATATGTAACACAAGAAATTAAGAATGTTGTGTTCACGTTTCTTTCAGGTTAATTGCGAGTATATTATTAAGTACTACGCTTGCTTTTCACATATTAATTAAGCTTTTAATGACCCCAAAAATATTGCACATTAAAAAAAGTTTCTATTTTAGAAAACACTGTAAATTTACTCGAGGAAAGTGAAAGGCGAGCAATTTTAGTTTTTCACAACTTATTTATCGTATCTTTTCGTTCGGAGAAACAACGCCGAAGGTATAGAGAGGGCTCAAGTCTCAATTCGCTAGAGAGTTCCAGAGTGAGAGTGAGTACGCTCTCAAGTAGGGACACGGACTTAGGCGAGTGTGAGAGCGCTCCGCGGACAGACAGCGCCGGAGAGACGTCGTCTAGAGGAGAGATCTTTGACGACCAGAGGAGGAGGTCACACTTCACAGTAGTGGTGATGCCATGCGAGACACCACTCAACGGGATTCGAACCAAGGATTACGCCAGTATAAAACATAATCATGCTTCAAGTACCAAGTCCCTCAAACGTCGCTTGGGCGCTTTGTCCGCCGAAAGGGTATCCACCTATTATTCGGCCAATCACAGAACAGGTGAAGACGACAACAAACCACAACACACTTCCCAGAGGGAGAGGGAAAGGATAAATATCAATTCACAAGGTTAAAGGATACTTAAGTGTCCACTCTACCAACACCACTTTACAGTCTAATCAAAATGGGACTTGGGACACTAATGTCTCCCTAGCATCCCGTAACTGCCCCGCTGCCCCTACTAACTGTGAAGTAGTACTGAAATGGGGATTCTGGGAGCTGCAATTGTAGTCTGTGTTTGAGTTGTGTTGTGGATTGAGAGAGAGAGAGAGTGGGTGTGATCAGGCGGGTACTGCCAGTATCACATGGTGTCTCGGGGAGGGGGGGAGTATATCCACGGCTCGGTCATGGTTAAGAGTTGTACTATAGAGAAGCACTACCTACTCTCTTGGGGGTAAGGTGAGGAGAAAATCCTCGGCTTCTTGTCTATGGAATTAATGACTGGAGGGAACATCAGTGATCAATGCCAAAACTTGCGGGTGTTCTCTGATGGAAGTACCCTCGGCTCCAGGACTGATCACGGATGCTGCGAGCAAGCTTGCATTGGCACGAGGACACTGATAGATAAAATCCGTATATTATATGGCAGTCGCCTCTCAGGAAGCCTTTCCTTTAGGTTAAAGTAATCTTTGTAACATGAATCTATGATGAGTTTTATATCTGTTAAATGTCGATTTTTCAGAAGTTAAAGCCAAATGTTGTAAAACGAATTTCCGATGAGCTTTGTGCCTTTTCGTGGTGATTTTAAAGAGTTTAAATTATAAAGTTTGCCAAAGGACTGTAAGATGAGTTTAAGACGTTTCTATCATAATTTTATGTATTTATTACTTTACATTTTATATATTGTAAAATCATTTTCGGTGACAATTAATGAGAATACTGTTTCTTTAAATCCATAATTATACTTAAAACCATATACAATTATGTTTATTTTTATACTAGCACCCAACCTCTACTTTAAAAGCAAAACTAAAGGTTTTTTTTTTAGTTTTGGAATATTAGCTTTTAATCCCTTCCTCATAGTGCTGCTCTTAGAGTAGCAGTGGCTAAGGTTGAAATGGGGAGTTGTGCTGGCTGGATTCGCCACCACACAACTGAACACAAGGCTCGTTCACAGAGCCTCGAGCAACCTATCGGAGAGTGTGTACGCCTACATCAAAGAAACGGAGTGGAGAGTGGAGAGATTTGGGCGAGGTGAGAATGGAACAGCGCCGGGGGGCACGGGTGACGAAAACGGGAGATCACCGAGAAAACCTGCCAACCAGCGGCATCGTCCAGCATTATTCCCATATGTGAAAGTCTGGAAGCGACCCCGCTGGGAATCGAACCCGGTTCGCCTGGGTGGGAGGTAGGTAGTTTGGCCATTACACCACCGCGGCCCCTTACGTCTAGGAAACAGCCACCCCATTTTGTCACTGTGTNGGGGCACGGGTGACGAAAACGGGAGATCACCGAGAAAACCTGCCAACCAGCGGCATCGTCCAGCATTATTCCCATATGTGAAAGTCTGGAAGCGACCCCGCTGGGAATCGAACCCGGTTCGCCTGGGTGGGAGGTAGGTAGTTTNGCCAGAGTTTGCCAAACAAGTAGTTTTCTGGTCATTCACCCTAAAACATGTATGGTTTTAATATGCTAGACGCTTTCTCCAAATTGACGGCCATATAATATTTAAGCTGTTGTGCCATGTCTAACAAAAATCAGGCAACTCAATAAAATTTTGATTTCCGGAAGTATTAAAGTAATATTACTAAATTCATTAACCCGGATATTTTATCCTCCATTTTGTAAGAAACATTACATTAAATACGTGGCTTTTTAATACATTCTAGAAAATACCGAAAAATCCTAATATTTCAACACTATAACGGTATCTACTATGTATTACTGATAGCATGAATTAATTAATTTTAATCGATGAACTACTAATATTCAAAATGTCTCTCTTGTTAAGATTCTTGTTCAGTAATAAAAATTCGGAACAATTAAATCTGTTTTTAATTAATTAATTAACTGAATACACTAATTCATAACCCCATTATTGATTTATGTTTAAACAAGAAGTTATTGTTAACTAATGAGTCTACTTCCCTCTTCATGGGTGCAAATAAATTTTAGAGAATTTCTTAAACGCTTCGATCGCAGGNTGATTTATGTTTAAACAAGAAGTTATTGCTAACTAATGAGTCTACTTCCCTCTTCATGGGTGCAAATAAATTTTAGTGAATTTCTTAAACGCTTCGATCGCAGGTAAGCGTTGACTTCTCATTGACAGCAATATCACTAGAGATGAAACCAGNTGAATTTCTTAAACGCTTCGATCGCAGGTAAGCGTTGACTTCTCATTGACAGCAATATCACTAGAGATGAAACCAGAAACATGTGAAACAGCACAAAGATAATTAAATTACGCGCGTGACTTACGGTACCCGGGATTCTAATTCAGAAAAACTCTTAAAGTTAAGCTAGCTTGCAATCAACTGCATCGCGGAGGTAGGATTCGGTGCATCAACTTCCGATGTAATCAGTTTTATATTTTGAATGATAGGGTTCACTAACCTGAAATATTTACACAGCCTGTAAATAAGTGTCTGAACAACTAAAAAGCACATAAGTTTACATGGCCTACCATAACGCTACTTATGTGAAACATTTGGTGGAAATCGGCTGATTTGTATCCGAGATAAGGCATAAAAACTTAATTTCTTAATAAATGCTATCTTACAAAACTTCCTTTAAAATTATTCCTCATACAATGNGATAAGGCATAAAAACTTAATTTCTTAATAAATGCTATCTTACAAAACTTCCTTTAAAATTATTCCTCATACAATGCAGACACTGTCAGCATTAAAAGTTTAATTTAATTTGGTTAAATTGCTTGATATAAATATTTTTATATATGTTACTTAAACGTGACCACCATTTTGAAAATTAGTGCCTGACCACATTACATCATGTAACTTGACATGGGCTTATGTAGGTGTGCAAAATTTTGTGGAAATTAGTTGATAAATGGAGGACATAAAGATTACGTATTAGCACGTTTCATGATTGTCGTAAAAAAAATATACAAAGTTAAATTTAAATCTGCGACATAGTTTCGTAGATATACAAACATTTTAGTTTATTGTGCTACATGTGCAATTCAGAAAATAAGAGATTTACACAGTTAAATCTTATATAATAATATGGCCTTCCATAATACAACTTCTTCGTCAAATTTGAAAGAAATTAGTTGATTATTTCTCGATATACGGCATAAAAACGGCATTATTTCATGTGGTGCTATCTTTCAAAATTGTGGAGAAATGATGCTTTTCATACAAAATTTTGATTGATACAACAAATACTGTCAGCATACAAATTTTAATTTTAATTTTAATTTTGCAGTTTCGTAGATAAAATTTTTTTAGGTTAAATGTTTATATGGCCGCAATTTTGAAAGTATGCGTGTGTGACTCTATAAAAGTCTATCATTTTACATTGCCTATCATAGTGCTACTAGTTTGCCAAATTAGGTATAAATCTCTTGTTTTTGTTGACAAGACAAGACAAGACATTAAGCACTAACTATAACTAACTAAAAACTCGTCTAACCACAGTAAGGTGCAGTTGTTAGTATTCCGGCTTATGTGACAATGAAAACTAATGGCACTGCAAATAACCGCTTTGAAGTGTGGTTCTAACCAGCGCACTGTAATGAACTGCTAAATTCTTACAAATAACTTTTTTGGTAACTGGTTAGTTACCTATGTGATGATACGAACTTTGAAAAACTATCACCACCCCGCAAATATATGTAGTGATCTAAAATATTAAATTTAATTAATTATTGGAATTGTAACACTTGTTTGAAATGAAAGCATAAACTCAAATAGTCTTTCAATACGATATCTCGTCGATATTTAAATAGGACGCCTCTTTTTTTTTTAAATTCAATCCAGAGAAAACTCATTAAACAAAACGGACTCGTAAAATTTTCTCAAGTTGAAATGATTGAAAGTTTTATTCAATATATTACTGATTTCATCGAAAAATTCTTCCTGATGGAAAAAAAAACTACCCCGAATAAACTCTTCGACCACGCTAAATTTCAGTTGATTTGAACATCAGTTAACTGAACATTGAATAATAACATCAAATCAAATATTACCTTTTGCACTACCGACGAGAAAGATTATTTGAAGAACTTGAAAGGGAAAATACAGAATACAAATAGGAACAGACTTAGAGTAACCTACATGCACCGAGTACTATCTTCTTCCTCTTTTATGGAAAGAAAGTAGCCATACATAAGGCAGCTTTTTCGTGTTTGGAGGTATGACGTCAAACAAAGCCAAGAGGTGTCAATATGCTTATTTGATTGAAAAAGCATTTTGCACATACGTTGTTGCAGTCGTGTGTTTACATCGGACGATAAGTAAGCATCGCAATTTATTGTTTTTTTTTCTTATTAAGTACATCTTTTATATGTCATTACTGCATATGTCCTTTATGTATACTCTTTAGGGATAATGGTTTATCACGGGAATAGTTGACTGTTTGCTGGGATTCAACGTACTGTGCACATGTCCGACAGTTTTCTTTCCTTATTGGCTTGTCATGCATGTATGAAGCTGCTACCTGATTTCACTGGACCAATGAGGGTGCTGATACTATTATAAGGCAGAACGTTCTTGATTGGTCTGCAAACAACTTAGCCGAGACAAACCCTTGTTCATCCGATCATGAAATAATGAACTAGTTAGTGTTGTAAAATGTTGGTTCTAAAATTTTCGCAATTTTTCATCATCTCTAAAAATGCCATGTTAAGTTTATGATGTGAAATTAATCCCTAACATTTTTCCACGTTTATTTTCGATGCGATAATTCTCTCCCGCGAGTAAAGTTTTGTTCTGAAAACAATATTGTGGAAAATAAAATACGTAGAGAACGCAAATAAAACGTTTACACCACCCAGGGTCTTTAGAGTGCAATGTTTTGGCACTAAGAAAGGTTACTGCGCATTTCGCATGCGCACTCTACCTCCCGTGCCCTCTGTCAGGATATGAACAGGAAGCTTAACCCGTCACCAGGCGACTACTGGCTCCGAGGGAGGTTACGTTATGAATATGGATCTAGCGTGCGTCGTCAGGAACAAGGGCATCTGATGGTCGGGTCGCGAGGTAAGACTGCGACACGCAGCGGATGAGTCCAGGTGCCACAGACTACTTAAGTATACAGAAGTGAAACCGCCACTTAAGGCTGGTTTACGATTCATTACTGAAGCATTAAAACTTGTTTATTTATTTGCCTTATTTTTGTTGGCGTAGTTAAGGCAAGAGTGACTTTTCGTCCACAGAACAATCCCATAACCCTATACCCCTTAACCCTCTACCCCCTAACCCTCTACCCCCTAACCCGCTACATCCTTACCCTCTACCCCCTAACCCTCTACCTCCTAATCCTCTACCCCCTAACCCTCTATCCTCTACCCTCGCCAAACCGACAGTGGTCGGGACTGTGTGTGCGCGTGGTATATCACTGACTCGGGTGAAATGCGGTGGAATGCGATTATCAGTGACGTGGGAGGATTAGGCCTGNGTGCGCGTGGTATATCACTGACTCGGGTGAAATGCGGTGGAATGCGATTATCAGTGACGTGGGAGGATTAGGCCTGGATTATTGTTGCCGTTCCGGGACCGCCTGATTAAAACAAACTTTGTTTGGCGGTCGTCAGACAAGATAAGCTCTGGCCGCATTAACATTTTATACCGCGACTTTAGCAATATGCGTGTACACTCTGCGTATAAATTTTAGTGGTCTCATATCACTTGTTCCAAACGGAATTAATTAATTTCAGCGAGTGTTATTGATGTGCACTAAAACCACTTAGCNCGTCTCATATCACTTGTTCCAAACGGAATTAATTAATTTCAGCGAGTGTTATTGATGTGCACTAAAACCACTTAGCTTACTTGATCAACGAAGTGTACCATGCCTGAGAATATAGTTGAAGTTATCAAAATGCGTGTTTTTATAGTAGGCCTACCAAACATGATTCACTGAACAAAACACGAATAACGCCATCTTCATTTTGATTACCCAGCCAAACGCATTGTTTAATATAATAAATACTTTCATCAATACGTTAAAATCTTTTTCAGTTTTATTTCTTGTTCGAAACAGTACTTTTGCATTTGTTCGGGAGTGTTCAAACAGATAATGTTTTACGTCATACAAAGCTTCTCCGATTATCAGCTGCTAGTTTTGCAAACCTCCCTAAGGTTTTATGCCGCAGAGTATCGAAACTTATCAGTAGGATACGCTTCATATTTTCAACATCTTTTTTTATGTTTAATTTAATTCTAAAACTCATTGAATAAAATGATTATAATTATTTACATCTGGTTGGCAACTGATTAGAGAATATGTTATACACTATATTTAAAAGCAAAGCGGCTTTCAAGCACACTGCTTCTAGATTTGCTCAGTAAAATAAAGTGATAACTACGCCAGAGTTTGCCAAACAAGTAGTTTTCTGGTCATTCACCCTAAAACATGTATGGTTTTAATATGCTAGACGCTTTNGCCAGAGTTTGCCAAACAAGTAGTTTTCTGGTCATTCACCCTAAAACATGTATGGTTTTAATATGCTAGACGCTTTTTCCAAATTGACGGCCATATAATATTTAAGCTGTTGTGCCATTTCTAACAAAAATCAGGCAACTCAATAAAATTTTGATTTCCGGAAGTATTAAAATAATATTACTAAATTCATTAACTCGGATATTTTATCCTCCATTTTGTAAGAAACATTACATTAAATACGTGGCTTTTTAATACATTCTAGAAAATACCGAAAAATCCTAATATTTCAACACTATAACGGTATCTACTATGTATTACTGATAGCATGAATTAATTAATTTTAATAGATGAACTACTAATATTCAAAATGTCTCTCTTGTTAAGATTCTTGTTCAGTAATAAAAATTCGGAACAATTAAATCTGTTTTTAATTAATTAATTAACTGAATACACTAATTCATAACCCCATTATTGATTTATGTTTAAACAAGAAGTTATTGCTAACTAATGAGTCTACTTCCCTCTTCATGGGTGCAAATAAATTTTAGTGAATTTCTTAAACGCTTCGATCGCAGGTAAGCGTTGACTTCTCATTGACAGCAATATCACTAGAGATGAAACCAGAAACATGTGAAACAGCACAAAGATAATTAAATTACGCGCGTGACTTACGGTACCCGGGATTCTAATTCAGAAAAACTCTTAAAGTTAAGCTAGCTTGCAATCAACTGCATCGCGGAGGTAGGATTCGGTGCATCAACTTCCGATGTAATCAGTTTTATATTTTGAATGATAGGGTTCACTAACCTGAAATATTTACACAGCCTGTAAATAAGTGTCTGGACAACTAAAAAGCACATAAGTTTACATGGCCTACCATAACGCTACTTATGTGAAACATTTGGTGGAAATCGGCTGATTTGTATCCGAGATAAGGCATAAAAACTTAATTTCTTAATAAATGCT
Organism: Clitarchus hookeri; assembly: GCA_002778355.1. Lineage (NCBI taxonomy): Eukaryota > Metazoa > Arthropoda > Insecta > Phasmatodea > Phasmatidae > Clitarchus > Clitarchus hookeri. The sequence continues at coordinate 618,255 of NQII01002080.1, read as the reverse complement.
ATCTTACAAAACTTCCTTTAAAATTATTCCTCATACAATGGGTCTAACAGATACTGTCAGCATTAAAAGTTTAATTTAATTTGGTTAAATTGCTTGATATAAATATTTTGATATATGTTACTTAAACATGACCACCATTTTGAAAATTAGTGCCTGACCACATTACATCATGTAACTTGACATGGGCTTATGTAGGTGTGCAAAATTTTGTGGAAATTAGTTGATAAATGGGGGACATAAATATTACGTATTAGCACGTTTCACGATTGTCGTAGAAACAATATACAAAGTTAAATTTAAATCTGTGACATAGTTTCGTAGATATACAAACATTTTAGCTTATTGTGCTACATGTGCAATTCAGAAAATAAGAGAGTTACACAGTTAAATCTTATATAATAATATGGCCTTCCATAATACAACTTCTTCGCCAAATTTGAAAAAAATCAGTTGATTATTTCTCGATATACGGCATAAAAACGGTATTATTTCATGTGGTGATATCTTTCAAAATTGTGGAGAAATTTGATTGATACAACAAATACTGTCAGCATACAAATTTTAATTTTAATTTTAATTTTGCAGTTTCGTAGATAAATTTTTTTTAGGTTAAATGTTTATATGGCCGCAATTTTGAAAGTATGCATGTGTGATCCTATAGAAGTTTATCATTTTACATTGCCTATCATAGTGCTACTAGTTTGCCAAATTAGATATAAATCTCTTGTTTTTTTTTTTCGGAAATATCACGTAATTTAAATTTTCCACGTGATAATATTTTACAAAATTGCGGAAAAAATATATTTTATGTGGGAAAATTTGATGGTTGTAACAGATACAGCCAGCATAGAAAGTTTCATTGCAATTAATGATACGGTTTCAACGATTTAATATATAAAACTAAAATAGCGACATGGACGCCATATTGAAAATAAATGACATACCTAAAACATGAAACCTAACATAACCTACCACATTACTACTTGTTTGCCATATTTGGTAGGAATAGGTAAATTTTTTCCCGAGATATAACAAAAAAGAAACATTTATTAAGGTGACACTATCTTACAAAATGGAGGACAAAAGAGGCTCGGTGTAGACACATTGTACGTTTGTTATGTATACTCCCAGTATACAAAGTTAAGTTGAAATTGATTAAATGGTTTATAAGATATAGCATACTATGTTTAAATAGCTAAATTGCATCCTTTTTGAAAATAATAGCCTAACATACTTTAAACATATTTGTACTTATCAACTAACGCAGTACTACTTGTTTGCCAAATTTGGTAGGAATCTGTAAAATGTTTCCCGAGATATTACACAAGAACTTTATTAATTCATGTGGCACTATCTTACAAAATGGAGGGCAAAACTGTTTGTTGTTCGACTTATATTATGCTTGTAATAGATACAGCCAGCTTACAAAATTTGGTTGAAATTTTTCAAACTCTATGGTAGCTATACGAAATAAATCTAAAATATTTGTATGGCCGCCATATTGAAAATAAGTGCCTTATAACGTTAGTAACTTTTATCAACCTTGTCTTTCATAGTATTACTTACGTGCCAAATTTGGCAAAAATTGGTTCAGTTGTTTTCGAGATATAATGGGAAGGCCTTATTTTTCATCTGGCGTTATCTTCCAAAATGGCGGACTAACAACAATATTCACCTCTGAATTCAATGATTACACCTTGCGCTGTCAGCATACAACATTTTGTTTATATCTGTTGAATGGTTCCTAAGGTATGACAATTCACCCTAAATTTTTAATGGACGCCATTTTGAAATTAAGTGCCTGACGTGGTTAAAATGTACATACGTCATAGGTCAAGTGTTTTTACTTAGTACTATATGTGTACCCAGTTTGGTGAAATTTGAGTCTGGTGTTCAAAAATTGAAGAGGGTACACACATACACCAACACATACACCCACACACATACACATACACCCACACACATACACATACACCCACACACATACACATACACCCACACACATACACCCACACACATACACATACACCCACACACATACACATACACCCACACACATAAACATACACGCACGCAGGAAAGTGATCTCATAAGCCTTTCTAACCTACCAGAAGTAGGCTAAAATTCACCATAAATATATACTTAAATGCCGTAGCTATATAACTTCCATACCAATTCCCCTTACAGTTTGTATTCATACTGTAAAATGGAAGGCAGCCTAAAGATTTTATTTTCCAGTTGTCTAGAACCAATGACGATAAGACCTAATATCGCGCATAATAATTTTGTAGTTTTTTCGCATTACCGTCACACATTTTGCACCTTCCACCAAGGTGAACCGGGTCCAATCCCCGTCCGGGTCACTCCCGCATTTTCGCAAGTGGGAATCGTGCCGGACGATGCCGCTGCTAGGCGGGTTTTCTCGGAGATCTTCTGTTTCCCTCACCCTTGCATTCCTACGCTGCTCCATTCTCACCTCATTCCGCCCTCATTGGCTCTCAATACCTCGTTGTTAAGAGCCGTCCAAACTTCTCAACTCAACTCAACAAAAATTTTGAATAAAGATGATTACATTACCTGAATATAACATACTTAGTTATTTCCTAAACATGCCATGTATCACAAGCATTTACACTTCTGTTAACGTAGTAGTATCTAACTTAATAGTAACTATATCTTGGAAAAGTGTAATTTACTTTCATTTTTTTATATATATTATTATATTTTATTTATTATTAATATGAAACAAAACAGAGAGAAACTAGTTGTATTGGTAATGCCTTGTAAGAAATGTTTTTCAAGCAGAATATTATTGAACTGAGTCCACAAATGAAGCGTGTTGTCTCTTTGGTTAATTTTCTAGACTTAATTAAGCTTAGTGTATATCCGGACTTACTGCATACTTTCCTAAACTCCTGCTTAAGTACTACTTTCAAGCTATCTACTACGTATCTTTTCGCCACATGTAAAAGTAACGGAAACAAGTCTGAAAGGAGATGCCAAAGAGAAACCGACACACCGTGAAAAACAAAAAATTTCAAACAACAAAATAGGCGTCTTTCAAAATTAAATTCCTGATAGTGTTTGTGTGTCAACAATAAATGTTTACTTAAAAAATAAAATACTGCAATTTAATGTAATAATGCTTGTCCATAATAACTATTTCTTACCAGCCACTACCAACACACCTCTAAACGTTAATATAAACGGAAATATTCTGGGAAGAATCATACCGTATGGTGCTACAGGTCAGAAGGTTTTCCTCGGGGATCTCCTATTGCCCTCGCCCTTGCATTCCGGCGCTGTTCCGTGCCCACCTCACTCCATCCTCGTCGGCTCTCAATGTCCCGTTTTTCAGAGCCGCTCAAATCTCTCCACCTATTTAGGGACGAAACAGACATGTCAGAAATGGAGTAATTTTTCAAATGTTTTATCTAAAAAATGTGTAAATAAATTTATATGACACGGCCAAGAACGATTCCATTATTGCATTATTTGTATGGCCAAGGTGTTATGTCTTAATGACTTATCTGTCGACAAGACATTAAGCACTAACTATAACTAACTAAAAACTCGTCTAACCACGGTAAGGTGCAGTTGTTAGTATTCCGGCTTATGTGACAGTGAAAACTAGTGGCACTGTAAATAACCGCTTTGAAGTGTGGTTCTAACCAGCGCACTGTAATAAACTGCTAAATTCTTACAAATAACTTTTTTGGTAACTGGTTGGTTACCTATGTGATGATACGAATTTTGGAAAACTATCACCACCCCGCAAATATATGCAGTGATATAAAACATTAAATTTAATTAATTATTGGAATTTCAACACTTGTTTGAAATGAAAGTATAAACTCAAGTAGTCTTTCAATACGATATCTCGTCGATATTTAAATAGGACGCCTCTTTTTTTTTAAATTCAATCCAGAGAAAACTCATTAAACAAAACGGACTCGTAAAATTTTCTCAAGTTGAAATGATTATAAGTTTTATTCAATATATTACTGATTTCATCGAAAAATTCTTCCTGATGGAAAAAAAACTACCCCGAATAAACTCTTCGACCACGCTAAATTTCAGTTGATTTGAACATCAGTTAACTGAACACTGAATAATAACATCAAATCAAATATTACCTTTTGCACTACCGACGAGAAAGATTATTTGAAGAACTTGAAAGGGAAAATACAGAATATAAATAGGAACAGACTTAGTGTAACCTACATACACCGAGTACTATCTTCTTCCTCTTTTATGGAAAGAAAGTAGCCATACACAAGGCAGCTTTGTCGTGCTTGGAGGTATGACGTCAAACAAATCCAAGAGGTGTCAATATGCTTATTTGATTGAAAAAGCATTTTGCACATACGTTGTTGCAGTCGTGTGTTTACATCGGACGATAAGTAAGCACCCCAATTTATTGGTTTTTTTTTTACTTATTAAGTACATTTTTTATATATCTTTACTGCATATGCCCTTTATGTATACTCTTTAGAGATAATGGTTTATCACGGAAAAGTTGACTGTTCGCTAGGATTCACCGTACAGTTTTCTTTCCTTATTGGCTTGTCATGCATGTATGAAGCTACTATCCCATTTCACTGGGCCAATGAGGATTCTGATACTATAAGGCAGAACGTTCGTGATTGGTCTGCAAACAACTTAGCCGAGACAAAACCTTGATCATCCAATCATAAAATAATGAACTAGTTAGTGTTATAAAATATATGTTGGTTCTAAAATTTCAACAATTTTTCATCATCTCTAAAAATGCCATGTTAAGTTTATGATGTGAAATTAATCCCTAACATTTTTCCACGTTTATTTTCGATGCGATGATGCTCTCCCGCGAGTAAAGTTTTGTTCCGAAAACAATATTGTAGAAAATAAAATGCATAGAGAACGCAAATAAAACGTTTACACCACCCAGGGTCTTTAGAGTGCAATGTTTTGGCACTAAGAAAGGTTACTGCGCATTTCGCATGCGCACTCTACCTCCCGTGCCCTCTGTCCGGATACGAACAGGAAGCTTAACCCGTCACCAGGCGACTACTGGCTCCGAGGGAGGTTAAGTTATGAATATGGATCTAGCGTGCGTCGCCAGGAACAAGGGCATCTGATGGTCGGGTCGCGAGGTACGCAGCGGATGAGTCCAGGTGCCACAGACTACTTAAGTATACAGAAGTGAAACCGCCACTTAAGGCTGGTTTACGATTCATTAAGGAAGCAATAAAACTTGTTTATTTATTTGCCTTATTTTTGTTGGCGTAGTTAAGGCAAGAGTGACTTTTCGTCCACAGAACAANATAAAACTTGTTTATTTATTTGCCTTATTTTTGTTGGCGTAGTTAAGGCAAGAGTGACTTTTCGTCCACAGAACAACACTGTAATTAAAGTTAGACAACTTTAAAACCAATTCAGACGCAAAAAGAGGGGGGGGGGCGGGAAATACAATAAAATACCTACTGCAAAAATGGTTAAAACTTAAAACAAAGATATGCAAATGCACAAACAGTTTTGTGTGTGTGTGTGTGTGTGTGTGTGTAAGTGGGCTTACGGTTATGTTCTACTAGTACTGAGTAATTACTGGTGTGAGCTAGTTCATGCAAATGTTTGCGAGCTGAACTTTTGAAGGTAGTGACCGACTCGTTTTGCTTAAGACACTGTTGCAAGCGATTCCAGAGGCGGCACNGCGAGCTGAACTTTTGAAGGTAGTGACCGACTCGTTTTGCTTAAGACACTGTTGCAAGCGATTCCAGAGGCGGCACTTATTAACGACGAGAGATCCGGAGTAGAGACTAGCTATGTGCTGTGGAATATCAAGCTTGCCTGCTACAAGAAAACCAGTTCCGTGATTGTGATAAGAAGACGATAATTGTATTCNTGGAATATCAAGCTTGCCTGCTACAAGAAAACCAGTTCCGTGATTGTGATAAGAAGACGATAATTGTATTCGCGAGGCATGGTCGAGAGGACGGTCGCTTCGCAGCGCCTTATACAACAGCAGTAAGGCGTCAAGGTTACGTCTGCTGTTTAAGTTAAGCCGGGAGAGTTTTCTGTGATATGGGGTCACCACAAGCGATCAAAAACTATTTCACGTGGGTGTCTAAGACAAATCTTTGCCGCCTCATGGAAATATTCGCCGTCAGATCATCATAAACAACATAACAGCAGTCAAAGTATGGAAATATCAACGCCTTAACAATCGTCCGCTTAAATGATTTTGGCAAGAAATTCTTTAAACGCTTGAGTTAATGTCTTGCAGAAAAAAAAATCTGCATACAGCTATTGCATTATCTGATCAATAAAATTCTTAGGACATGTACTTATGAGTCTATGAGTACACTAAATATTAGTATAGTAGTTGCCGATTGATATAGCAACTGTTATATCTAGCCAATCATAATTTTTGGACGCAAAAACAGCTGAAATATCCTAGGAAAATGGACAAAAATGAAGATTATTTACATTTTATTTACACATTATGTATGGTTACTGCTAGTGTAATCGATCTGAAATGCCGCGATATCTTATAAAAGGGGACGCGGATGGCAACTTCAGGCAATTAGGCCAATAAATACGAAAAAGTTTTATAAAAATCTAATATAATAAGTTCTTTCAAGAACTGAAACACGAGAAACAGTACTTTACACACACGAGAATACGGTCACCCAATTAAGTGAATGCCATTGCTTCGCTGTGTTGTCGCAGATGACGACGCAGTGAAGTAATGGCGTAGGTTCAAAATATCTCCCGTAATCATTCACCCGTATTACAATAACCTTTTAACAACTCAATACTGTCACCCAATTAAAAAAATTCATTGTATACGATTCCACGAAACTGTATTGCCTAAATCCAAGATATAAATACGGTTTCCCGCCAACAGCTGTCGCTGTGCTCTGATTGGCTGTTTCGTCCAGACTTGTACTAAATGTATCACCATATCTTGAGTCAAGTCAATAACGTGCATGCCCCGCACACTGTAACAGTATGCCAATACCCTTGAACACATTGATTCGTATACCGAGCACACGGCTTAACGTTACTGTTAAGGCAATCGTAAACCAACCTTTACGCCGCGAACTGCACGCGCCACCAAAATGGCGTCGCTAGCCAGGAACACGTCGGAACGCCGTTAGCCAATAAACACTCTTTCTTTTAACGCGTATCAGCGAAAGCAATAAAACGTGTATATAATTTCACACTTTGCCTTGATCAACGCGTGAACGAAGTGACCAAGACGATGACAACGTTGATTGTGCATGTGGTGGAAGAATACGCAATGCCGCATGCAAGTAGGTCTTAAGCCGGACTTTCAGAAGTACTCGGCATACCGCAAACTGCCTATAGGAAAAGTATTCTAAATTCCGGTGTGCTAAATAATAAATTGCGTAAAATAACCTGTACTCATCTCCAAAACGCACACAAGTTATACTGGAAAAAAGGAATCAATTTTTTTTTTATACGAGCAACAAATATTTCGTGGCATCAAGAGCTTTGACTTCAAAGTCCGTGAGTATGTACACAGAATTCCCACTCGGAAATAATTTTATCACAGTAAAAAATACAGCTGTGGATCTCGTGTTTCTTGTTGGACAAAAGCATCATATAAAGTTGGAATTGTGTCTCTCCCCTTCGATGAACTAACCAGATTACCGCATATGGTGCGGATTCAGCGATATTGCATACTGAATCCTTCGAGGGTTCGCGTCGCTTCACTTTATTCATATGATCTATAAAGAGTTCCGTAAAAGTAATTTTACTTAAAATTATTTGGTTTAAAGTCATTGCATAAAATTATTTGGCCTAGGGTCTATTGGCTAAAAATTATTTGGCCTAAACTTACTTGGCCTAAAAATAATTTCGATCTAAATTCAATTGGCCTAAAGTCACGTTGCTTAAAAGTTCGGAGCCTAATTTCAGGCCAAGTGGCGGGTACCCAAATTCCAAATGTTATTCCACCTATGCGAATCGCGGGCTCGATTCTCGAAGGCGTTGCTCCCGGATTTTCGCACGTGGAAAACGTGACGGACGTTGCCGTTGGCGGGGTGGGTTTTCTCGTGGATATCCCGTTTACTACACCCTAGCATTCCTACACTGCTCCGTATTCACCTCAAGTCACATTCGCTGGCGCTTATGACCTCACTGGTAAGCGTCGGCTAAAACCTCTCCACTCTTTCAACGTGCTTCCTCCAGTGAACTTAATATTCGCAGGACGAGCAGTGACACACTTAGCCCCTGCTACAAAAGTCGGTTACACGACAAAGTGAAGTGCGCACTTATTATGCTACAATCACCATCCGCTGCACGGTCAGATTCTGCGTTTTCGCTCTCGTGTGTATACACCAATGAAACATTTTCTGGGAAATCGTTGTTGTGCGCGAACACGCATATCTCGGTAAATATACGTTCTGAAAATACAACTGTCTGCCAAAAAAAAAAGGTAAAAGAAAACTATTTTAAGAGATGAGGGTTTATAGCGAGAAAAGTTGACTGTGTGCTAGGATNAAAAAAAAAAAGGTAAAAGAAAACTATTTTAAGAGATGAGGGTTTATAGCGAGAAAAGTTGACTGTGTGCTAGGATTCAACGTACTGTACACATGTCCGACAGTTTTCCTTCATTATTGGCCGTCATGCATGTTTTGACGCTACAACCCCATTACTTTGAGCCAATGAGGATTCTGATACTATATGGCAGACCGTTCGTGATTGGCCTGCGAACAACTTAGCCGAGACAGAACCTTGTTCATCCAATCATGAAAGAATAAAGTAGTTAGTGGTACAGAAATAATGTTGGCTCAAAAAATTCTCGCGAATTTCCATTACCTCTATTTACGGAGAAAAAAATGCGTTAAAATGGAAAAGTGTCACATTTTTAAAGCTTGCCTATACAGTTGTCTTAAGGGGTAAGAGAAAAGTACGACTATAAGGTCATAATTTAACCTGCGGGCTTTCATTTTGTGTAGTAAAATCCCACTATTACAGGTACAATCCACGCAGTACAGCATCACGACGGAAACACTGCGCGTAGAGGCGATGAGGCACTAGACGTGCGTGTTAGAGTCGCCCGTATCGCTCCGTCGCTCCTTGACCTTGAACGCGCAGCCACAAGCCACATACTCCTCTTGAGATCACATGGTCAAGGTAGCTTCTTGCGCCTTCAAGACACAAAAGCAAGAGAGCTATAGGGGCGACACTTACACGCGCGCCTAGCGGCTCATCGCTCTTANCAAGAGAGCTATAGGGGCGACACTTACACGCGCGCCTAGCGGCTCATCGCTCTTACGTGCAAGTCGTGCAGTGCAGCAGAGGAATTTTATTGCACGCGATGATAGCTCACAGGTTAAACTACGTTGGTATAGTCATTTTCTCCTAACTACGCAGGCAAGACATATAATGCGATTTGTCCCATTTATACGATTTATTGTCTCTTTGCAGACAATTTAATAAAAGTAAAACGTAATTTTTACAGTGNTAGTCATTTTCTCCTAACTACGCAGGCAAGACATATAATGCGATTTGTGCCATTTATACGATTTATTGTCTCTTTGCAGACAATTTAATAAAAGTAAAACGTAATTTTTACAGTGAAAAAATATTTTAGAGTTAAAATTCTAAGTACATGAACTTTGAGTGAGTGAAGAGATTTGGGCTGCTCTTAACGTGGAGGGCTTAGGAGCCGATGAGAGTGAAGTGAAGTGAGTATGGAGTAGCGCCGGAATGAAGGGGCGGGGAAAAGGGAGACCCCCGAGAAAACCACGCGACCAGTGGTATCTTCCGGCGTGATTCCCACGTGCAAAAATACGGGTGTGGCCCCGCCAGGAATCGAGCCCCGTTCGCCTAGGTGGGAGGCGAGTAGTCTAACCACTACATCACCACGGCCCCTCTCGTGGGCTGGCAAGTTGCAACTATTGATGTCAGTTGATAAAAAAAATGTTGTTTACATTTTATATTTAATCTCCGATCTTTTTGAAGATAAGTACAGGTAATTGTGAGCCTATAAGAAGTTTGGAGAGGGGCCAATATATTAGGCAAAGAGATTTAAGTGAAATCTACTTTAAGTGAAACGACTGATGGGAAAATAGGATTGAAAAAAACTCTTTTAAGTAAAACTGTTTAGAGCAAAAAACACCGCAGATTTTTATTGTCTTCAGTGGCTCATTTGACAATTACTGAGAAAATATTTTTGTATTGGCTGGCATATTTGAAGCAAATTGACATCTAGGAATAGACGAATGGTTTCCAGCTTCTGTTCCTTCACTACAAGGGCGATCCGTCATATAATATGAATAAGTCAGCATCTGGTTAACATCTGTATTGTAAGGGAAAATACCAGCGCTTTGATGCCACTATAAATAATATAATTTTTTTTCTTAGAATTGTTAGACAGAACACGGGGGAAGAATAGGATTATCGTAAATAGTTGAAGTTTCCAAGGGTTACTAGTAATCCACTTGTCTGTTTCTGACCCGCATAATCGTTCGCCACGTAAGAAAACATGCAGATAATTATGTAGACATGAATATAGGAATAAGAAATTATTTTCAATTAATTTTATACATAATTATGTATATATAAATATGAGAATACATAAGTATTTTTAATTTATATATATGCCTACAAGCATATTTAAATAACAAATTATTATGTACGTATCTGCACATTTTCTTCTGGAGTATGTGGGTTTTCTCAGAGTGCTCCTCTTTTCTATTTTCACATGTTTAAACTATATTTATTGCAGAACGCCTTCTGTGGGCACAAGCCGTAAAATGAATCACCTTTATATAGAAAAATTACGTTTGTCGTTTTGACATCGCGAGGTGAACATCGATTCGTAAGCGCACTCCTGTCATACTGTGAAGAATAATTGTGAATACGAAGGCTTGCCTTTAACTTCAACGAACATGGAGCCCGTGACCTGCATCATGGCTGCCTGATTGTCTATGGTGTCGATTCTACGATCGAGTTTTCAACTTCAGTCAAAATGCTCGGCAACGTGCGAGAACCGCCTATTCGAAAAGTCCTTTTCTCACGAGGAAACATTACGACAAAGGACACGTGCAGTTTATGCAAGGAGATACATTGAAGAACCACATCAAAAACTGCAAGGATTCGTCTGTTGAAAGACAGCAAGTGATGCAGTCAAAACGTCTTGCTGCATCGATGGGTACTGATTCCACAAGCGACTATGATGTGATATTTAATGCTGAAGACCTGAATGACCTATTTTGTGCAGTAGAATGGTTCGCGCGAAATAAACACTTGCAAGACTTTCGCGTGAAATCGATGAACTTCGCAATAAACAGCCATCGACTCTAAATTCTGATGACCATAAAATTCCTACTGCAAGGAAAAGTAAATCTATTGTAAAAATGTTGTGTCCGTTTGTTCGGACGCGTATAACTCCCGAAAAAATTAACCAATTTTCATTCTGCTTTTATATAAACATTCCTTTCATTCCCATGAGTGTTTGTTCGCCTTTCTTTTTTATCTGTATTACCTGCAAAGGTACTAAAATCTGCAAAAAGCTCATTTTTACCATGCTTTCGCGTCAGGAAGCGCCTTTGTTGACAGCTGTCTGTTTGAACATTTCAGTTTGTTGTTCTCGATGTTTTTTTTTTACATATATACATATACTTATATACATATATATACATATATATCTTTCTTTTTATTTCACAGAAATGAATATAACCAAAATCTTTTATGCCTCAACAACGCGTGGCCGGGTAAGCTAGTTAATTATTGAGTATGAAACAGAATGTCAAAACGATCATGAACACAAAATTGATGGAAATGGACATGAAGACAATGAAAGTGCTGAAGACGATAATGGTGATTTTCTCGATGATCCGAATGAACTTGTTGATAGACTCAAGACGACAATAGAGGAGAATCACTCGGAATCTTAGACAGAAAATTCACAAGGCAGAAGGGAACGAGGCAGGTGCGTTTCTAGCTTATATCAAGTTTTTGGAACTATTTTCCTTGTATCCCTACTCAAACAATCCGTACAAAGTAAGGTCGCGCAACGACCAATTAGGAAGCATGGTGGGGGCCTGCCGTGGTGCTTAATTGTTCAGTACAAAGTCCAAGTTGTGCGTTGACCAATGGCGAAGCTTGGTAAGAGCCTGCTGTAGTTCTAGGCACTTATAGTGCTAAGTGCAAGTTTTCCCAGGAAGTAATTAAATATACCGAGGGACCTGGATCTATATTTTTAAAGCCAGATTATTAAATAAAATAGCCACATTTTAGCTTTGAAGGTAGGACTACATAATTTTATTTTAAAATACGGGAATTTATTTTATCTTGTGACCTACGCATACCACACTCAGCACCACAAGTACAACAATCAGCACCACAATCAGTACTACATGCACCACAATCAGCATCACATGCACCACAATCAGCATCACGTGCACCACAATCAGCATCACATGCACCACAATCAGCATCACATGCACCACAATCAGCACCACATGCACCACAATCAGCACCACCATCAATCCGCGCAGCATTTCGCACATCATTGCGTGCAGCAATCCGCACAGCATTCCATACACCAATCCACAGTGCCAGCGGGATGAACAGCATGCTGTAGTTAGCTTCTTGTTTAATCGATAGGAAACAAATCGATTATTTTGTTTCGATTTCTATCTCTATTGCGTAGTGGTTATGCTGTGCCACAAAAATCAGTGACTTCCTTTTAGTTAGGTGACGAAATATTACTGTCGTGTTTTTCGGCTATTACGTAGTTGTTATAAGCAGTTTTGTCCCCGGTCCTTGTGCATACTTGAAGATCGCCTGCTTTCTGTGATCATATATTACTATGACAACATTTCACTTTCAGAAAAGCTCTTATGTCTGCCTCGTGGATCATGGTAATTGCAGAGCAAATATTTTCAGCCGTCCTTTTTTATAACATTTATTATTATAAAAAATTTAAAGTATTTTAAGGAAATTTTAAATGGTATATAACATAATTTCACGGACATCACACAAATGAACATTTCATTCAAACACGAAGACACAATTCTGAAATAAAGTAAAGTACTTTTTAATTAATTCGCATTCCACCGTAGCTAACGTATTTACAATTAGGAGTTTAGTTTCAATACAAAAAATTTCTTGTGTGTGTAAATAATCCTTGTTAACTTTTAATATTTTTTATACAGTATCATACTTGTTATTCATATTTTTTTTTTTTAATAGGTTCTGCAGGCGAAATTTTAGAAATGTATTTTTGTTCGTCGCAGAATTTATACGATGTTCATGTTGTGTTACTAATATGCTTGCTGAGAGAGAGAAAAAGAGAGAGAAGTTTACCGAACGCATGAGAGGAATGGAGAATTGTAAACCGAGGAGGGGACGCAGACATACTTCACGAGCTGGTCCACGCTGATGTGAATAGCAACAGATATTTGAATAATCAGATTGTCGACTTCAGAGGTAACGGTCATCCCTGGCTGATTCAAAACCGCGGCCTTCGCGTGATGAATATGTATGGCCCAGCCTCTAACAACATGCAGAAATACTGCTCGTATTTAAGAGAGATATTCGAGGATGGAGCACTGCATATTCTCAGCAACATGTTTGGAGAAGTTTCGTGCATCTGTTCTTAAAACGTGCTCTGAATTAGGAGCAATATTCGATAGCCTTTTTCATAGAATTTTGATTAACAACTTTTTAAAAAGACTGGGCAGAATTATTCGGGAATGGTTTGTCATTGCCTTCTGCAGTATGAAGGTGAGCCAGGCCCACCAAATATTTGAAATATTCCAAGGGTCTATGCCAGGAATCAAACACTGATCATCCGGGTGAGAGGCAACAATTCTACCCACAGCATCATGGAGACAGATTATAAATAGCCTATATTTTTTTTAATTTCGATATATGACGGCATACTAAAAATCGGCATAAAGGACGACTGGAGACAAAGGGCAAGATACAGAATACAGTGGAGGAAGAACCTTGTAGATGCGCCTGGGCCTGAGCGCGTGATGATGGTGATGATGATTATGATGCTGATGATGATTATAATGCTGATGATTATTATGATGCTGATGATGATTATGATGCTGATGATTATGATGCTAATGATTTTTACGATGCTGATGATGATTATGATGCTGATGATGATTATGATGCTAATGATGATTATGATGCTGATGATGATTATGATGCTAATGATTTTTACGATGCTGATGATGATTATGATGATTATGATGCTGATGATGCTGATGATTATTATGATGCAGATGATGGTTATTATGATGCTAATAATTTTATGATGCTGATATTGATTTGGTACCTTTGCCTTCATACAGACTGATTCACGGCCACTCACAGGGCTTATTCACTAGGTCATGTGAATGACATTTGAATGTGGATCCTGATCCCAGAGTCCTATTCCTATTATGTAGGCCCTATTCCTATTTACAAAGCATACCGAAAAATTTGAAAAGTCAAGCAAACTATTAACCATTTGAGTGGCAATAAAAATTTATATCATCAGAATTTATTGTTCACATTTGAGCATCAATCGCCGTGTCGGTGTATCNAAGCAAACTATTGACCATTTGAGTGGCAATAAAAATTTATATCATCAGAATTTATTGTTCACATTTGAGCATCAATCACCGTGTTGGTGTATTCTCCTGTGGGAAATGTACATGGCGTTGTAACACAATTACCACATCTCACAACCAAATACTAAAACTACAATAAATGAGTAGGAAAGCGCCATGTTTACGCAGTACACAGTGAAACAGACAGTTCCACTTCACAGTAGTGTAGGTTACGTGCTGTTCACAGCTGCAGTCAACCGGACAGCGACATGCCACGAGCTGTTAACTGTAACGCTTTTACACTGTTTCGAAATACTCTGTAAACATTAGGAACAGACCCCAGGTGTACATTACATAATTTGCTCCAAATTATTTCAGGAATAAGCCTGTGGGTGTCGGCAACTCTTCGTGACTCATCCTGCATTTTGTTTTGGCATGAAAAATCTTTCAATAGTTTAACTCCTCCTCTTAGAAATAAATCGTTCCTTATTTAAGAAAATATGTTCTGGATTATGTTTAGGGTTTGTGACATCTGCCAANACCTCTTAGAAATAAATCGTTCCTTATTTAAGAAAATATGTTCTGGATTATGTTTAGGGTTTGTGACATCTGCCAACTTAATCTCTGTATTTAAATCTACATATATGTAATTAACTTCATATTAAGGGGCAGCGGTGGCGCTGTGTCCAGGGCGCTCGCCTCCCACCACGGCGATCCGGGTTCAATCCCCGGCGGGTTCACTCCCGGATCTTCGCATGCGGGAATCGTGCTGGACGATGGCGCTTGCGAGCGGGTTTTCTCGGGTTACTCCCGTTTCCCCCGCCATTGTATTCCAGCGCCGCTCCATTCTATGGTCTCATCTCTGTCATATCCGGGGATGACGGTTGCCTACGGGTCCCAGCTGGAAAGACCGTCACTCGGAGGGTGTTGCCTTGCCCTGGGTGCACTCCCCACACGCCATTATTATTATTATTAACTTTATATTATAGTATTTTTACTAGGAATATATGTTTGGATTGTACCCATTGTCAATTTTAAGCCAGTGAATAACAAAAAAAAAACTCACAAAAAAAACACGACAAAGAACCAGCAAGTACCGGCAATACTTACAGTCATTAATGCCTCGGCAACTGACTACAAGCCTCTAAAAATGTAAAAATTAAGTTTCCTGAATCGAAAACAACCACGATGAAAGCCAATCGGGAATAGCCAATCAAATAATAAAGAACTTCAATTATGAGTCTTGTATTTTCTATGTTTAGAATTCTTGTTTCATTTATGATTTGATTTTTTTTTGTTTGTTATTGTGAGGTATTATTTTGTTGTCTCTGAAGCAGTTATAACGTCCTTAGAGTTTGGGTTGTTTGTGTTTCTACTGAATTTTGTTTCTAAGGTACGTTGCTGAATTAATAAGTTTAGACTACTGTCCGTGATCCAACTATTAACTTAAATCCTTCTAAGCCAAATTTTTGACTATTATTGATATTGTTTTGTCAGTTTTTACATTTTAAATTATTAATTCTGTATTTCTGCCCTTTGATGTATTTTCATTGTTTTTTTTTTNGTTTTGTCAGTTTTTACATTTTAAATTATTAATTCTGTATTTCTGCCCTTTGATGTATTTTCATTGTTTTTTTTTTTTATCTCGTGTCAGGGAAATGACACAGTCCATTAAAAATATCATAGTAACATGTTAACTTATAAGTANGTTTTTTTTTTATCTCGTGTCAGGGAAATGACACAGTCCATTAAAAATATCATAGTAACATGTTAACTTATAAGTACTATTTTGATCTTGATATGGATCATGGTATTTTCATAGCTTTAACATTTTTGCCTAAAGTAATTATTAGGTGTAATATTGACGGGAGATTGCACTCATTCATTTCAGTCTAAAACGTGAGATCCATTTGCATCAAATATAACAGCTTATGATTAAAAGTCTGAAATAAACACTATTTAATTATCCAAGAATAAAATCATTAACTACATTAGTGACGAACGATAGGTCCAAACGAACTGATGATATCAATCACGAGCTAAAAATTGACTAAATTTTTATACAAAGAGAATAAATTCACCGAAAATGTGAGAAGCGACAAGGAAATGGGGACTTGTAATGTGGATGTGCCGTCATCAGATCAACTTCCTCCAGACGGGAATCCGTATTCGAGTCCCAGGGAACCATGTAAATTTGGCATTTGAGAAACGTGGCAAACGTTGGCATAGTTCATTAGGTTTTCCTGAAGCATTGTTGTGCCCCCGCCAGTACCTTCCACAGTTGCTCCGGGCCAGGATTCCAATTCATGTGTTACTTGAAATATAGTCACATGGTGTTAGTTTTTATCTTCTTATTCAAATAAGACTTTTATATCAATAAAATACTTTTACCAGTTTCAGTCTAACCAAAATGCATTACAAATCGGTTAGAGAAAGCGCAGAAACGTCTGAAACCACTTGTTTGCGTAAAGAGTTTATTTACCTCGAATCATATCTACGTAATTTATGATAATAGCATTGACAGAAAAGCAGTCCAATATTAAGACACGGAAACTGGTTTTGCGCAGCTAGCGTGATCACTCTGCCACACATTCACTCTGCGGAATTCACTGAGGGTTTGCTGCCGGGCCTGTGAAATTCACCAGGGGTCAGTGGAAGTCACAGTTTAATCAGAGAATATCAATAACTACCGATGCAAGTCGAACAGTTTCAACATCTGCAGTCGAATCCGTGGATTTGGAGCAGTTACAACTGTTTCGATGTTAGATTGTGGGCGCAGGGGAAAGGGACTCTTGCCAGCGAAGTGCATTTTACAGGAGAGCTAATATTCAAAATCTGGTTAAAAAGAATCAATAGAGNAAAGGGACTCTTGCCAGCGAAGTGCATTTTACAGGAGAGCTAATATTCAAAATCTGGTTAAAAAGAATCAATAGAGCCAGTGATTTTTCGCGAAATAATATGAGTACACGCTGTACTTCAATACTATAGGCACCCAACAGCAGTTTGTCCATTGCCATTGGTTGCTTTCTGCTCGAGAAGGAGTTTTCATATTTGACCGGGCCACTCAGAATTTGGNCAGTTTGTCCATTGCCATTGGTTGCTTTCTGCTCGAGAAGGAGTTTTCATATTTGACCGGGCCACTCAGAATTTGGCAACATCGGCACGGCTCCCACGTAATTCGTGTTGCAGACAGTTAACACGTGTCAGAAAGTAATTTAGCCAATCAAGATACGTAAACAACTTTACAGCGTTTTGAAATATAACTTGTCTTGAAATCTTTTCGCAAAATTTTGCTATCCCCGAGAATCAATTTTCTGCTGATGATGCCTTATATCCCTGAGTCCGACAAGTCACATTGAGAATCCTTACACGCATTTTACTCCAAACATGGTTTCTTCATAATCAAAATTCAGAAATGTTATACCCTGTCGCCCTGTAGACAAGCGTGCATAGTAAAACACAAATAGTAGCTTTTTAAATTTTAATTTTTCCAGCAGCAGCGAGGTGATGATGTTCGAGATAGCGACACTGCTTCGACTACAATCTAAAATCTACACACGCACTTGTGCGATGCCAGTGACACATTCCATGCACACGCACCAGGACACGGCGACAAAAGTTATGCGTAATCCTGTGATGTCGCCAGCGAGCAGAAATTTTTCCATGCCCACGATTTTCATAATGAATTTGAAATTACAGTATCATCTTCCCCACAACTCCCTGAATGTTCACGGGATCTGTTAAACACACGTCGTCAGAATTGTCACCAACAAAAATCAAAAGCACAAACTTTTGGTACCAGGAAAATTATTCTACTTTACGTTGTTAGGTAAGAGTCCTTTATTGAATTTTTGTAATGTTGAACTAATTAAACCAAAGATGATACACATTGACACTCTCGTGAATATACGGTTTTTTTTGTACTTTTCTACTACAGCCAGTGTAATTTTTAAAATGGCTGCTTATCCTTAATTTTGTTTTGATACCTCCATAGTTTACGTCCAGTACGGCATTTTTTGTTAGTGAAATAATGTGCATAAAATGAACGAGGTTCTATTTACTTTTTTCTATCAGCCATTTTTTTTATCCTTTAACCACTTTTTAAAATAAACATTGTTGTGTAAATAATAAACACAGTGAGTATACTCCACCGCGCTTGGAAGTTAACGTCTAAGGCTAAAATAATATAAGTTAATTGATTCTTATTCCAAATGAGAGGACTTGCAAAAGTACTCACTTTATCGCGAATAGCTTATACTAAGATTTCATTAAACACAAGCTCAGAATTATAGTGATAATTTCACTTGAAGGTTTTTTTTTTGCAAAATGTGCTTTATAAGGCATGCGTAATAAAAATACACTTAAATTTTGATTTAAAAAATTCTAATAATTAGTTTCATAACATTTAATACAATAAATATCACGAAAATATTCCACTGTGCTACAAAATATATGCAGTATTATTTCGTATCAAACATAAATAGTACTTTTCTTACAATATTAGTAGTATATATACTACTTTTTAAGAACTATGCATACAGCACAGTCGATGTAATTAATTCTCTCCGGCGTCTCACCCGGATTTTCGCATGTGGAAATCGTGCCGGACGATGCCGCTGTTCGGCGGGTTTCCTTGGGGATCTCCCGTTTCCCTCGCCCTTTCGTTCCGGCGCTGCTCCACGCCCACCTCGCTTCACCCTCGCCTGCTCTCAAGACCTCGGTGTTAAGAGCCGTCCTTACGTGTTAACCAGACGTAACAATCAGCACTCCTGTATGTTAAAGCACTTCCCCCTGGAGTTCAGGCAACCCCCACACGCAGCAATCAAGCAAGAAGTAAATCCCCGGGAGATCAGGCGCACCACACATGCGGTCACGAAGCACAGAATGAGATGAGTAAATAATTCGGGGAAATGGCGCTTAAAAAAAGGAAAAGTTTCACACCACAGGAATTTTTTTTTTTAAGTTGTTATGTTGCTTACAGCCCAAGAGGAAGTATGAGATGAAAATACACTCTACCCGTACAGAATGCGAGACGTGAAGCAAGTCACCGATCATTCTTCAAGTGTAGGGACGTCTGTTTCCGCGGAGGGTGGGCTTCATTGTTATACGTTTACACTTGCAGCCTTCCTTTGACTATTGGCTGCTTGTCTCTGTGTGAAGAGTGTATGTTACACGAGTGAGCCAACCGGAATTAAGCTTCTCCGATACTGCCCGTCAGTGATTCGCTGGCGGACAGATAAGACGCGTAACAATTCGAATGATCCAGTCAGGAAAGTGGTCCCGAACTGAATTATTTCGGAACACAACTATTCCAGAAAACTTTCCGCGAAAAAAACGTGTACCCCCTATTCCATGTGCAACCAATGACAGCTGGTGTGAAACTTTTCTTTGGGGTGTGTCCGAACGTAGAAAACGAGATATGTGTAACCCGGCCGTAAAGAGTGCAAAAAACGTACGCCAGTAAAATAACGCTTGAAAAAAAAGGATAAACAAATAAAATAACAGAAAACCGAGTATTAGCTAAAGAGAAAGAGCTTCTCTTGCAAAATATATATACATTAATATTTATTCAGTGTCTCAGTGTAATGTTTAATGTGAATTATCATAATGTGTGGTGAAAGAAGGGGGTTGGTGGCCAAGGGGGCAGGGGCACATCCCTCCCCTATAAACTAGATTTTTTTCTATGAAATATTAGAGATACATTAAAAAAGTAATTTATGGATTATGAGTATTCGTAATCATACTCGTAACTAAGTGAAACAACAATTTTATAGCAAATACGTTGCTTAATGGTGATGTGACTTTAAAATACAA
This sequence comes from Clitarchus hookeri, assembly GCA_002778355.1. NCBI lineage: Eukaryota > Metazoa > Arthropoda > Insecta > Phasmatodea > Phasmatidae > Clitarchus > Clitarchus hookeri. The sequence continues at coordinate 597,871 of NQII01002080.1, read as the reverse complement.
GTCCTTGCTGGGATGAGTAACTGTGTTCTTGTTTTTCCATGATTTCAGTATGATAATTGTTTGGGTTTTTGTATTTATTATATCGTAATACTGTATTGATTGTTTAAGGTAAATTAATTTGTACAGATGGTTCATCACGCATGTTTATTTCATTTGTTTTTTGTTAGCCCTTTCATTCCCGAATTAATCTTGAGCTCGAGTGTTGCAATCGCTTAATTTTATGGTGTGGCCTGTACGTGTGTTAAACGTGTTTCTGGTAACCAATGGAAATCTTGCTGCGTGTTAGTTGACGTCACCATTAACCATTCAAATGAAAATGCAAAAACTTAAAAAAAAAAAAAAAACCCTCAAGGATGATGTTTAAAACACTGGTTTCTGAACTCTGTTCTGATTCCTTGTTATGTACAGTTCCGACCAGAAATATCCTTAGTTTGCAACATGTCCTCGATCACGGACGCAGGGACTGAAAGGGTTAAAATCCAGTTGTGAATCTCGCACTTCTCTGGAGGAAACTTATTCTAATTATTGTGCCCTGCCTTGGGAGAAATATTGGTGACGACCGTAGAACGCTGTTCACGTTTCCTGGCATCCCAGCATCGCCGCTTCAACGACGGAGAATTTCGACTGTGCTCAGGCCTCGGCAAATGCAGGTATCAACGCGGAGTCGGCATTCCTGTCGATATCACAGACGGGTCGCATTCCTGTACGGCGGGCGGGAATTGCCCGCCACAAAAGGGATATCGACCGGACTCGTATCGTAACAAGGCGCGGGGGTTACCGCCTCTCGGCTTCGAAGAGACCGGGATACATCGTCGCTCATCCGAACATGATCACCATCGGCGATGGTGCCCGAGAACGTACGCGGGAATGCCGCACTCGGCCGGGAGGCTGCAAGAGAGATGGCGGTCCATACCTACTGTCGCAAGTCGCCCGCCTGCTCTCAGGCCCGGTCCTTGGCGTTTTTGAGGGTGTAAGCGAACAAAACGAACAATATTTTGGCACCTTCTCCCCATTCTCAAGAAATTATTATCAAAATGGTATGCATTGGTGGCTCCTACTTTGTAGAATGTTGGTACGGATCAGTGATTAAACACAGTACAGGTTTTTAACGGTAAAATGAGCGCTTTTGAAAACCCTTCTTAACATCTATCTGTAATTACTTTGTGTATACTTCCGCCATATGTAAAATCAACATCCTCTTCGACCTGATCACTTTATGCATGCGCCAGTAAAGGGAAACTTGAAAATTATTATAAAAGTAAATACTTCACAAATTTTATAATTTAGACAGTTGTATTTATTAAAAAGAGAAATAAAAATAATAAATTATTTTAGTATTAACAAATATTTAGCTAACAGTTTTAATTCAACGTTGAGACATGGAACTACTTTCCCTCAATCGCTACCAACTTTACTGGGCACATGCCACTACGTGTACACATTAAAAATACATGCATGTGAGGATAGCGACATTTTTCAAAGGTTGATTTCAAAAGAGCTCACTTTATCGTAAACAGCCATGTTTTTTATTCTTACATCTTAAAATTGGTTGAATATAATCAAAACGATCACAATACGTATTTAAAGTCTGGGGTAACAGTATGTTTAGTTAAAAATACATTAAATAAAAAATAACTTGCAATAATAATAGCAAATGTATCGTAGTTACGTTTCAAAAGAATGTGCCTAAAGCAAAGCAAGCACACACAATTACAAAGGGATTCTCCTGTTTTTGAAAGGGGTGGAAGCCACCCCTTGCTTCTCGCGATGCAAGTGGGAGAAGGAGACAGGAGTCATATTCCCTGCATACGCATCCCCTTTCTTTTTCACAAACCAACAAAGGGCTTTGCTAACTTTCAAAAGTGTTTTTATATCCTTCACCCATTAAAATGTTTTCCTCTGCTTCTGCACATAGTTACGAATGGCCCCGTCGTGCAACGCCTGTCCAAGCGAAATCCGGGAAGGAGGCCGCAGACGAGTTTGCAAAGCATAGCATCGGGACGAAATCGAATTCAGCAAACCATCGGAGAATTGCGCAAAGAGGCACAGAAAATGTGGGTCCAGCTAACCTGAGGGCATTCCAGGGTAATTAGAACAAACAACGAGGACATTCCGCCTCGGTCGCACAACGGGAGCCAATCAGAACGAAGGACGTCAACACCCACGTGGAGGGGGGCGAAGAGTGGACTGGGCTCCGAGGACTNAACGGGAGCCAATCAGAACGAAGGACGTCAACACCCACGTGGAGGGGGGCGAAGAGTGGACTGGGCTCCGAGGACTGTGAGCGACACAGTCTGCGAGGGTCATCAGGTGGGTCAGCTGTGGGTCCGACATAACGAGGCCTGGGTGCGAGGCTAGGGTGAGCTCCGCCTTTATCATGTTCTCTCTATCCTAATTAACCTTCCTTATCCTCTCTCTCTCTCTCTCTCTTCAGTTGGATTCTTGTCTTAATAATCTATGTAACGATTATACTGTTGGAGAACGANCCTCTCTCTCTCTCTCTCTCTTCAGTTGGATTCTTGTCTTAATAATCTATGTAACGATTATACTGTTGGAGAACGAAAGTAAATGCTCTATTAACTCTTTCTTATAAGTCCTCTTCTTCTGAGCTTATCCTAATACCTTATTATATCCCTCAATATCCTAATAGTTTATGAGCAGGTAAGACTCTAACAACATACTTGTCTTATGTACTGAAAGAGTTTGACGGCGCCTTCAACCTCCCTCTCGCTTGGCGTCCTACACGACTGCTCACTTCGCTTACATCTAGGACCGGCCTTCCCGTCACTGTAAAAAAATACCTTCAAAGTTTTCAGTATAGCAAAGAAAAGGATTACTTTGACTTTGGCGACATCCGGCCGCCGCAGACCCACCAACAGTTAGGTGTCCATTTTTTGTCTTACCGATTCTAGTCCAGGGAATGTTTGACACTGTCGGCAAGCAGTTAGCCAGCGATCCATATTTATGTTGGCGCGCTTCCGGCATAAGACAGCGGGCCGGCATTAGCTGGCCAAGGTTAGTCGGCTAGCTTCCGCCGGCCCTATTCTTGCCTGTACATTTCGTGTTTGCTAGGTATACATCGAACTAAAATTTAAGACAAACCTACTTCGAAATGGTTCATATTGAACTCAACATTTTTTTTGCGACAACAAAACATGTGTTTCAGAAAATTAACTTTTTTTTAGAGTGTTTGCGAGTATCCGAGATCGTGGCGGATGGAAGTCTTCATAAAAATAAAAGAATCAGATTTAATTTCTTAATTTATCTACAAAGCTTTAAAAATACACGCATCCGTTATTTACAACTTTCATCTGCCTGTCTTTACTGTTGGCATTTACTCCTATCTGTGAGCGCTATATTTATGTCAATCTTAATTATAATTAAGGTCCTTATCGGTGCCCTTATAATAGCTGCAGTAATTTAATCCTCACTTTCTAGCTACATGCATATTCTCAAAATGTCCGCCACCACATATTAACACAATTCCAAATGTTTGCCACTCGCATATCGAGTTCGACTTTCCCACATTCCAGTCAGTCGATCTCTCCCGCTAATCTACAGAGACTTGCAGACTACTCTCTGGTCTCTGCGTCGTCGCACATCGAGCCATTTGTTTCACACACCTGGCGCTAATGGCCGTACAAGACTCCAGACTCTCAACAAAATTATTTTTTTAACTAACTACTCTAAAACTAAGTGTTATATGAGCCCGCGGTAGGGACGGGAGTTAAGTGCGTCTCAGGGCTAAGCCCCATACGCCTACAAGGAAGGGAGTATTATGCAAGGAGACATGCATCACGGCAAAGAGGGATTGGGCTGCTATGGCCAGATTGTGGCCATGACAACCTCCCTANGACATGCATCACGGCAAAGAGGGATTGGGCTGCTATGGCCAGATTGTGGCCATGACAACCTCCCTAAGTGTACTTAAAGCTAAACTATAATTAGAAGAGAAAGGGAAAAACCGGCATAGTCACCGTAAAAATTCTTTCGACAGGAAAGAATTAAAAAGTTGTTTCATGCATTATCATGTTTAACAGAAAATGCTACAGGAGACAGAGGATAGGAATCATGTTCTTTATGATGATAGGAAAAAGTGCTAGTAGAGAGGGGGTGGGTTAGTCTCGACACACATTCACGCCACGACTTATATAGCTGAGCTCGCCTGGCCCAGAAGGTTCTCCTCACGCGCAACCAGTCGAGAGGGGGTGACGACCAGAAAATTTGCGCAACGACGTCCCGAGTCATTCAATCTCGGGAGAACACTATTCTTGGTATTGTTATCGTAACCCCAGTTAACGATATCGCATGCTCACTTTGTAACTGTGCCTGCCCTTCTCCGGTTACCGGTGATGCCCTTGGAGGACTGTGCTACGCACACTCTATGTGGGGAAGAAGCTGAACTCGTGCATGTGACGTCGTTGTAGTTATTGTAATTTTCACCTTATTCGTCATTTGACAGTACATCTTTTATACTGAAACTAGCGAACCGGCCCGGCTTCGCCCGGTAACAATTTAGTTTTTACAGCGATACTTTGAAAGACAAAAATGGTTACTGTGGGTCATCCTTAAAAGATAAACATATGCTATCGTGGACTTTTCTGTAGACCTTTTTGAGAACTACAGTCCTGTAGTTCATTAATTTGATTTATATATTATGGTTTAGTCAGCGCAAGCCATGTAAGCGCCCTAAAAGCGGTTTTTTACGACTTGATTACAAACGGTTCGACATTTCTCTGCTATCCTTACATCAAATATAAATTACTTATACACCTAAACCTTCCTCAAGAAATTCTCTAAATAATGTTGAAAACTGCATCAAAATCCAAGTAGTTAAGAAGTACTAAGCGAATACACAGGCAGACGCGGATAAGCGACTTTATTTTATACTATTTAGAGATAATGTGTGAAGATGAATTCGATACCGAGTTTGCTCGATTGGCGAATAAAACACCTCCTTGCGAACAAAAATTAGTCGACCGTACTCTTTACGTGAGAAAGTTCGTTGTTGCGATCAGTGACTAGATGGAGATTTTTGGACATTCGGCATGGCGACGCAGATGTCTGTCGTGGAAAAATAGGACTGAACACAAAAAAATAGTTAAATAAGACAAGTAATCTAAGGACGAGAAAATAAATATATGTATACAATACTGGAGAATTACATGAGGGAATAGAGTCAAAAAACAGAACAGCAACTAATTACTATATATATATATACACACACACACACAAACGATCAACAGATAACATAGAAAACAACACAGGCTAGAAACCTGCTGGAAAAAATTAGGACAACACTGACAAAATGAGTAGGAACAAAATGGGAAAACACAACAAAGAAACGCTCTCAAACACNACACAAACGATCAACAGATAACATAGAAAACAACACAGGCTAGAAACCTGCTTGAAAAAATTAGGACAACACTGACAAAATGAGTAGGAACAAAATGGGAAAACACAACAAAGAAACGCTCTCAAACACAGCAGTTTTACCACGCACGACAGAATGCAAGCCAAGTATGTTGTAGTCAAGAATATATAAGCATTAATCCAGAAAATGTCATGAAAGTGTCGAGTCGAATAAAACAGGACAGCAAGCTAAATGCGAAAACTATTATACTATATATGTATACGAAAAAACTACACACGACAAACAGACAACACACCGAGGACGACACGGTCTAGTTATGTACTTGCACAAATAAAACGAACGCAACGAATAAGCTCGCACAATCACAGTAGTTTTTTTTCCAAAGTCGACATAGTGCGACGTTGCGGAAACTGCTGTCTGTCCCCGTCTCCAGGCAGCGACACGCGGGGTCCGAGAACACAAGTGCGACTGGCGAGCACACCAGGCCAGGGACAGCGCGATCGAGGCGAACAACTCCTCCAGAGACCAACGCTGAACAACCGGAGCAAACATCGGGGCAGATGCTGAAACTAATGCGAACACGGGAGAACCGCAGATGCGAGGATATTGTTTGGATTTAACTGATGCAACGTTAACGTAACGCGTTCAACTGTTATGTGTTTCACGCTCTTTGAGTAAACACGAAACAAAGACCGTGAAGTCCGAAACGCGTATTCATTTACGTCTCTGTTAAACACTAGGTTTTTTTTTAAAGCTAAAATCATGGAGAATATCTTGCACTTGAGGAAGAGTTGTATCTGACTGCAAATAATTATTATTTGTTTCTTCAACAATAAGAATAGAACATTGCATTTTAAATCTGAGATGTGTTTCTAGTACACATTACTTACATGGTTATATATTAAACTCTCTTGAATGTGCAATTTCTTGGTGGAAGTTGAGAGACGTACCCAAAGATCTAGAAATTTCTGACCTTAATTTAAGAAAACATAATCAATCGTGGTTAATGTAAACCGATATAAATTTTTTAAAAAATCTCGTACGCCCATGGGCGCCACAATGGAGTAGTGGTAAGACTACTCGCCTCCCACCTAGGCGAACAGGGTTTGGTTACCGGCTCCCACTCTCCCCCCTCCCCACCCTGGTGCATGTGGGAATCTTTCCGGACAATGCCACTGGTCGGCGGGTTTTCTCGTGGATCTCCCGTTTCTCCCACACTTCCATTCCGGCGATGCTCCATTCTCATCTATCGACTCTCAAGACCTCGATATCAAGAGCCACCTAAATCTCTTGCACTCACTTGTTCATGTCCGAGAAGAGTTGTGAATCCTGAACTTGCAGTTTGACTGTCAGGAAATCTGACCCTCGCAGTTTAAAACATTTTATAGACGTCAAAAAACGTTTCTCAAACACAACAAGCTGATCTACTTTAAGGATACGAACCACGTTAAAAATGAATGCTACGGGAAGTAAGGCATCTTTGCAAACCCCAGACATATTTTCAATACGTTTGTTGTATTCTTTCCGTATGTTGCTTTGTGCCACTTGTATAAACAACGCATTATAGGTTAATGAGGTTAAAATAACTGTTGCCCTGAGTGTGGTGTTTAATTAACACGTACGCCGAGCGAGGCAATTAAAATGATAAAACGCGCCGACAGAAACTATCGTACCAGAGTGGCTGTCGCTTCGCTCACTAGGTTTGAATTTATTTTCACCGGCAAAGAGAATTAGCTAGGACGCTCTGTTAAAAACAGCCATAAATATATATAAATCTTTTTCAACACAAAAATAGTGCATTACTCAATCTATAATATTACTAGCGAACCGGCCCGGCTTCGCCCGGGTACAATTGAGTTTTACAGTGATACACTAATAAATAAATTGGGAAAAGACGGTTCATTTATGTGAAAGCAGAATTATAAAATTATACTGTGTTGGCCTAGGTGTTTAACTGATTACGGCAACCAAAAAGGAAGGAAATATTTTTACCCGATAGCCAAGAAGTAGGGTATTGTTTTTGGAGTGTATCTGTGCAACTATCGCGTAGTTACCATATTTCCTCTTTCTATGTAAGAAAATCAAAACGTGAGTTTCATCAAGTTGTAGCTTTAGAAATAAGTGCACCTAGGTTATACTTTTTACGCTTGGCTGAGGGATCTTAATCGATCACCAAAGTTAAGCAACGTTCCCAGCGGCACACATTTGGATGGGTGACCGTTAAGTGGCATAACATCTGAGCGCTTCCGGGCTTCGGAGGGCATGTTAAATATTCGGTCCCGGTTGTTATCTATTGATAGCAGTCGTTAAGCCAATTCAGAGGTCCTTGGGTGGCCTGATAAACTCTGACACCAGAGATAATAATATTTCGGTCACGTTCTCAACCATTGCAGAAATACGGGGTGATTTTTTTTTTTTTTTTTTTTTTTTTTTTGCTATTCCACAGGAACCGTACAATTTTGTTTTCTGGATATGTCCTATTCCAGGATCTATTCCAGAACCTAAAGTACCTACATACCAAATTTCTTCAAAATCCGTTAAGCCATTGTGGAGCTGAGTGGTAACAAACGCACACAGACTTTCGCATTTATAATATTAGTAGGATTACATTAAATAATAATACATATTATTAACAAATTAAATTTATTTTGTTAAGCCACATCTTTGAAACGTATTTGTAAAAGTCCGTTCGCCTATAATGGCCTACCATATTCACTACNTTATTTTGTTAAGCCACATCTTTGAAACGTATTTGTAAAAGTCCGTTCGCCTATAATGGCCTACCATATTCACTACAATGTGTTAGTTACTATTACCAGGTACCCTAAAGGGCGAGTCAATAAGTGGTTGCCTACAACTTAAATAATACAACGTTTTAAAAATATGTTATTAATTTGCGTAATAATATCTACAAGCAGGCTATTAACCCATTGCAATTACGAAACATGAAATAAATTGTTTACAAGTCACACACCAACTTTGGTTAAAGATTTTATACCACTTTCAGAAGCTCTTAACAATATCGTATTGGTAAATTTAGTTACGTATTACGATATAAAAGAAAAGTTTGGTCCGTATGACATGCACTCAGGCTAACCATCATTGTCCGAGTAATAATGCTACATTATTCGCACAGCTAGTTCTATGGAATGTTTAAATACCTTTACAATTTTCCTTTCATTAGCAGCCATCGCTTTGAAACGAACACGTCTTTGTACAGAAAACCAAACGGCAGGAATTTTTTAATGCATGAAAACATCGTTACTTAACGATTTTGCAGCAACTGTTCACCTGCCAGCTGCAGATTGTTGTTATATGCGGTGTGAAATTTTCAAAATTCATAGCGCTTTAGTAACGGAAGCAAACATTGTGGACAATATTTCGTGTGCGCGTCATGTTAACCGCAATTNAAAATTCATAGCGCTTTAGTAACGGAAGCAAACATTGTGGACAATATTTCGTGTGCGCGTCATGTTAACCGCAATTAATAATCACCTTTTGCAGTCGATTCTTATTCGTGATGCCCTATATCTGGGACGTTGAATATGAAGTGGCTTTAATGGTCTACACTGTACACAGTAGAACATGCCNAAAATTCATAGCGCTTTAGTAACGGAAGCAAACATTGTGGACAATATTTCGTGTGCGCGTCATGTTAACCGCAATTTATAATCACCTTTTGCAGTCGATTCTTTGTCGTGATGCCCTATATCTGGGACGTTGAATATGAAGTGGCTTTAATGGTCTACACTGTACACAGTAGAGCATTCCGTCCAATGAGAAAGGTTCCCTACGTGTGAGAAACATCATTTGCTGTTGAAACTATATTCCGCACCCTTATTAACCGCTGCTAACCAGTAAGATAAAGCACGGACAGATTTGTATTGCTCCAGATGAATGGCAAAGCATCGTATCGATGTCCGTACAGTTCAGAACAAAAAATTTTGTTGTTTGTTGCAACGCCTTAAACTAGATATTTATCTGTGACTGGAAGGTGTTCATTCGAACGAGGTCACGTGCGGCGCTCGACGTGACTTTGAAAATTTAGCGAATTAAATTAAAATAACCGTCTCTCGTAAGACTGATGTTATTATGAAACAGGAACTGGAGAATAACTGCTCTCAAAATATTCTATGGATTTGTCGAAAGTGCGAGATTTTTTGTAACATCATTATTTCAAACGTGTTGTTTTCTTCCAGTCTCAAAGCACTCTCACCATGAGACAACTTAAAACGTAGCAAGGGAATGTAAAAAAAAATTGTACTCCGTATTTTTATGAATTTAACGCCGGAGTAAAATTTTATCCTTCATATAGATTTTTATGCCTGCACGTCGTACCTCTGGTAATGAAACAATTTTCTCGCATTTATAAAAGTAGTCTGAACAAACCTAACGCAAAAGGGTGGGCGAGTGAGTGGATTTGGGCGACTCGTAACAGTGAGGTCTTCATAGCCGATGAGTAGGGGCAGTGATATTTCACTGTAGGGTCGTCCAGCTTCTTTGATTGGCTAAACAATGTTCTGACCCGTGTTAACCGCTTGCTCACAAACCACGAAGGTTCAGTGTCGGAGTTACTTAGTTCTGAGTGGCTTGGTCAAAGACGGACACGGCACCAGCAGCCAATGGAGGTATAACAACAGCTGAGGTGTGTATATAGTATTGAAGTCTACTGTGTGCTCCGATTTTTACGCGAAAAGTCACTGGCCCTAACGATGAGTAGAGACCTGAAAAATTCGCGGTTTTATTTCGGGACCAGCTAGAANAGTAGAGACCTGAAAAATTCGCGGTTTTATTTCGGGACCAGCTAGAATTCAAAACCTCGTAAGTTTGTATTGCTAATTATATTGGCCCACCCGTAAGTTTACACCTCCTGGACAACTCTGAGCCAATAACAAACACACAATAAAATGCAGACCGAATCANGTCGTGATGCCCTATATCTGGGACGTTGAATATGAAGTGGCTTTAATGGTCTACACTGTACACAGTAGAGCATTCCGTCCAATGAGAAAGGTTCCCTACGTGTGAGAAACATCATTTGCTGTTGAAACTATATTCCGCACCCTTATTAACCGCTGCTAACCAGTAAGATAAAGCACGGACAGATTTGTATTGCTCCAGATGAATGGCAAAGCATCGTATCGATGTCCGTACAGTTCAGAACAAAAAATTTTGTTGTTTGTTGCAACGCCTTAAACTAGATATTTATCTGTGACTGGAAGGTGTTCATTCGAACGAGGTCACGTGCGGCGCTCGACGTGACTTTGAAAATTTAGCGAATTAAATTAAAATAACCGTCTCTGGTAATACTGATGTTATTATGAAACAGGAACTGGAGAATAACTGCTCTCAAAATATTCTATGGATTTGTCGAAAGTGCGAGATTTTTTGTAACATCATTATTTCAAACGTGTTGTTTTCTTCCAGTCTCAAAGCACTCTCACCANTCGAAAGTGCGAGATTTTTTGTAACATCATTATTTCAAACGTGTTGTTTTCTTCCAGTCTCAAAGCACTCTCACCACGAGACAACTTAAAACATAGCAACGGAATGAAAAAAAAGAAATTGTACTCCGTATTTTTATGAATTTAACGCCGGAGTAAAATTTTATCCTTCATCTAGATTTTTATGCCTGCACGTCGTACCTCTGGTAATGAAACAATTTTCTCGCATTTATAAAAGTAGTCTGAACAAACGTAACGCAAAAGGGTGGGCGAGTGAGTGGATTTGGGCGACTCGTAACAGTGAGGTCTTCATAGCCGATGAGTAGGGGCAGTGATATTTCACTGTAGGGTCGTCCAGCTTCTTTGATTGGCAAAACAATGTTCTGACCCGNGCACGAATCACGAAGGTTCAGTGTCGGAGTTACTTAGTTCTGAGTGGCTTGGTCAAAGACGGACACGGCACCAGCAGCCAATGGAGGTATAACAACAGCTGAGGTGTGTATATAGTTTTGAAGTCTACTGTGTGCTCCGATTTTTACGCGAAAAGTCACTGGCCCTAACGATGAGTAGAGACCTGAAAAATTCGCGGTTTTATTTCGGGACCAGCTAGAATTCAAAACCTCGTAAGTTTGTATTGCTAATTATATTAGCCCACCCGTAAGTTTACACCTCCTGGACAACTCTGAGCCAATAACAAACACACAATAAAATGCAGACCGAATCACCGTCTTCCGCTAATACAACAAGCAACCAATGGAACAGTGATATCTGCATGATTTTTACATACGACAATGGAGTATAGCCTACAGGTCATTGAACTCGCGAATTTTTCAGGTCTCTGCCGATGAGGTGAGTACGGAGCGGTGCCGGAATGAAGGAGCGGGGGAACAAGCGGCGGCGTCCGGCACGATTCCCACATGCGGATAGTCCGGGAGTGACCCGGCCGGGGATTGAACCCGGTTCTCCTTGGTGGGTGGCGCGTTCGTAGAGTTTGGATAGTCCTCGGCCCCGCGAGGGTGGCGCGTGCAGATTCAACTCTGCACGATGCTGCTGATTGGTGAGGTGGTATCCACGCCAACCCACCGCGATTGGAAGGAGCGTAATCTCCTTCTATTGGATTGCATTCAACTGCAGCCAATTAAACCAAAGTGATGCTAATTATTATAGTGTGGGTTCAGACCCTATGGGACTGGCCGGTGTGCACAGCCATGGATTACTCAAACATCTGAAGTGAGAACATAATGCCTGACGTGGCTTTGTGGCTGTCATAACAACTAGTGCTGGGCGCTGTGCACACCGAATGTTGCTCTGGATTGTACTCCTGTTTTTTTTTACCTTAAAGGCACAGGCACAGGAGACTCGACTGCCCACGCGCTGCACAAGGCAGTAATGACAACAATGGCGAGAGGCTAGCAGGCTAACCGCTCAGTCACTTCAGCCTCTACGCGAAATGATATTTTTACCGACGAGTTGGGGAAAACGTAAAAGTCGGATCCTTCTCTGAGAATACGTTCTTTCAAGGGAAAAAAGATCNTTTTTTTTTTTTTTTTTTTTTGTGAGAGTCGGGCTGTTTGTAACTGTTTAGTGGCGGGTTTATTTTAGTTCGACGCGCGACGGCTGTGCGCTTCCAAGGTTGTCAGGCGACTTCCAGCCCCATGTAAAGGAGGTCGCCACGGAAATACTGTTGCACACTCTAAAACCGCTTTCTTTGTTGGAACACATGATTGGTTACTGCAAAGAAAAATTTTTTTAGGTATGAACCACTGCGATGTAGGCTTGCCACAATCACAATTTTTCTTTGATCTATGTAGTAATGATTATGACGACATTGCATTGCCATTGTACACTGAAGAGCCAAATAAATAACTGGTGCACCTGCCTAATATCGTGTAGGGCCACCGCGAGCACGCAGAAGTGCCGCAAGACGACGTGGCATGGACTCTACTAATGTCTTAAGGCATGCAGGAGGCGTTGAAATCTGCGACAATTTGAAAAAGGCTTGCACGTCTGACACGTTTAATGATTCTCGTCAGTCGTCGTTTGTCTCGTTCGTTCACGATATGTTTCCGGCCGCAGCGATGTCGAAGATTTGATGTTTTACCGGATTCCCGATATTCATGGTACACTTGTGAAATGGTCGTACGCGAACATCCAAATGTTAACGCTACCTCGGAGATGCTGTGTCCCATCTCTCGTGCGCCGACTATAAAACCGCGTTCAAACTCACTTAAATCTTGATAACCTGCCATTTTAGCAGCACTACCCGATCTAGCAACTTTGCCAGACGCTTGTTGTCTTATATAGGCGCTGCCGACCGCATCGCGTTACTGTTATTGGTTACATACGTCTGTTATTTGCATACGCACGCCTATGCCAGTAAGATATTTTGTCTCTCCAGTGGTTGATAAACAATGTGTAAGTCATGAATGACATTCTTTCTAAAAGATTTCCACCTGGCATAGCCGTAAATTAAATATTTTAGTGTAATATATCTGCACCAAGTAAATATGAATACGAAAAGCATAGCACAGCTATACAAGCACATTAATACTTATATATTTGGTTTACAAAGTACAACCACTTTACCCGAGCTCCCTTTCAGTTATCCCGTTCTGTAACACATTATTTTCTGAATCCAAGCGTTGCATTCACTTAATTTGTTGGTATGTGTGGTACTTGTGTCGAGCACTTGTCTTGCAACCAGTGAACAACGTGTCGCGTGCTCGATGTTATTGGAACCAACAGTTCACGTCAAATAAGGTTTTAAATTTCCACAGATCAGATTAGCTTCGCTTCGAGGAAGACTCTGCACTGATGCCTTGTTGTGTACAGTCTTCTCATAAGTATAATTCACGTGCAATGTGTCCACCATCGTGGACGCGGTGACTGAACGTGTTAATCATAAC
>NQII01002080.1:559918-582963 GCA_002778355.1 Clitarchus hookeri | reverse complement strand
TAAACAGTTATCTTTATACGAAGTAATTTTTCTTTGCTGTGAAAAAAAATCAGCTCAAATAATGTTTATTTCTTGGCTATAAAGGTAGGTGATATTACCATAACACAAAAACATATAAAGAAAACATTTGTTAACACCAAACAAATGTTTCTCTAATCTCATCTTTGAATTAAAGCAATATTGTGTTACAGTAAACAAAACAGTCTCAAATAAACGGTTCTCTTTGCAGAACAGGAAACTTTGAATGGATTGTTTGAGAGTGCATGCAGCCGCTCTGTGTCCTTTCTCCTTCACCCCCTCTGGCTGGCAATGTGCGGTGCTAAAGGGTATCACCGGTAACCGGAGAACATCAAGGCAGGATTACAAACGGCTCGCTATGTTTATGGTCAACGCATGTCCGATAAGGCTACCGGGACTCGGGCCTCTCCCGTCCTTGAGAGGACTGAATGTCTGGGGTTATCGTTGCAAGAGTGTTCCGGTCATCGACCTCGCCTCCCTCAGTGCGACTCGGGGAGTGAGGAACCTTCCTCAGCGGGCCAGCTGTTCTGTTCTCCCGTCCTTGAGAGGACTGAATGTCTGGGGTTATCGTTGCAAGAGTGTTCCGGTCATCGACCTCGCCTCCCTCAGTGCGACTCGGGGAGTGAGGAACCTTCCTCATGGGGCCAGGTGTTCTGCATCAGCCACGGCGTACCTCCGAGTCTGAGGTCTGGAGCCTTGTACGGCCATGAATGCCAGGTGTGAGGACCCAGCCAAGAGACGAGCTGTGTCGACAATGACCAGCAGGTGTGAAGTGAGAGAGCATGGGTACAGTGGAGAATGAGACAGTCCGGCGGGACCGTGGTGAGTGACCGACATTTGGAATGATCGCAACTGACAGTTGGGTTGAACATGTGTAAATAATAAGCGTGAATTAAGTGGCTGTAGCCAATATAAAGATGGGGATAATGATTTTATTTATAATTGAGTTTGACAGTAAATGTTGCACTCGCTGAGAATAACAAATGTTAAGACTAGGTCACAGTGAAAGTGGCGACAGTAACTAGGTGGAAAGTATAGGTGAAGTGTTGTACGTCATCTCTTTTTGTGCCATCACAAAATCGTACATGTTAGGTACATGTTTTCATATTTCAAACAACTAGTAGAAAACAGTGTCACGTGTGACAAGGTGGGCTAAGCGTTACATTAAATTTTGTTTAATTGTTTGTTTGATTATTTTCTTTCATGGGTTATTTCATATAATCCGCCTAAATTTTATCCTGTATTTCTACCTACTTATAACTTTCATGAAAATAATATATATAAACAATAAATTTGCAGTGGAGATAAAGTAAAAAAGTTATATGGCAGAATTAGTTGTTATTTAGTTACTCAAACAAACATTCGCAAAACATTAAAAGCTTATTAATTCATTTTTTACGTCTTTAATTGCCGTTTCAGAGTTGAGTATGGCCACAGATTGAAACATTTTCAGAATTGTTAAATTAATTAAATTTTTTAATGCAGCTTTTTAAGAGCGCAGTGTTAAACAGATTGCCAAAAGAAATCTATTTGAATGCAAACATTGTTCGATAGTTGGCAACGTAGTACAATATATAATATTTTGCAAGGGAACATTTTGAAGTGCTTCGCCTATTTTGCTTTGGCAAATTCAAACTGGACTGTGTTGAAAAATTACCTTTGTTCTTGAAATTTTTAAGTCCGCATGTTGGATACTGAAACTCTTCGAAAATATATTGAAAAATGGTTATTTGAAGTGGATCCTACCTGCAAGATTTATTCAGGACAATATTTTACGACACCGGTGTCCGAGCGACGTAAAAGAAGAATACCCAGGGAGTCAATTAGCAGAAAAGGACTCTCTGAGTAGATGCATGTACTGTTTGATAGCAATTAAATTGCTATCATGAACTACGAGAACTTCTTGCTCCAGAAGAACTACAACTAAAGATAATTAAAGACTGAAATAAGTTGCAGATGGCAGCAGTTCGATCTAAAATGATTTTCCTAATTTATTCTTCAAGAATTCTGCCTATCTTTAAAGTTTTCCTTGTAAAATTTGCCCACGCTTCCTTCAGAACTAGTTATATTGCTCCTACCTAAATATTTAATAAATCTGAGCAGCCGAGGCAAGAAGATGCATTTGCTGATTATTGAAGTAGAAACAACTGAGACGAATTTGTTTATTGGACATTGAATTATATTTGCTCTAGTTCCTTCCCTCTTAAGTATTGAAACGTAGTTAAAATGCAGCTGCACAATTTATTAATTTTATGAAAGTTCTAATTATTAATTAAATAATATTCTACGTTTTGATACAATCCCATCAGTGTCCTAGCCCCGTCACGTCACTTACCGTTTTAGTATGTAACAACTCTCTTAAGACATCACTATTTTGTCAGTGTTCTAACATGTATTCATTTTTCAGCACATGTATTTTCTGTACAACTACACATAACAATTGTTGTAACGAGGAGAGCAGTTAACTTACCAAATTTAAATTCTATTAAATTTTGATATATTGTTTTATATTTTCAGTGTGATTATTGATTCATATCTTTTCCTTCATTAACGAGCCACGCCAAGTAGTACTTAGAGACTCACGAACTCAAGAAAGGCTGACGCGTTCGCGAACCGCCCGCGGGGAGTCTGCCGCGCTCGCGTGGAAGGCAATCTGCACACCCAGCGGAAATGCAAGTTCAAGAACCTCAAGGCCACTGTAAACACACAGCCCAGCGTTTGATCGGCCCACCTTGCCCGAGGACTGCACGAAGGCAACTGGCAGTTCCTTATACCTAAATTATCCGTCTACTATAATTACTTTCAAAAAAAGTTTCCTACCGTAGCGAAGATGACTTCAACCCGATCCATATTCCTGCTGCCACAACATGAATCCCGCAACTCCCAGTCATCTACATAATCCACACGNTGGTGATTTACAGAATCACTTCACTTTAGAATTACATTAAAAATATGCAGGAGGACTGTACATTTGCTCAGTTGCATTTTTCAACTGCAGTATACTTTTGTTTAGGAATTTCTGTGCCGGAACGACAGTTACGTAACGAAAACTACAATTTACGGCAACAAAAAAAACCTTTAATATCTTTAAACAGTTATCTTTATACGAAGTAATTTTTCTTTGCTGTGAAAAAAAATCAGCTCAAATAATGTTTATTTCTTGGCTATAAAGGTAGGTGATATTACCATAACACAAAAACATATAAAGAAAACATTTGTTAACACCAAACAAATGTTTCTCTAATCTCATCTTTGAATTAAAGCAATATTGTGTTACAGTAAACAAAACAGTCTCAAATAAACGGTTCTCTTTGCAGAACAGGAAACTTTGAATGGATTGTTTGAGAGTGCATGCAGCCGCTCTGTGTCCTCTCTCCTTCACCCCCTCTGGCTTGCAATGTGCGGTGCTAAAGGGTATCACCGGTAACCGGAGAACATCAAGGCAGGATTACAAACGGCCCGCTATGTTTATGGTCAACGCTTGTCCGATAAGGCTATCGGGACTCGGGCCTCTCCCGTCCTTGAGAGGACTGAATGTCTGGGGTTATCGTTGCAAGAGTGTTCCGGTCATCGACCTCACCTCCCTCAGTGCGACTCGGGGAGTGAGGAACCTTCCTCAGCGGGCCAGCTGTTCTGTTCTCCCGTCCTTGAGAGGACTGAATGTCTGGGGTTATCGTTGCAAGAATGTTCCGGTCATCGACCTCACCTTCCTCAGTGAGACTCGGGGAGTGAGGAACCTTCCTCATCGGGCCAGCTGTTCTGCATCAGCCACGGCGTACCTCCGAGTCTGAGGTCTGGAGCCTTGTACAGCCATGAATGCCAGGTGCGAGGACCCAGCCAAGAGACGAGCTGTGTCGACAGTGACCAGCAGGTGTGAAGTGAGAGAGCATGGGTACAGTGGAGAGTGAGACAGTCCGGCGGGACCGTGGTGAGTGACCGTCATTTGGAATTATCGCAACTGACAGTTGGATTGAACAAATGTAAATAATAAGCGTGAATTAAGTGGCTGTAGCCAATATAAAAACGGGGATAGTGACTTTATTTATAATTGAGTTTGACAGTAAATGTTGCACTCGCTGAGAATAACAAATGTTAAGACTAGGTCACAATGAAAGTGGCGACAGTAACTAGGTGGAAAGTATATGTGAAGTGTTGTACGTCATCTCTTTTTGTGCCATCACAAAATCGTACATGTTAGGTACATGTTTTCATATTTCAAACCACTAGTACGAAAACAGTGTCACGTGTGACAAGGTGGGCTAAGCGTTACATTAAATTTTGTTTAATTGTTTGTTTAATTATTTTCTTTCATGGGTTATTTCATATAATCCCCCTAAATTTTATCCTGTATTTCTACCTACTTATAATTTTCATGAAAATAATATATATAAACAATAAATTTGCAGTGGAGATAAAGTAAAATAGTTATATGGCAGAATTAGTTGTTATTTAGTTACTCAATAAGCTTTTAATGTTTGGCAAATGTTTGTTTAATTCATTTTTTACGTCTTTAATTGCAGTTTTAGAGTTGAGTATGGCCACAGATTGAAACATTTTCAGAATTGTTAAATTAATTTAATTTTTTAATGCAGCTTTTTAAGAGCGCAGTGTTAAACAGATTGCTAAAAGAAATCTATTTGAATGCAAACATTGTTCGATAGTTGGCAGCGTAGTACAATATGTAATATTTTGCAAGGGGACATTTGGAAGTGCTTCGCTATTTTGCTTTGGCAAATTCAAACTGGACTGTGTTGACAAATTACCTTTCTTCTTGAAATTTTTAAGGCGGCATGTTGGATACTGAAACTCTTCGAAAATATATTGAAAAATGGTTATTTTAAGTGTATCCTACCTGCAAGATTTATTCAGGACAATATTTTACGCCACCGGTGTGAGAGCGACGTAAAAGAAGAATGCCCAGAGAGTCAATTTGCAGAAAAGGGCTCTCTGAGTTGATGAATGTCCTGTCTAATAGCAATTAAACTGCTATTATGAACTGCGAGAACTTCTTGCTCCTGAATAACTACAACTACAGATAAGAAATGACTGAAATAATTTGCAGATGGAAGCAGTTAGATGTCAAATGATTTTCCTAATTTATTCTTCAAGAATTCTGCCTATCTTTAAAGTTTTCCTTGTAAAATTTGCCAACGCTTCCTTCAGAACTAGTTATATTGCTCCTACCTAAATATTTAATAAATCTGAGCAGCCGAGGCAAAAAAATGTATTTGCTGATTACTGAAGTAGAACCAACTGAGACGAATTTGTTTATTGGACATTGAATTATATTTTCCCTAGTTCCTTCCCTCTTAAGTATTGAAACGTAGTTAAAATGCAGCTGCACAATTTATTAATTTTATGAAAGTTCTAATTATTAATTAAATAATATTCTACGTTTTGATACAATCCCATCATTGTCCTAGCCCCGTCACGTCACTTACCGTTTTAGTATGTAACAACTCTCTTAAGACATCACTATTTTGTCAGTGTTCTACCATGTATTCATTTTTCAGCACATGTATTTTCTGTACAACTACACATAACAATTGTTGTAACGAGGAGAGCAGTTAACTTACCAAATTTAAATTCTATTAAATTTTGATATATTGTTTTATATTTTCAGTGTGATTATTGATTCATATCTTTTCCTTCATTAACGAGCCACGCCAAGTAGTACTTAGAGACTCACGAACTCAAGAAAGGCTGACGCGTTCGCGAACCGCCCGCGGGGAGTCTGCCGCGCTCGCGTGGAAGGCAATCTGCACACCCAGCGGAAATGCAAGTTCAAGAACCTCAAGGCCACTGTAAACACACAGCCCAGCGTTTGATCGGCCCACCTTGCCCGAGGACTGCACGAAGGCAACTGGCAGTTCCTTATACCTAAATTATCCGTCTACTATAATTCCTTTCAAAAAAAGTTTCCTACCGTAGCGAAGATGACTTCAACCCGATCCATATTCCTGCTGCCACAACATGAACCCCGCAACTCCCAGTCATCTACANTTCAACCCGATCCATATTCCTGCTGCCACAACATGAATCCCGCAACTCCCAGTCATCTACATAATCCACACGGACTCTAGGGCGAGATGAGGGCATCTCGCTAGTGAACATAGGGGGAGATGTTATGGTGTGATCAGGCCTTAGCTGAACGGCCTGCCTGATCACACCTTCAAACATTAAACCAGGAAACTAGCGTGATTGCAACACCACCATTTGGTCGTCGATCCTTGCGAAAGAAGACAGTTTCAGAAATCCCCTCCACCGGTCACTGAGCGGGGCCGCAGAACCACGCGCTTGATATAGGCCGGCGTAACATCAGAAACGTCGTCTGTCATCTTTAGTCCTTTGGGCGTCGACCCAACCAGCGAAGCAGGCCAGGAAGATGGGTGTGTCCGGCCGTCGATGAACCGTCTCGTAGAATCAGCCTCCGGCAACGTTAACAAGGTGATGACTTTCCAGTAAGGTTTAAATAAAATGGCGTGAATTAAACATAATAATGAATCATCTTGAATTCAATGTAAAACTCCCCCGATCAATGGTAACATAAATAGTTATTGTAAAAGCTTAATGTTAATAAACCTCATAAGATACTTTTGTGCTCTACCGAATCATGAGTCATTATTGACCTACGCCCCTAGCAACTTTCAAGTACGAATTAGCTGAAAAGCTTAGTTCGTAACACCAGGATAGTTCTAAAAATGGACTTTTTTTTTCACGATTTTATTTATCTTAGAATACGCTTACTATCGTTGATGCTAATGTTTGGTATGATGGTGATGATGATGATGATGAACTAGAGAAGTTTGATGGTCAGTACCAACTGAGTGATAATGAGTCTGTGGATGTAATTGTTTCTGAGACACGTTGCAAGTGTGACAAATTTCCCTTCAATGGATCGTTCACAGTGTTGTTGTTTAATTCATACTCATGTTCTTGAAGTTGTGTGTCGTAATTGTAGTATTGAGTGGTATGAACACGTCACTGTGAAATTTGATCTGCCTGAGAGTTATGAAGACATCTGTGATAAATGTATAAGGTTGTGGTGATAACCTTCAACATAGAATAATAACTCTTTTTTTNGAGTTATGAAGACATCTGTGATAAATGTATAAGGTTGTGGTGATAACCTTCAACATAGAATAATAACTCTTTTTTTCGTAAAAATGAAAACATGGCCGGAGTACTAACTCTTAAACTTACACTGTCCTAGCCCTTATAACGTTGTTCCTACGTTGCGTTACTTCAATTTTAACTCTTTGAAGACGGTGCGTATATACTGGAATTCAAGCCGAGCTGGACACAAGCCCGCTATACGCACCGCCACAGTAACGCTAATTATGTTGGCCTCTTAGTTCCAACTTACTGTTGTTTTATTTGAACAGGAATACCACGGACACTTCACTTTACTGTGCCACGTCTATTATTTGCTAGCCGTCAACCAATGGAGGGCCGAGTCGACTGCAACCCAATAATCTTGGCCTTAGTTATATAACAGAATTTCCAAGTCATTGGGTTATAGTTAGCAAATTTTACAGTAATTAATATTTTTATTTTCAAATTTACTTTTTAGTTGGTTGTACTGTATTTGCAAGATACTTATTAACACGAGTGAAATGGTGAGTGTTCAACCGTGCTGTGTTGTATTCGGAAACCGATGGCAATTTTAATATTAATGTATCCTGAGCTACAGTAGGACTTAGTCCTTAAACTGTTTAAAGACAGCCTACAGCTGATTTAGCACATACCGTAACATAAGCACAGAAACTATGGTATGGGCTGTTCACGGTAAAATGAGCACTTTTGAAAGGCCTGCACAATATCTACTTGTATGCGCGTTGTGTATTCTTCCGTTATATGTAAAATTAACATTGCCATGGGCCTCATCACTTTATTCGTGCGTCGGTCAAATGAAACTGTGAAATTATTATAATTACAGATAGTTATTCAAAACTGATCATTTTCACACTTCGATGCATTAAAAAAAACAGAATGCAAAATAAATAATTAAATTTATTACAAATGGTTACCCAACAGTTTTTATTCGACCTCAAGATATGGAAAAACTTTCCATACATCGTCACCGACTTACCTGGGCGCACATCCTTCAGTACGCCCGTTAAAATACACTGACGAGCCGAAAAAACTGGCACACCTGCCTAATATCGTGAAGGGCCCCCGAGCACGCAGAAGTGCCGCAAGACGACGTGGCATGGACTCGACTAATGTCTGAAGGTATGCAGGAGGCAATTCACACCATGAATCCTGCAGGGCAGACCACAAATCCAATCGGTGCCAATTTGAGAAAGGGTTGCACGTCTGTCACGTTTTATGATTCTCGTCAGTCGTCGTTTGTCCCGTGCTTTCNTGTGCCAATTTGAGAAAGGGTTGCACGTCTGTCACGTTTTATGATTCTCGTCAGTCGTCGTTTGTCCCGTGCTTTCACGATCTTTTTCCGGCCGCAGCGATGACGAAGATGTGATGTTTTACTGGATTCCCGATATTCACGGCACACTCGTGAAATTGTCGTACGCGAAAATGCAGATTTTATCGCTACCTCGGAGATGCTATGTCCCATCTCTCGTGCGCCTAATATAACACCACATTCAAACTCACCTACATCTTGATAACCTGACATTGTAGCCGCAGTAACCGATCTAGCTGCCGATCGCACCATGTTACTCTGATTGGTTCCATACCTCTGTTATTTGAATACGCACGCCTATACAAGTTTT
Source organism: Clitarchus hookeri (assembly GCA_002778355.1). Taxonomy (NCBI): domain Eukaryota; kingdom Metazoa; phylum Arthropoda; class Insecta; order Phasmatodea; family Phasmatidae; genus Clitarchus; species Clitarchus hookeri. The sequence continues at coordinate 574,210 of NQII01002080.1, read as the reverse complement.
TTTTTTTTGGCTCTTCAATATATATGCAAGCCGGGGCGGTGACGTGTTTCTACGGTTGAATTCAAAAGTGCCCACTTTATCATAAACAGCCTTTGCATGTGTTTTTTGCTCGATACTCTCAGTTGTCGTACCCTCTCGACAGATAGACTGGGGCTACATACAGTCTCGCCCCTCCCTGACTTAGCACTTCGCTTGCTCGAGCAGTACGTCGCCTGCAGATGTGGCACGCGCTTCCACGGAGGCCTGGAACCGAGCCCAGACGTATGGCATGTCTCATATAAGTTGGCGAGATTCTGACAGTCGGCGAGTGGCAATTTGACGTATACGAAACAAACAAAGTGCCACTTACAAGATCCTGTATCAGCTGATGCACGAAATAACAAAAATTAATATTATGTTGGCTATTCTGGGTGCACTGCCGACGCACATTAGACAAGCAGAAAATACGTTATAAGAAAGAGTTCCTAGATTAATTAATACATTTTATTTTACGTGGCCACAAAACAGTGATTGCTAGTGTTATAAACTAAACTTCGTGATAAAGTAGTAATATATAGGCATTCAAAATTAAATGCACAATAAAACGATCCGTATCCAAATGAAACGCAACCGCAAAACCGTTTTCATGTCTCCAACCATGCTTTCCATACTTGCTTGATATTGATTCCAAAAGCATGCAGTAATATTGCATAATATAGTTGATTTATTTTTATGATAATTTGACGAAATATATTTAGAATTCGTTTTGTTCCGAGCCAGTAATAGAAGAACAGTACACTTTTAAAAAGACGGGATCAAGAGCAAGCTGTGCTGCTGTCTGTTGAGGAATGCAAATGACTCACATCTCGCCCTGTCATGCCGCGCGTGCTATCGGTCCACTCTTTCCCGAAGCATTACCAGCCAGAAAATAATACCTTTCGTTTGTGATATATAACCAATTTACGAACACATATTAATAGTTGTATTTTTCCGCGAGCTCTGCATAATTTTTAAAGTAACATATATTTCGTGTACAGCGATTTTGAGTACTAGTAATTTCTATTCAGCCTGTAATTGTTCGTCTACGTTAATTATACGGCATATTGTTCTCCCGAAAACCCATTTCCTTGTTTCCGTGTGACACGCGTGAATAGTTTTTAAGCAATTCTTACTTTATTCCATGTCACATATTTCCAACTCGAACTGTTTAGTATCAGTAATAGTAGAATTACTGCATTGCAATCAATAGTCAATGGGGAATAGAATTGCGTTGTCAATAAAATTTGCCGAATTACGTTTACTTCCAGTTTTTATTAGATATGACGCCCAAAGTGCGACAATAGCTACAAATACTGTCTCACAAATGTTAACCCAAATTCGCTGTCTCGGACATATTAAAAAAGAGTTAGCAAATATTTGATTTTTTGCAAGGTTTTATATTTTTACTTTTATAACCTACTAATNAATACTGTCTCACAAATGTTAACCCAAATTCGCTGTCTCGGACATATTAAAAAAGAGTTAGCAAATATTTGATTTTTGCAAGGTTTTATATTTTTACTTTTATAACCTACTAATTTTTTTTTTTTAGCAGATGTCAGTCTGAAATGTCTTAAAATTTGTTCAGCATTACAGTACAATGGCAATTGGATTACCTGACAGCGTGTTGATAAAAAATACAGCCTCCACTTGACACACCAGTTGATGGCGAAAGGATGCATAAACGAAAAGTGAACGTTGGCGCTACTTTCGTCGAGCTGTCAGAATCTCGCCAAGTTACATGAGGCAGAGAGTGCGCTGCAGCCGCGGCGTAGAGGCGCTGTGTTGCTCTCGGGTTTACGACGAGTCCGCGACCTGCCGAGTATCCCTGCGTCACGCCTCGTCATCCTCTTCAGCTAAGCGCTGCGTGTTCTCAAGCCAACTCCAAGGCACGGCGCCAAACCTTGCACACCATTGTTACGGACGATTTCCGGAGGAACGACTTGTACAAACCCGTACCCTTCATCGCCATATTGTGTTTATTTACATCTCTTTACACCCTACTTTTAAAACTTCACACTAAATATGAATCGATGAGAATTCCACTGTTTAAATCAGTCAACAGCTCCAGACTTATTCAACTGTCACTTCAGCCAGTTTAACCAAAAAAAGGAAAAATTGTAGTAGTTAGACTACTCGCCTCCTACCTAGCCGAACCGAGTTCGATTCCCAACTGGGTCGCTCGCGTATGGGAGTCGTGCCGGACGATGCCGCTGACCTACGGGGTTTTCTCGGGGGTCTCCCGTTTCCCCCCCGCCCTTGCATTCCGGCGCTGCTCCCCATTCTCACCTCACTTCGCCCTCGTCGGCTCTCAAAACCTCGTTGTCAAGAGCCGCCAAAATCTCTCAACTCAAGGTCACGTCTGGACATAAGTAACCATTCTCCGGGAAGCTTAATTCCGGGCAAATTAGACGTGTGACAGTAAGATGATATTACGTGCGATGCAAGACAATGGATTGAACTACAGATGCCACTCAGTGCTTTTCTAATTTTCCTAAAAGGAAACTTTGCCGGAAAGCGCTAAAAATGCAACCTTTAACCATTTTCCCAATTTTTTTTCTTCGAATATATTTACTAGGATAAAAGAAGTTGTCGGCTATAAATAACTATTTTTTACGTTTTAATAACAAACTTTCTTATTCCCAAAATATTGATTTACTGAAAAGCGCTTGTACGCACAAACGCTGATTTTACAGACTGTGTTTCTCTGTAAAGTCCCCTTAATCCTTTCGTTTCCATTGAAGATGACCGTCAACACGTTGCATAGGAAGCGTATATCTGGCCCATACTGCACTCTGCGAAGCACAGAGCCCAATGACAATTCCTGCAGATTTGCCGATACCTAGACCGCGCCACTGCTCTGCGTCATGACAGGTCCGTATCACAGATCACCGAGCACACGGTCAGTTGGCTTGTGACGACGAAACAAGTGCTTTGCCGGCTCAAGTACTGCACGCAGCAAAACACTTTTAATTTCCAGCACCGGGAATTGTAAGTTAACGTGGAAATGAAGGACTTAAAGAGCTAATTTCCATAAAAAAAAATAAAAATTGTTAGTGATTGCACGGCAGTGTTGAACCGTGTGGTGCGGCAGGCTCGCGGAGTGCGGAGGCAGACGGACGTGATAGCGGGCCTGCAAAGACCCCGCCCATCTCACGGGAAGCGCGGCCCCTGCCCTGTGTCATCAAGTTAATGGCCTCACATCAGGTGGCGCCGCGATTCCCTCTAGCGGAGTCTGGTGCAACTACCTCGCACGCCGGGTCAACGAACTTGCCAACCACTACAAACACCGGCCTCGAACGATCCTATTGTATAGTCCATTCACGGTGGCTTACAACAAAACCAATAAGCGTTTTTACCATTCAATTCACAAGCAGCATTCAATGATTAAATTTTTCACCTTGCACTCATTGAAATTGAAAACCAAGTGCAGACATTGTCAGGAAAAAGTATAAAAAGCATAGGGCCTACCAACACCAGATAACATAGTAGATTCAACCGATAACAATGACTACATCAGGGAAACTTCATATAATATATTAGAATTGTACACCACCGCAACGCTTATTAGCATTACTCTGTTGTAGATAGATATGTGATATCACGCAGTTTTTATTTATTTTTTTGAGGTCTTTAAATTCTACACAGTTCTTTACTACATGATATTGTTCCATCTTTAACAGTTTAGACAGCGCATTGAAAGAGAGCGCGCTGACGGCAAACTTTTTTCTGACTTGATTCACTATTATCGTCACTGCTTATTCCTTATGTTACTTTACGTAGCAAAATATATATATATATAAAACCTGGTCAGAGAACATAGCTAAGAATTAAAAAACACGTTAATCGCGTAGGTGGTTCTCGAGTGATAAGCGCACTAACATACAGACAGACAGACAGACAGAAAGACAGACACACGTTGAGTTTTATAATATGTATATATGTCTGGGCCTTAACACACGCTGTACACAAACGGGGGTATACAGACTATCGACAGTGGACACAGATAAATAAGTTAGTATGTCAAGGAGGATAAAGATGCCTTTCTGTCATATGAATTGTTTTTATTTTAAGAGTGCGCAGTTGAGGACTATAGAGGTAGGCGACTTCAACTAAGAAGACGTAGAATGAAATCACTTCAGCACTTTATACAGTTTTATGCACAACACACAAAACATAGCTGGTATAGGCCATCCTCGTCATATTTGGTAAAACCTTATTCAATTAAAATAATACAAACCTCAAAATATTAAATTTTCTTACAAGAGGAACTTAATTATTTATTGTATCGCCGTGTTTTATAATGATCACTACTTCCGTGTTTTGTCAAAATATTAAAGCGGTTGTATCACAGAAGTTGTATTAAGTAATATTGTACAGAAAGTGGATTTTACATTCAGTATTAATATAACATTACCTCAAGAAATAATAATTAAGAACATTAGAAAAGCATTTTTAACATCATTTTTTACAACATTCCGCAGGTGAAAGTGAAATCATAAGACAGGCCGGTGATATACTACATTTAAAATTAACAAAGGAAACTTTTAGAGATTCCACTGCCATGGCTTTGTTTGGATATTCTTTTTAACTCAAAGGAGTAAACAAGCGCGAACATATCTCTGCGTCTACACGTTTATTATTCATTCCAGTATTTTCTTCCTTTCTGTTTTAATAATTTACCGGTCCTTCCAGATCTGTCTGTGCAAAGTTAACTACCACTTCTTTCTCCTTTTTCTTATCAATGCTACTTTCGTATTTTTAATTATTCAAACTTTTGCGTCAGCGTTATGTCTTTTAGGCAATTAAACCGGGTATTTCAACGTTTGCTTAGAGTTCTCTTCTTTGACACTCTATGTAAAGACACGCCTGTGACTCACTTTTCTAAAGATGAATTTACTCTCGCTTTACTGCCACACTCACCTTATTTTAGCATACAATGCAGACCATGTCAACGGGAAGGGGTGGGGGGATTTCTCGATGCGATGTGTCCCACTTCCTAAAAATTTGTTTGCGGTTTTTTTTTAATCTGCATGTAAAAAATTAAGTGTTTGTGTGACTATGTGACTAACTCACTTATTCATCAACCCACGTAGCTTTACCTCAAGTAATTTCCTCTTTGCGTAAGTTACCTCGGGGCATTTCCTCGGTGATCACGTGCCAAGATGGCTGGCATTCCTCAACGTTGTCGAAAAGAAGAGAGAAAGCCCCTCATTTGTCGCGCAGAGATATGCACATCTGTAATTTGATCTTGTTCCTGTGGGGGCCGCGGTACCACAGCGGATAGAAGGCTCGCCTCCCGCCAAGGCTAACCCGGTTAGATTCCCAGATCACTCTCTGATTTTCTAGCGCGATAATCGTGCCGGACGATGCCGCTGGTCAGCGGGTTTTCTCGGGGATCTCCCGTTCCTCCCGCCCTTGCATTCCGGCGCTGCATCATTCTCACCTCGCTTCACCCTCGTCAAGACCTATGTTAAGAGCCACCCAAATCTCTTCACACACTCACTCTAGACTCAGTGTAGCTTTGTTAGCATCAGGCGGAGGAATAGCTTGAAAGTAGACCTTTATCAGGGCTCAAAGAAATTTGGAAGTATCCGTGAATGGACTGTGGGCGTTTAAAGTTACCCAAGTAGCAAACCACAAGTAGTTAACAGTTGGCCAACTGTCGACAGTGGTGGCAAAAATATTTGCATTTATGACTGCCAGCATTTCTTATGTGGTTGGCAATAAAGTCATATCAACAAAAGTGACGGAAATTATTGTTTTAAATAATGTGATAATATGGGCCAATGCTCTCACGATGTTTGTTAGATTCCAACAATTGCCCTACAAGCAGATTATAAACGAAATGCTATTTGTTAGTCACTGCTGGGTAAATATTAGCAGCTTGTTTATGTGCCATTTACGGCATGCCAACTGTTGCTTATTGCTGGGGACATGATAGAAGCATACTTACGGCCCTTTTGTGGTATGCCAACTGTTGCTTTATATTGAAGAAACATTATCAGCAAGTTTAGGTGCCATTTACGGCATGCCGACAATATGTTGTGCACTATCAAATAGCATATGTGAGTTCAAATTATTTTTTTATTTCATGAATAAAATTATATGAATTAAAATGATTATGTGATCTTACTAGTAATAGGAAAAAAAATGGTTTCCGTACTAGACAACTACAAAGCATATCACGTAAAAAAAATTCTTCATTTAGCATTTTAAATTCTACCTGAAAGTAGTCCAAAACCAATATACTAGTATTTTAAACAAAACACACAAATCCCAGTATTGACTTGTGATGCTAACATTAATTGTGTCTATATCAAAGCTAATAATGCTACTTGTATGTGAATAAAGTATTCAGATTTACTTACAGAGCTTTTCATAAATAGACGGTAGAGTAGTTGCTAGTATTCTAGACTAGCAAGCGTCTTCTATGTGGGCCACAAGTGGCTTGCGAACAGTTGGCTGGCATCTGGCTTACTCACGGCAGACCGGAAGCAGAAAGCCAGTGCTGCCAACACATCGCCCACTGGCGGTGCTGACAGTTGTTAACGCAGAAGCGGGCCGCTCGTGGGCAGGTTGTACTTTGCCACACGGACGTCATCTAAACGGTGGGTCAGATGTGGCCTACTGCAAGGGGCATCATGTGGCCCACAAGCATCTGCGGGCGCATCACAGCGGTTGACTGATTGTCAACTGATTATGGAAGCCGGATGTGGGCCGCTCGTGCACAAGCAGATTTTTGCTGCTTGGGTAGTTTATGCCCCACACGCACATAAATTAAACCAGATAAGTTAGCGTCCGGGAGTCGAACCCGAAAACTCGTTGCCTGGAGTCAACGCCTTGTCTAACACCGCTTTGGAGATGCCCATTTCCCGGTTTAAAAACTGAAACGACGCACAACTTTATAGATGTAGTGTAACTGAAGAATATTTATAAAAGTGAAAACGCTTACAGTGAATAAAATTTTTAATGGGAGTAGTAAATGCAACTGAAAGATTGAAACAGAAATATCATTAAAATCCTATGAATAAAAGCTTATCTTTTAAACTAATGAATGTACGATTATGTGCTTTGTAAAATTCGCGCTGGAAACTACAATTATATCAGTATCATGACTGTTACTGTCTGCCCTTTTACACTTAAACTCTTTCATGCGTTAAACCCTCTTATTTTCTAAACGTTTGACCTTTTATTTCACTGCCTCTAGCGCTCCACAGTTGCAGACTTTCAAGGACGTGATATTTTCTTTGCACTCCGTAATGTCTTGTAACTCAAATCACAACGTGCTCTGGAAACCCTCGGTGCATTCCTAGCCATCAACTAGATTCTCTGGTCTTCATATCTTTGCCCGTACAGCTCACTTACTTGCGTCACGCTTTGTAAAGCAAACGACTGTCGTTTGTTTTCCCGCCATGGAAAGTCAACAGTTACCACTGAAACCATTGTCTCCGGGTAAAACCCCTTCGTGATCCATTAGCATTAGCACACGCTCACATTATTTAATTATGGCGCTTCTGAGTAACGAATACATATTACTGCTAGCACGTAAGTTTTAATTATAACTCCCTCTAAACAAATAACAAAAATAAGATATAATTATTTTTAAATTANACTGCTAGCACGTAAGTTTTAATTATAACTCCCTCTAAACAAATAACAAAAATAAGATATAATTATTTTTAAATTAGTGATAGCTCATTAAACATAGTAGAGATGAAATAACAATAATGTTTTCTATCTTACAAATTAAATTAATTAATCTGAAGTTCTTGGTAACTTATAGATTCTTCATATTATTTATTTCATACCACGCTTGCGAAGTATGCCATAACAGATCCCATAATAAATGGCGTGGGAGCAAAGAAGGAAGTAACAAATCATCAAAAATATTTTAAGTACAGTAGGTTACCAGTTGAAGTGCCCTTTACTCGTTCAGTTACCGTGCCTGCGATAGAGCACATGTTGCTCATAAATGGTCTTTATGGCCAGTGTTGTATACAGCAAGGATTCAGTGCCCAGTCTTCCAGGTGTCTGATCTTATTTGTGGAATGTTCTAGACTTCTTTAACATGTATGGTTAATGCCAATAACGTCGAGCTTGCAGCAAGTTTTTCACTGGTTGTAAGACAATTGATTAACACAACTACAGCACATACCAAAAAATAAGCGGTTGCAACACTTGAACCAAGAAATTAATGCATGACCGAACGGGTTATATATCTACAACATAAACACTACCCTCGATGGTTGAAATATTACGATACTCTTCAGTTTAAAGTCTGAGATGAACGCTTGATTTGCTGAACCAAGAACCAAGACGGCTTTGTTGAGATCGCGAGATATGTAATAGCGTAGGAACTTTGGGAACAGAGACAATACGAGTGAGATAACTGCCAGCTGTGCTTGCGCGCCCGAATGTTAAGTGTGGACAAATATCGAATAGACAATTAATATTCATCATTCCATCAACATTTACCTAATAGCTTCGATAAAATAAAGCATGCATTTAATTCAAGTATGTATCTTTCATCATTTGTTCTGACTATTTCTAAGGGCTGTATATCAGATATGAAAATGGCGAACAAACGGGAACATCTAAAATTATTTAGAGGAATGAAGAATCATCAGAATACATTCAAAGACATGGCCCCATAGTGGAATGCCAAAAAAACAAATAGTTAATAATATTGTGACTATTATGAAAATGCAGTGGAACACCAGATCCTCACGAACCCCACAATTTTCAAGGCCATGTTCATCAGTTTATGTTTTTTGGAATTGGCTGTGAACCAGTGATTTTTTTTTAAGTTTCTTTCGGGTTAAGAGTGTAGAGCCCACAGTGACCCGGAAAAACTGCCGGAAATCAGATAGATTAGCGGGAATAATTTTCCGATGACGAAACAACAGTAGTGCTTCAGATTTTAAAACAGAAAGCTGTCTAAAAGACGCCTTAATAAAAAATGTAATACTACTGAAAAAATTAATAACCAGTGGTATTAGAAACTAAAAGAGCAGCAAATCGTATCAAATAACGTGAATTTTTTTTGGAATTTATTTATAGCAGCATTTGCTAATTCCAGTTTTTCATGCCTAGTTAGGATATAATTCCGTAACTACCATTATCATAATCCTGCGTTTTACCATCCTGTAATTTCGCAAGGTAATTCAGCGAGGACTAACTGCAATAGTGTAATATACCAAAATCAAAAATTTCGTAACACTATTTAATATTCTACGTATCAGGTTATGTTTCCATGCCTTTATATGTTATAAAACTGTTGAATTAATTCTCGTCCACGGTTACTCGACGAGCACAAGGATAATATGAGTAATGCTCTAACTTGGCAACACACCACTCGATTATCGTACTTTCATTTATGCTTCTGGTATAAGCCAAATTGCTACAGAAATTTGATCCTAGGGAAGACAGAAAGGACGAACCTTGATTGTGACTACACAAGCGCTTTGAGAATTTTGTTCGTGCTGTGATATTTTTTTTACTCCCTTCACTCAGTTGGTTATGTGGTCTAATTTACAGTTAACTTGTTTGGCTCTGTAACTTGGGAAATGTATGTGCCAGAAAAGGAAGCACGTGTGAAATTATTGACTCTATATTACGTTTGAAATAATATGCAAAAAAATTACCATGATACGCGCTAAGTCGAAAGTTCGATTCTTCGACATGCACTGCAATTCTCTATAGGAAAATATCAAGTGCAACTTAATTTATCACAAAAGCCTAGTTGATTAAATTTCGTAGTTTTATTTGTTTGTCACAGGACTATAATTCCCTTCGTGTGTGTCCTTCTGGTGTGTATATGCATAGCTTATCGCATCTAACTTGAATTTCTGGATCGTGACCAAATATAAACAATCGCATATTACGTTACATTAAATCAAAATGTATTATGTCATATTGTAATGTAATTCTAAATGTCCCTCCCTTTCTTAAGAATGTCGGAATCTTACATCCAAAAAAAATAGCTTAATTTTATTAGCTGTCAGAAAAAATATAATTTTTCCTTGAATAATTTTGTTGAAATAAAAATTTATTTATCACGTTTGTCTTTACCTTTCAACATTTTTATTACTCCATCAGTTTATTAATTTGTCCTTGTGTTTTTAGTAACTGACGCGTAAAATTTAAATCGTTATTTGGAACTGTACATTATTAAGGTCCCTGGAGTGTTTATTTTCGTCAGTGATACTAGGTAACTAGCCCGGCACGACAAGGGCGTATCTCAAAGCTCGTTATAGAATGAAGGCGCAACATCGACTCCCTCTTTAATCACCCGAAGTTCTAGGAGGTGACGACCTCTAGTCGGAATTGTAAAACAGGCGTGACTGGGAATCACGCGAACACGCAAACCCCAGAATACATTAACTCACTCCCGAAGAACAAGAGTTCATACTTAGGCGTGATCAGAAAAAAGTACTCGGGAGAATATATATCTTTCTTATCATTCTTTATCTTCCTCTCTCTTTCTCATTCTCTTCTTCTCTCTCTATCATTCTCTTACCCTCTCTCATTCTCTTACCCTCTCTCATTCTCTTACCATCTCTCATTCTCTTACCCTCTCTCATTCTCTTACCCTCTCTCTCATTCTCTTCCTCTCTCTCTCATTCTCTTCCTCTCTCTCTCATTCTCTTCCTCTCTCTCATTCTCTTCCTCTCTCTCATTCTCTTCCTCTCTCTCATTCTCTTCCCCTCTCTCTCTCATTCTCTTCCACTCTCTCTCATTCTCTTCCCCTCTCTCTCATTCTCTTCCTCTCTCTCTCATTCTCTTCCTCTCTCTCTCATTCTCTTCCTCTCTCTCATTCTCTTCCTCTCTCTCATTCTCTTCCTCTCTCTCATTCTCTTCCCCTCTCTCTCTCATTCTCTTCCTCTCTCTCTCATTCTCTTCCCCTCTCTCTCATTCTCTTCCCCTCTCTCTCTCATTCTCTTCCCCCCTCTCATTCTCTTCCCCTCTCTCATTCTTTTCCCCTCTCTCATTCTCTTCCCCCTCTCTCATTCTTTTCCCCTCTCTCATTCTCTTCCCCTCTCTCATTCTCTTCCCCTCTTTCTCCCTTTCTCTCTCTCTTTATCTCTCTCTATCTCTATCTGTATATATCTCTATCTCTATATATTTCTCTCTATATCTCTATATATATATATATCTATCTCTCTCTATCTGTCTCTCTCTCTTTCAGGTGGATTAGACTTTTATATGCAATTCATGGAAATTTAGCATTTTTGAAAGCCCTGCTTATGGGTGCTGGATATCGAAAATAACTTTTTTATATTTGTACGAAATGCTGTTCAACTTGTAGAAATTGCGAACAAGTACTAATACGTCACTCAAATGAATGTGTATATATATATATATATATAATTTTAAACATAACGTCTTGTCAAAAAAGCAATTTTTGTGTTTTTTGGAACGTACAAATAATGAAAACTAACTCATTTACCAAAACGAGACAATCCACACTGAAATAAGATATCACGATTTACTTCAAGGAATCTTGTAAATTCGCGCTACGGAATGTTTTGTGATTTTTTTTTTATTTATAGCATATTTTTTTGGCAAACAAGATTTGCTAAGCATGCCTTAAGATGAATTTAAACATGTTCTTTCAGTCGCTCTTGCTAAATTATCTGTAAATGACATCGTTTATTTTGTTTGTAATGTCTTAAGAACACTAAAATTGTGATTTTAACATGCTATAATGCAAAAACTATGCGATTTAAATTTTTTATGCGAGTAAATATTAAATTCCATTCACGGCTAGTAGTGTATTTTAGTAGGTTCTGAGACATGGCATCTGGCATGAGGTGGTAGGAGTTATATATAAACGGAACAAAAACAAATCCAAAATATAGTATTCATAAGCCATATAAGCATTGGTAGAAAATAAATATAAGGACAATTTTAATACATTCAAAACTTCTGTAATTGTATGAGGGATTGGCAGCCTCTTCGTTTGGNAAATAAATATAAGGACAATTTTAATACATTCAAAACTTCTGTAATTGTATGAGGGATTGGCAGCCTCTTCGTTTGGGCGTCGAATATACAACATTTAAGCATTGCTTCATCATTGCCTTTTGTGTAGCCCAGAAGTTAGAGTAACCGACTTCTATCTGAGAGGTACTGGGTTCGAATTCTCATTTTGCCATGAGAAAAGGGTTTTTTTTTATGTTTACCAACTGCCATAAGAAAGTGCAAAATTTATATAATTTAAATTTTTTTAAACGGTTTTGCATTAAAAATACATTTTCGATGCTTAAACTTTACTTATTTTTATATTTCGGCATTTCTTAAAACATAAGATAGTTAAATTTAAATAAAATGATTATATTATTTACGAATACATTCATACCTAGATGACTGATCGTCTTACGATTGTTTTGACAAGGCCGGCCAGCTGTCTGACACGCGAGAGGGATGTGGGGAATTGTGCTTGGGAACATGAAGGGGGAAGGGGGGAGGTTTGAGGAGTGGGAGTTCGATGATTTACGAGACGATTAGGACTCGGTGGGGTGGTCATGGTCTTGTGTTTAGAGGATGACATTTCTTGGGAGGGGGACGGGAGGATTCACGGACGGACGTGTGACGAGAGAAAGTATTGACGCTATCCCGCCACTGTGAAAGACAGAGTGGCTTATAGTGTAGTTGTTAATGCCCCCAGGTACCGACTATATGATGCCTGAAGGTTAAGGGGTCTGCAATAATTTAGTCGGTTGCTGTTTCATTTTTAAGGACGAATATATTGTCTGGAGTTTACACAAGAACTACATACATCAGCACTTCCGAGGTGTGGTACCTAATTTGACTACTCGTATTCACTGGGCGACTTCGTGGTTGAGTGGGGCTTCTCTGGGCGACGATTTTTATACTTAACTCAGCGGTGAGTGTTGGTAGGCTGTCATCTGGGAATGAGCTCCGGCGAAGTGGTAGGCCTTGGAAGAAGGCCCGCAGGTGCTGCCGTCTCCCTGGACTGCGGTTCGGGACTCGTTCTCACTTCTTCTCGCGATTCCTTGATGCAACTCTTCCCTCGGCGCGGTGATAATCAACTGTGTTCCCACTACTCTCGAAAAGGGCTTTTTATGCTCGCCAGTGTCCATCCTTAATTGTCGGCACGTGTCGCCTTGTGGGGGGAGGGGGTGAGGGGGTCAGGTGGTAGAACGCAGAACAATGCATTTCAAAACATGTGTCCTGGCTCCTGAAGGGTTGTGGGGCGGGGGGTAATACCTCGCTCCTAGCTCACTCTCGCCAGCTATTTCTTCGTGCGTTTCCACATTGTCCTGTGGTTAGCTAAGGGGGTGAGGGGGGTGTTCTCGGCACCAATATCCAGCTCGTCAGCTATTTCTTCCGTGGTGCGTATATTTTGAGTTTAGGCGAAATACACATGATTATTTGGTGATATCACGTGAAACCTCTGCGCTCCACAGATCTCCCGGGCAGGCTAGAGGCTTAGGAGGGTGAAGGGGGGTGGCAGGGAGGCCTACGCCTCAGCGACATTTGTACTGCGGCCCGCCACCTGCCTCGTGGCACGTGTCAACTGGGATATGCTCGCAAAGTGGGTCAGCGAGGTTTCTATTCCAAAAGACGTCACTCGTCAGTATATTCCCGAAGGTTGACGGATCAGGGTTGCTCATGGTCGTGTTTTGTAAGGTGTACGGGTTGGTAGGAATATCTTTGAGGGGGTGGGGGCATATATACTTATCCTTTACATATAATTTCTCGCGATGTTTGGGGCAGTCATATAAATCGCTTTAATTATTAGATCATTTATATTAAAAAAATGGGTTTGTTGGTGGGTCGGTGAGAAGGTTAGTGAGGGAAGGGGGGTAGGTGGAGTGATGAGATTGGATGAAGGTTAAGGTGCTGCTGAGGGTGTTGTTAAGGTGGTGTGACAATACTGAGTTTTTTTGCAAGTTGGGAGGAGGGACATCCCTCTTAAATCCAATATGTTGGTTCTGACATTGGCTTACATAATCGTTATGACATCACGAACGTATGCCCTTCGAAAAGACGAGTCCAGTGATATATAACACGCAATACTTACTCCTTTAAAAATTTTAATTATAAAAAAAATTTTAAATTTAATTTTTAAGAAAATAATTTTTAATTTATTTTATTTTTTTAACTCCTTATATTTCTCATTATGGCTGATTTTCGGGTAACCTCAGCCACATTGAGTAGACAGTCAGCCACATTGAGTAGACAGTCAGCCACATTGAGTAGACAGTCAGCCACATTGAGTAGACAGTCAGCCACATTGAGGAG
>NQII01002080.1:538509-559874 GCA_002778355.1 Clitarchus hookeri | reverse complement strand
AGAGAAATTTTGGGGACAAAACAAGCTCTTACGAAAGCTAAACGTGCCATTTTGAGGGGAAAACGGGAAATTTCAAAGCGCCAGCCGTCCCAGGCCGGCCGCGCCTACCAAGATGGCGGAAAACTCCTACCTCCTCATGCCAGACGCCATATCGCAGAAACTACTAAAATACGCTACCACAGCTTCTTCTAACTTTTCTGAAGCCCGGCGTAAGTTCTACTTTCAGGATATTCCTCCACCTCGTGCAAACAAAACTTAAATAAGTCTAGAAAATTACACAGAAGGACAGCGCGCCACATTCGTGCGCGCTCACTTTAACAATCTTTTGCAAGAGAACTATTTCTTACTAGGCGTTACCAACACACGCACACTTTCGTCCCGTTTTTATCGACATTAATTACAAACTAAATAGTGTAATGAATAGATAAAATAAAAATAAAAGCTCAGTTTAGTAACAAATAATATACTTTTATGTTAACCAAATTGTTACACATGACATATTTAGGAAACAACAAAACACGTCATAGATGTTTTGATTCTAAAAGTATGATGAAACCACGAATATACTGTACTTAATAGTAATTCCTGCAAGGTGAACAGTTTTTCGTTCAAGTATAAAATAATGAAATTTTTTGTGACCAGCATCTTTAAGATCAGTTTGTATTGCTGATTTATTATCCTTCCACCATAGGTACAAATTAACATTTTCATGGGCCTGGTCACTCTATTAATGCGCCATTGAAGTGATAGCGTGAAACTGTAGGGGAAAAAATGTGTAAAAAATGTGTACAAAAATGTGTAATTAATATGAAATTCGTATACTCATTTTCGTGTTTTCTACATGCTTTTTTTTAAGTCAGACCTTTGAAATATCACCCCATATATAACGTGCTTGGTTCTTTCTTAAATATGCCATGTATCACAAGCGTTTTATACTTCTGTTAAAATAAAACTACCTCATTTTTTGTTAAATTACACGTTTACATATATATTATGTATACATTGTTTTTATTTATAGCAATTATAAATGAAATAATATATAGTGAAAATAGGTTTGCTGGTAATGTCTAATAGGAAATATATCTTATGTTAAATATAATTACTTTGAGTGCGCACGAATGCGATGCGTTGTCCCTTTGGTGGACATTTCTGGACTCGGTTAAGCTTTGTTTGCATGAGGCGGAGGAATATCCTGGATGTAGAACTTTAGCAGAGCTTCAGAAATGTNCATGTATCACAAGCGTTTTATACTTCTGTTAAAATAAAACTACCTCATTTTTTGTTAAATTACACGTTTACATATACATTATGTATACATTGTTTTTATTTATAGCAATTATAAATGAAATAATATATAGTGAAAATAGGTTTGCTGGTAATGTCTAATAGGAAATATATCTTATGTTAAA
Source organism: Clitarchus hookeri (assembly GCA_002778355.1). Classification (NCBI taxonomy): domain Eukaryota; kingdom Metazoa; phylum Arthropoda; class Insecta; order Phasmatodea; family Phasmatidae; genus Clitarchus; species Clitarchus hookeri. The sequence continues at coordinate 558,465 of NQII01002080.1, read as the reverse complement.
TATAATTACTTTGAGTGCGCACGAATGTGGCGCGTTGTCCCTTTGGTGGACATTTCTANATTACTTTGAGTGCGCACGAATGTGGCGCGTTGTCCCTTTGGTGGACATTTCTAGACTCGGTTAAGCTTTGTTTGCATGAGGCGGAGGAATATCCTGGATGTAGAACTTTAGCAGAGCTTCAGAAATGTTGGAAGTAACCGTGAATGGACCATACTCTCATATGTACAAAGCAGAAAAATGCCAATTACATTTGCCGTAGCTCTAAAAATTACTCTCGTAATACAACGCCAAGACTTGAAACTATTTTACTTAATCCGATGTTAACGTAACTGGAAACCTGCGTGCCAGTTTGCACGATAGCATATAAGTACTTAAAGGGTAGTGATTTTTTTTTTCAGAGTTTGAGTTCAAAAGTGCTTACTGTACCGTGAACGGCCTACAGTTAGAGAATGGAAAAATTACCGAATTCATTTTAGGACAAGTTAGACTTCAAACACGTGTTCATTTATATTATGTTGTCAATTGGAGCACAGATTATTTATTATACGCGGCCAGGTGAACTCTGAGCCAATAACAGAACTGCAATGAAACAAGCACCGAACCCCGTGCCCCCCTGGTCTGAGGTAAAACTGGCTACACGCTGAGGCAGCAGCCAATCAACAGGAGGTTGAGGCTCGAAAATACATAATACTGTGTACTCTAGCCTACAGGTCATTTAAAACGAAAAATGTTCACCTCCCTGCTTATTTTAATTTTTTTTACATATTCCCATGCAAAGAATTACGTGAGCAGGTAAGTTAGGAAAAATTCCTTTACAAAAAGAAAGTATCCTACGCTGTTTGATTATATCCATATTAAGCACACTGCATTAACTGTCCGCAAATTGTTTCGTATGATTTTTTATTTGTAATGAATTCTGAGGTATTTTTAATGTCTTTGATATGTGATGCTAAAACGCTATGAGTGTAAAGCGCTTTGCACACTGTTCAATTTTCTCCCTCAAATGCATTTTATAATAAAAAATGAAAACGAAATACGACCACCATGTTTTTCCATGAAAGCAAGGTTGACCAAATAAATCTTGAATGTGTTTGAAAATGTGTCAAGTTGTCCATTTTTTACTAGCATATTTCAATGCTAATTTAAAAATAATTTCAAATGAGTGCACAGTATACAACTTAAAATACTGTGTTGGCCAAACTTGACCCCGGCGTCCTATGGCTGCCGAAACACGCAAGCTGATGTCGTATATATTCCATTACTGTCTGTGCTTATACCCGGAAAATGCCTAATAGTTCTGATAGCATTAAATAAATTTTAGAAGTTGTCCAATATGCAAAATGTTTGTTGGGAACTGTAACCATCCAACTTTTACAATCATTGACGTTTCGGTTATTGACAACATTCCAGCTTTCTTTGACCAACTTCGAAGCGATTTGACGGAAAACTTGTACAGATTTTACAACTTTTACTGAATTCCAGAGTACGCAACCATACATGCGTCATAACCCAGTGCCTGCGTTTATAATAGTTTCACGTATACAGTACAACACAGCAGTTATGTCGTACTCACTACATATATCATTCTCTGCGATAACATTACATCATTTTTTATTTTATGATTTACGTACACTCCATGAGGATTTCATTTCGGTGTAGGTCTACGTTGGTGAATTATTCAGCGATAAATTAAAAATATATGGGCATCGTTTTTGAAGCATTTTATTTCTCACGTGTTGTGAAAATTACGAAAGTGTTTTTAGGGCATCACGAAAAAAAATGTTTGCTACTATTTTGAAATAAATCACAGAAAGCAATCTCTCCTTTTCCTCTTTTAATTTCGGTTTATTTCACTGTCTTGAACATGCGTAGAATTATATATTTGATTTATATCACAAATTTAAATATTTGCGTTGCCAAATTTTCGAGTTAGTCCAGGGGATATATTTGAGGCTATTCGCTTATTAAACGATGTTTTTGTGTGCCGCACTGGCTGTAGGCCAGCATGGGGGTTGTTAGACAACTTTTAAACGGCCTTCGGCCTCGTATACCTCAACGATTCGAGTTTGGTATGAGGACGCTTATCAGTTAAAAAGCATATATGCTGTTGTGGGGCACATTCAAGTTGCATAAAAGGCGATTTCAACCTTCACAGAAACGTCTGTTAAACTGACAGTTTGATAAGTAAAATAAATGCGGCAGATATAAATAGAAAAAAAAATTTTTCTCTCAAATAGTGGTGTGAATTGCTCAAGACATTTTAAGACCTACATTATTAATACATGTTCATGCATGGTTTGCAAAACTAAAAAAAAACACATTATAAATTACGTAGTTTAGTACTAAAGCAAATAACAATGTTAATTAATGTTTGGTGGTTGTTAAAAATACGTCAGGCATCGCATTCAGAATCTCGCCCATGTACGAATATAACTCACTGAATGACGAATGCGCTACGGGCATCATTTCAACAGTACCAAATTACTCATCGTCTCTATATGTAAGGCACTGAACCATCACGGGGCCACGCAACGTTCGACACTTCTACTTTGTAAATTTATTACTAATTAAGTTTGGCCCTACGTCCCTGTAATGTTGTTGCTTACATTTTCTCTAGCGAATTTTCGTCCCTTAATTTTGCCCTGAAAACACCCGTGCCAGCGATTTTCGCTCTCTAAAAGGAGAACAGAAGAGCAACTGGCACTTAAATGTGTACGTGCAGTGTTTTAAAAACTCAACTGGAAGCAAAGCTAATGGAATAACAATCAGGAGAGACGCACTTATTTTTAGAGATCTGCGCACCTCTTCGTTCTAAGTACGTGCATTCCTCGTTTTTTTTTTTTGTTCTACCGTTCTGTTTTTGCCTGATTTAATTTCCTCTGAGGATCGCCTTTGCATATTTTCAAATCCGTTTAGAATAGCTACCCGTGGCTATCCGTGTCTGTGTAATGTTATTTGTTTTATATCCTGTCATGTCCCAAGTCTTCTATCACGACGAAGCACTGTGGTGGCCGATGACCTTGACTAGCATTTTTATTTAAGTAGTATTAACCGTGTATGCTAGTTAGAACAGAGTAGCTACTGTGTAGTGTATAACCCATTCACGGTATCTTCAACCCGTGCAAACATGTTTTTATGTTTATTAAATAACTCATACATCAAAAACTTTTTGTGCTTATTATATACTTCAATAAAACTATTGCTGATATATTATTTTAAATTGTAGTATTTATCTTATTTTCGATACTTATTTAAAAGTAGAGAGAAAAGAAGTATGTTGGTGATGGCTAGGAAGAAATTGTTCACCGTACAGCTAGTTATAAAGAAACGTTTNTTTTTGCCTGATTTAATTTCCTCTGAGGATCGCCTTTGCATATTTTCAAATCCGTTTAGAATAGCTACCCGTGGCTTTTTGTGTCTGTGTAATGTTATTTGTTTTATATCCTGTCATGTTCCAAGTCATCTTCTATCACGACGAAGCACTGTGGTGGCCGATGACCTTGACTAGCATTTTTATTTAAGTAGTATTAACCGTGTNTTTTTGCCTGATTTAATTTCCTCTGAGGATCGCCTTTGCATATTTTCAAATCCGTTTAGAATAGCTACCCGTGGCTATCCGTGTCTGTGTAATGTTATTTGTTTTATATCCTGTCATGTCCCAAGTCTTCTATCACGACGAAGCACTGTGGTGGCCGATGACCTTGACTAGCATTTTTATTTAAGTAGTATTAACCGTGTATGCTAGTTAGAACAGAGTAGCTACTGTGTAGTGTATAGCCCATTCACGGTATCTTCAACCCGTGCAAACATGTTTTTATGTTTATTAAATAACTCATACATCAAAAACTTTTTGTGCTTATTATATACTTCAATAAAACTATAGCTGATACATATTTTTTAATTGTAGTTTTTATCTTATTTTCGATACTTATTTAAAAATAGAGAGAAAAGAAGTATGTTGGTGATGGCTAGGAAGAAATTGTTCACCGTACAGCTAGTTATAAAGAAACGTTTNGTAGAGAGAAAAGAAGTATGTTGGTGATGGCTAGGAAGAAATTGTTCACCGTACAGCTAGTTATAAAGAAACGTTTCTTACAAGTAGATTAAAAAATGGTAAGGAATTAAATTTTGGTATATAAGAAATATTTATGTTTTATCGTCTGTCCAGCGCACAAATATGGGGCTTTGTTTTATTTTTACTTTCTGTACTATAGAACAACGTACGTTGTGTTTACACGTAGCGAAATGATGCGTAGTGTGCAGCTCGAAAGTAGTTCGTGAGCAAGGCTTCATTCTTGCTACGGCCAACTTTTCTGAACTATGGAGTTGTTCCTTGACTCCTACCACCAACACTGGGCGTTTCTGGCTCAGATCAGCATTGCGGAAGGCAATAGGAAACCTCAGCCGTATCGTCCTTCTTTGAGAACCTTAGGCGCGCGACGGAACTTCAAGGCTATATTCCACGATGATTTTTTATTTAGTTATGTGAAAAAGATTTATATAAGGGACACATAAACTTAAATATTTTGAGTTATTATAGTTTTCAACATATAACACAGAAAATTTTAAAATTTCAGAAAATGGAGCACAAGTTTTTATGCTCCTAAATAACTTTGCCAAATAAATCAGATTCTATGGTATCTATATCATATACACAACATTTGAATTAATTATCAGAGATATTAAACAATGGATACTCGAGTGACTGCATTCTGAATTTATTTTAAAATATATATTAATGTTTTTACTTATGCATTTGTATTCGTCCAAGAGAAAATAATAAATATTGAAAGTATTTTCTCTCAGGCGATTAAAATGACGTTGATAAAAACATCAATACCTATTTTAAAATAGATTCAGGTTGCCAGTAACTGAGTACCCATTGTTAAATTTCCTTGATAATTAACATGATAAGTATATGACATGCGATTTAGATGCTAAGTTAATTAGGAGCATAAAAACTTGGGCTCCCATATTCCTAAAATTTCGAATTTCCGATACTATATTTTGAAAACTGTAATCATTTGACTACAAATATTTGTGGTCCTTGACTAAATATATTTCAAATAATGAAATAAAAAAAATATCGTGTAATATGGCCTTAAATCAATATGACGTTGCTTGGGGATTACGCTACCATGCAATGATCTGTACGTCTCGTCCCGTCACGCGTATCGTCAGCAAGAGGATCTGGAGAAAACTAAGTTATATTTGGAGCCAATCCTGTTTATGGTTAAGCATATGGCATAATTACGCTTAGATTCTCCTCTTACCTAAAAATTAGCAGATTCCCTAAGAAAATGTGTGTTTTCCTTTTTATGTGTCGACACACAATCGCAGCACTGCCAAACCACGGAAAATGGTCAATTTATTTGATATTTATTTGGCCAACCTGAAAGTACGTGTATGCCAAACTTAACGTAAACACAAGACTGAAAAGGGCACTCCGGTAAGGGAAATTTACAGCTGTGATGGTTTCGCTGTTTTTGCCGTGATTAAATATCCGACGCCGTTTTGTCATACTTTATCGTCTTTATCACCTTCTTCCCCCTATCAAGCAACATCGAACCGGGTTTGATTTTTGTCGGCGCCAAACCTGAATTTTCCCGTTTGGAAAACTGAAAGCTGGATTTTCTTGGTGGTGCTTACGTTTTACTTACCGTTGGTCTTTGTTGCTTCTCCACGAGTGACACTGAATACCGCTGTCGTTAAGCGCTACGCAAATCTCTCTCACGCGCTTATTCTACTATATATATAGACTACGTTATAACAACTCCTATCTAAAGATTTCATCGAAACATAACTTCAGTATTGTGTTATTATGATGGTATAATTGGAGTGTGTCCGCCGCCGACCATGAGACTAAATAAAAATCGCATACACGCACGCAGAACTCAGAAAAAGAAATCATGTCGTCACAATAACACGAACTCACCATTGCCATTAAACTTCAAATATTAATTCAGTATTCTGAGTGCTTCCGTTTTACAAATCTACGTTGTGATGGACGAACCTTCGTTACATGTGTCATAAATTTTACCACTTTAAAATGTGCATTTTTGTGCTGTACGTTTCTTGTTTTCCAGCCTGTGAGCAGACATGGGGGTCAATAAATGCCTGCTCCTATGCTGTGTTTGAAGGATCTTCATTTCAAAACGCACAACGCCTGCCGTCGCTTCTACGTGCAACACAGAATTGTATTGCGGGTTGCGGCCCAACGTTTTTAAGGCGTTTGGCCTGCGTGCCAAAGAGACGTAGAATTGGTATTGGAGAACGATTACGTCATTGTGGAAAAGCTTGCGATTGGTTGTTGATGTCGTAATTAGTTTTCGATTGTACTGGAGACCTGGCATGCGACTTAGTCGCGTGGTACGCGGGAGGGGTTATTGGTCGGGTATATAAGACGCGTGGCGAGCTGGGGAAGAGTGATACGCCAACTACACTGGTTGACCCTAGTTTTAACCAGGGCTGGCAACAGTCGTGGTACATATGGTGCCAGAAAAGTGTACTAATAACATGCAACTTTTTTCACGAACGCCACACAATGAAATGACCGGAGAATATGAGCGAGGCCGGGCCATGATTTGCAGCACCGTAAGGAATGATGATGAACAAGCTGGTTTGTCGATGAGCAGCGACTCGGGTTGCAGGGACTCACCGATGTACTACACGCGAGTTTGACTAGTCACTTGCAAACAACACTACAACATGTTCTACAGACATCACGACACTACANGATGTACTACACGCGAGTTTGACTAGTCACTTGCAAACAACACTACAACATGTTCTACAGACATCACGACACTACAGCATGTTCTACAGACATCACGACACTATAACATGTTCTACATACATCACGACACTATAACATGTTCTACAGACATCACGACACTACAACATGTTCTACAGACATCACGACACTACAACATGTTCTACAGACATCACGACACTACGATACGCCAGTCGGGAGACTGGTGGGTAGCTTCACTCACTCGCCGATAACACCTATACGTACATTTACGAAGATAGCAACAGTGATTAACAGCTATAAATACGGGCCCGGAGCCCAGCTACAACATAAACACAGCGGCCCGCCACCGGCTGAATGAATTGACCCAAGTCTGACGGGCTCCAACTTCACGAGTTATGGGGACTTTGGTTTCTGGTCTCTTGGCAGAACGGCCTTTCACAGGCATATGAAAGATCGGCGGCGGGTATGGGGAGAACGAGTCGAGCTGTTGTGGGATGAACATCGTGCTCGGGCCCCCCCCCCTCTCTCTCTCTCTCTCTCCGGGATCTCCCCGCCCCTTGGGACCAGTGAGGGCGAGGGGCTTCTGCGAGTACGACGAGACTATGCCGGCTTGGGTGCGGCGACTACTCCGCAACTCGCAACTCGCCGCGTCCCCAGGTGGTGGATAGGGGATCCCCAGAATCTGGGGTGGCTGGGAATATTCCAATACCAGCCCTGGACCAACTGGCCGGTGGGAAACAGCCGTTGTCCTGGACGTCGGGAACCTGGGTATCTCAGTACGAGATGGCGAAGCGCATCGTGCAGGAGGCAGATCAACTATCAAGGCATTGTATGGAGGGATGGGGGGGTATTCTCGAGGTGCCACAAGGGCGAAGTGTAGCGAACCTCACTGCTGGATTCTGCGGGCTGACGACTGCGGATGCGTGAGGAATGGAATGCACCGGACCTTGCAAGCATCCCTGACATCAGCCTTCACTGCTGGGCCAGCGGCTAGCCACCATCACTGGTAGTTCCCGGATGGACCGACGGACCATTTTGGAAGATGGGGAGGGGGTTGCTTTCGGGGGTAACTCCCCGCCTTCACCCAAGGGGTGTGGAGATCCTACTGTCAGCGCGGAATAGAGAAGATGGGGTAGGTGCCATGACTAAGCTGCCCATATTTCCGACACACTCGACGAGAAGCAGAGGGGGCCTGCATTAAATCTGCTGCTGTCGATATCATTGTGCTGGTTCTCCTGCGCATAAATATTGACAGCAGTTCAACCTCAAGGACGCCTGCACCCACAAGCCCCGCCCCCTCTCTTCTAGTTCTACATCACATTAAATAGCATAGAATCCACTCCAGATGTCTCCCGTAGTATTTTCAGTAATGCATTAATAAGTTTTGAACTTCTTTCCTACCGGGAGGGGTTGTTACGGTGCATATGCCGGTTATCCCCCCCCTCTTATATATATCCTCAGCTATAGGTACACTCTAGGGAGGCAGTCATGGCCCAAAACGGCGGTCATGGCTGACCAATCCCTCTCTACCGCGATGCATGCCTCCTTTGCACGAATTCCCTTCCTTTTAGGCGTAATGGGCTTGCCCTGAGATGTATTTAGATCACGTCCCTACCTCGGACGTACACTTATTACTTCGGGGGATAGGGAGGTCGTCGCAGAGTTCTCAGGGACTCGGTCAGCGGCTTGAGAATCTGCGCGGACTTCGGCTTAACAAGGTTTCGTCAGGTTTAAGTATGATCGGGACTCTGTTTGTCTTCATATAGAGATTGGGACTTGGTGTTCTCCATCAGCAAAAGGAAATTTAACTTCAACTGACGGAAGTACTGGTCTTAGTTTTTGGCAGAAGTGAGTTAGGACTTATTCTTGCTGAAATTGTGGACTTAGGTTTTGACGAAGATTAAAAAAGGTACATATAATAATTTCCTGCTTGAGTGTAGGCTTAGAAGATAAGTAGGACCTAGAGAATTTTCCCCTAGAAAGGGTGTTGGAAATAATCGATGCTGCTCCAAAGTTACCCTAGTAGGGAAGGGGCTACGAAGTATGGTAACGGGATAACCAACTCGGAAGCTCAAAACGAAGAGACTCGGGGACACGCTGGAAGTGTTTTTCTAGAAGAAGAAGAAGAAGAGCAGTTACGGTAGTCCCAGAATAAAAAGGAAGGGGTGCCTTGTGTGATAGAGTGGATGAATGATGCTATAAATGTTGTATGTTGACGTTGCATCTTACATATCAGGGCGAGCACTGCCAGCATCGGAAGATGTTTTGGTGGGGAGAGTATCTCCGGCTTTGCTCGGACTTGTGTGTTGTGGAGAAGCAATACCTGCCCCTTCAGGTATTGGGTGAGGGGAACACCCTCGGGTTATTGTGTTATGTGTATGTCTAGTGTGAATGCAAGGGAGCAATGCTTACACAGCTGGTGTTAGGTAATGGGTATACCCTTGGCTTATTGTGTTATGTGGATGTCTAGTGTGAAAACAAGGGAGCAATGCTTTCACAGCTGGTGTTAGGTGATGGGGAATACCCTCGTCTCAATGCTTGAGTCACTGAAGGATGTTTTGTGTAGATTATACAGGGAAAGAGTAGACATTTTAGTGGGATTATTGGTCACATTTTGTTTAGTTGGGAAAGAATAATGTCTAAAGTCAAGGGCCTTAGCTGTCGATGTAGATTAGTCTGTAGTGACATGGTTATCAAGTGTTAAGTGAAGTTTTGTCTGCATTTGTATGTAGAATGATCAAAGTAGGTTGTAATGTTTGCACGTTTTTACTATGCTTAAAATATCAGTACTGTACACAAAATAAACAGTGGAATCGTGAACTTTTATATGTTCAGAAATAACCAGATTTTCATGTTGTTCATTTGTGATTATACCCCCACCACTCTGGAAGGCGAAAGTGCAGTTGTCATATTTTTCCTGATTCTATGAGGATTATAATTTGGAATTACTGCTGCCCATCTTTTCCTTTTCCTTGTTGTAATGTGCAGGCTTTGATGTAAGTCAAAACCATCAAAACGACTTACGTCACGTTTCTTCAATAAATAATCCTGTAGTATTGAGTTCAACACAAATAAGTGTATTATAAAATTATCATACTGACTTTTTATTGCCTTTTTATTATGTCTTTTTGTCTTCACTTGTAGATTTGCGTCCGGTATATTCAGCATAGCAGGGAACATCACCCATCTTGAATTACACACTCTTTCTCTTAACATAGATGGTATCTTACCAACCTAAATTAAGTTAAATATATCTTCGTTTTTTCTCCCTGTTTTCAATAACACTGAAAAAAATTGTACCAGATTTCCCCATTTTTGTTTTACTTAAAAAAAAAAGTATCTTTGGTTTGAAATTAAATTGTCTTGTTAGAGAATATACCGCTGATTCATTCACGTGGGGTTCCATTTGCAAAACGTTATTAGTGAACGAGCTTTTATTCTTCCTCTCATCCGAAATTGAACGCATTCGCATAAATAAAATAAAAATGTTTACCAAGTAACGAAGTTTCATATACTTCATAGAACCTCTCATAAAGTATATAAAACGTTTCCAGATGATGGGAAATATTTGACAAGTTTTTCAATAAAAGGGCTCTCGAAAATCCTTTCCATGGAGGGAAAACTGTAATTTTCATCGGTAAATGGACGAGAGAAGATTACAAATGGTGACCTGATGCAACTCATTTACTTATTTTACCGCCTATTGATCTCATTTTTTTTATTAAGGGCTTCTACACGCCTTGGGCTTATGTTTGAAACATGTTTTGCGCACAACATTAATTTGTACGTTACCTTCAGGGATAGTTATTTCTCCTTCACAGGGAATTTTTTCACTAAGGTTTTGTGCTTTCTTTCGGCAAAGGAGTAACATGTTTCTACTTGCCTGGAGAGCTTTCAAACACTTTGTAGATTTTTTTTTAATCAGCATCGTCGGTAATATCGTAAATACGGAGGCAAGGCCCCAACTCTTCAAACTTCGTATATTCATTACGTCCTTAGATCTTCTTGCTTTCCCGCAATTACGTTTAACGTGGTTTTTCTTGGAAAGGAAATGTTGGCTTGACGTAAAACTGTGTTGGAGGGTTGTGGGTTGGTATTTACGTCCCACCAACAACTAACCTCACGCCGAACCTATATGAACTTCAATCGGGAAATATCGATTTTCCGTTACGGTTGGTTAACATACACGGGCTCTGTGCTTGAACCCTAAGTTACGTTACCAGCAGTATTCTTTAAAATTTTGGCATAATCCCTTCTGTATCCATGACTGAGTTTACAAATGCGTGAAATATTAAGTCATGGAAATTCGGCAGATTACTGACATTTAAACGAATGTTAGTAATTGCGTAATTTGAGGATTTTGCGATACACTGTGGTTATATGCCCTGATATTTACCTGGTGATATGATTATATTGTCATATTTTTTTGGCGATCGCCTTCCCGTAGTTGTTTTCCAAACCAGCACTTAAAAAAATTATTATGATATTAAATTCTTTGGGTGCATTTTCTGAAAGTGAAAACAATACCTATACTTTTGGAATAAAAATTGTAGTTAAATAAAGAGAATTTCAAGTTTCCGGTAAAATGAATTATTGTGTGGCTTATCAAAAATACTGTAACGTTTAACACTTTCAACTCTCGGCGAAATTACGTAGCGAAAATACAGTTTGCGACAAGCTAAATGCGAGACATTTTTATCTGTCTGTGGAGGGCTGAACAATTCATTGGTTGTTGATTGTTGTTTCCGCCAATTCTTCTGTTCACGTGTTTACTGCGACCTTGTTAGGTGTACTTATGTACGGTTGTCAGTGGTCTGCCGTGTTCAAGTGTGTGACCATCTTCATGTCCACCTACAACAACGGCGACCCGAGGGGGGGGGGCGTGGTGGCTGAGCGGTTAGCCTGCTCGCTTCCCACGAAGACGAACTGGGTTAAATCCCCGGCCGGATCACTCCTAGATATTCTAAAGTGGGATGCGTGCTGGATGATGCCGCTGGTCGGTGGGTTTTTCTCGGGGATCTCCCATTTCCCCCGCCTCTTGCGTTCCGGAGCTGCTCCATACTGACCTCGATCAACCCTCGTCGGCTCTCACGGCCTAGATACTAAGAGCCACCCAAATCTCTTCACTAACTCACAGCGAACCGAGTTAAATAGTGGTTGACAGTTTATCAAGCTCATTCACGTAGGTAGATGGGCAAGCGGGGTTTTCCATCAGTGTGAAATGTCTGAGTCACAAATAAGCTCCTTACCAGACTTCAGAATAACATTGATAGAGGCTGTTCATGATAAAGTGAGCACTTCTGAAATCAACCTTAGAAAAACCGTCACCGCTGTTACCTGCGTGTATTTTACATATTTTGTCTTTAATTTGCGAAAACAAGTGCAATTATACGAGGTGATACAGCGGTAACAAACAGAAAACATCCAACTTGGTTAACACCTTCATACAGGAACAAGACTCCCGCTGATGAAATATGTACGTGATTTGCAGAAAAATAAATTTTTCAATAGCTCTAGTAAACGGTCCTCATATCTCAGGCTACGTTGCGTTTGCGCAGTAAGTGTAATGTTATAATTGCAGCAAGTATATGTGGGCGAAAGCTGAGTAAAATCACCCAGAGAGTACTTGCACTAAAAATAAACATAATGGGTGTCATGAGACTGCATGTAAACAGTGAGTGTGACTTTTCATATTCACACTTCAGTGAGTGTGTAGAGATTTATTTTGTATTATTGGAGAAAGAGAGCGACAATATCGCAGTAAAATTACAATTGCTATGTCTTCGCGAACTTTCTCGTCTTAGAGAGACAATCTAAAAGCAGGTATAGCTTACTCTCTACGGCATCGTAATGGTGATTTTATGCAACTGTATAATTGATAACGTAGTGTATCTTTTTATCTGTATTCAGGGTATTTTTACTTGCACGCATTGTAAAAATAATATTTGTAGTTGTAAAAGTACATTGTCGTCATTGGAGGCCACTTACAATGTTTTGTAAAATCCCTTAAGTTTTATTGCAGCAGAATTAACACTTTCGGCCCTGAATTAAATGATATACCGAAATCATTGATTCATATGATCAACCCAGCCTTCACGATAAGTTCAAATCTCCATATTTCCTAGCATTATCAGACTGAGTAACCAATAATCGGGTGCAACGTGGTAGCTTTAAATATAACTGTAAAATGCAAAATGGTAACTCGGTATGCCTGAAAAATGCAAGGAATTGGTGATACCAAATAGATATTTTCTCTCAATATAGCGACTTTTTTTACAAATTAATACTTGCATATTTACCTGCATTACGTGTTGCGACTTAGTTGTAGTTTTTATAAGTTAACACGTACATATTTGCCTGCATTGCACATGTTACGTGTTTTTTTTATATATATTTTGAAACGAGGATGACTCGTGATTCTGAAAGCCCGATGTCGCAAATTCTATGCGAGAGAAAAAAAAGCAGCCCTATTCCTCTTATAATGAACATATGTAAATAAATAATTATTTCCACCAGGCTTGGCGCTAATCATACGTACGTACTTATGAAGACATGCACACTTCACTGGCTGTTACACTTTGCTTACCTCGAGTCCCCATTTTTCTCGCCCACTCACGACTCGCCAGATGTGCCGACGAATGTCTGTGATTGGTCCTCTGTTTTGAAGGGTGTGGCTAGTAGTTGTACGTTTATCATGTTCGGGGACGTATTTTATAGTTGAGAGATTTTTTTCCAACGACAAATACTTTATTTTACGTTCCTTATTTGCCAAAGTAAACAACTAAACTGATGAGGTGGGCGCATGACTTTGAAAAAATTCGGGGTTGTTGATAAATTGCTGCTCTACGGTATACGGGCGTTCATGTTGGACGTTTCAAGGAGCAAATGTTTGTTGGTATTCAAAGAAAGCTACGCGTGTGTTGTTCCTATGAAATTTTAGTTATGTTCGAGATACCCCGATGAGCCTAGTGGTTTTGCTAATAAGCGCCTGTTAAGCCAAATTAATAGTGTGGTCCTTGCTAATGCCGTTGAACCTACTCGTTTTTAACAGCGGTATCGACAGCCGATCACAGCAAGTGGTTCCAATTACCTTGTCGTATCCGCTCCATCACAATCCGGCCGCCCGACAATGACAACGAGCGTTTCCATTAACAGAGACAGCATTATGCGTGTTCGCAAGCAAGAGAAGAGGTGCAGTTTTTTTTCTCTGAAAGGAGAAAACTACAGTACATCCACAGTTACTTCCAACTTTTCTGAAGCCCTGCTGAAGTTCTACTTACAAGATATTTTTCCGCCTCATTCAAGCAAAGCTTAACTAAGCCAGGAAAACAGGTAAAGCGCACCGCATTCGTGCGCATTCAGTTTAATAGTATTCTGTATAAGAACTGTTTCTTACTAGGCATTACCAACACGCCTATTTTATCTCTGTTTTTTATTTGCAATAATTGTAAATTAAATATTATATATGTTTTAATTAAATATAAGCAAAAGTTCAGTTTAACCAAAAATAAGGTGCGTTAATGTTAGCAGAAGTATAAAACGCGTGCCATACAAGTAATAATTAGGAAGCAACAAAGAGCGTCATGCACAAGGTGAATCTTCAACGGTTTGGTTCAAAAAGTGTGAAGAAACTGCGAACGGACTATAAGTAGGGCCAGTGACTTTTCGCGTAAAAATCGGAGCACACAGTAGACTTCAACACTATATACACACCTCANCCGGCCGGATCACTCCTAGATATTCTAAAGTGGGATGCGTGCTGGATGATGCCGCTGGTCGGTGGGTTTTTCTCGGAGATCTCCCATTTCCCCCGCCTCTTGCGTTCCGGAGCTGCTCCATACTGACCTCGATCAACCCTCGTCGGCTCTCACGGCCTAGATACTAAGAGCCACCCAAATCTCTTCACTAACTCACAGCGAACCGAGTTAAATAGTGGTTGACAGTTTATCAATCTCATTCACGTAGGTTGATGGGCAAGCGGGGTTTTCCATCAGTGTGAAATGTCTGAGTCACAAATAAGCTCCTTACCAGACTTCAGAATAACATTGATAGAGGCTGTTCATGATAAAGTGAGCACTTCTGAAATCAACCTTAGAAAAACCGTCACCGCTGTTACCTGCGTGTATTTTACATATTTTGTCTTTAATTTGCGAAAACAAGTGCAATTATACGAGGTGATACAGCGGTAACAAACAGAAAACATCCAACTTGGTTAACACCTTCATACAGGAACAAGACTCCCGCTGATGAAATATGTACGTGATTTGCAGAAAAATAAATTTTTCAATAGCTCTAGCAAACGGTCCTGAGGACCGTATCTCAGGCTACGTTGCGTTTGCGCAGTAAGTGTAATGTTATAATTGCAGCAAGTATATGTGGGCGAAAGCTGAGTAAAATCACCCAGAGAGTACTTGCACTAAAAATTAACATAATGGGTGTCATGAGACTGCATGTAAACAGTGAGTGTGACTTTTCATATTCACACTTCAGTGAGTATGTANTAACATAATGGGTGTCATGAGACTGCATGTAAACAGTGAGTGTGACTTTTCATATTCACACTTCAGTGAGTATGTAGAGATTTATTTTGTATTATTGGAGAAAGAGAGCGACAATATCGCAGTAAAATTACAATTGCTATGTCTTCGCGAACTTTCTCGTCTTAGAGAGACAANGAGAAAGAGAGCGACAATATCGCAGTAAAATTACAATTGCTATGTCTTCGCGAACTTTCTCGTCTTAGAGAGACAAGCTAAAAGCAGGTATAGCAAACTCTCTACGGCATCGTAATGGTGATTTTATGCAACTGTATAATTAATAACGTAGTGTATCTTTTTATCTGTATTCAGGGTATTTTTACTTGCACGCATTGTAAAAATAATATTTGTAGTTGTAAAAGTACATTGTCGTCATTGGAGACCACTGTTTTGTAAAATCCCTTAAGTTTTATTGCAGCAGAATTAACACTTTCGACCCTGAATTAAATGATGTACCGAAATCATTGATTCATATGATCAACCCAGCCTTCACGATAAGTTCAAATCTCCATATTTCCTAGCATTATCAGACTGAGTAACCAAGAATCGGGTGCAACGTGGTAGCTTTAAATAACTGTAAAATGCAAAATGGTAACTCGGTATGCCTGAAAAATGCAAGGAATTGGTGATACCAAATAGATATTTTCTCTCAATATAGCGACTTTTTTTACAAATTAATACTTGCATATTTACCTGCATTACGTGTTGCGACTTAGTTGTAGTTTTTATAAGTTAACACGTACATATTTGCCTGCATTGCACATGTTACGTGTTTTTTTATATATTTTTTGAAACGAGGATGACTCGTGATTCTGAAAGCCCGATGTCGCAAATTCTATGCGAGAGAAAAAAAAGCAGCCCCATTCCTCTCATAATGAACAGATGTAAATAAATAATTTTTTCCACCAGGCTTGGCGCTAATCATACGTACGTACTTATGAAGACATGCACACTTCACTGACTGTTCCACTTTGCTTACCTCGAGTCCCCATTTTTCTCGCCCACTCACGACTCGCCAGATGTACCGACGAATTTCTGTGATTGGTCCACTGTTTTGAAGGGTGTGACTAGTGGTTGTACGTTTATCATGTTCGGGGACGTATTTTATAGTTGCGAGAGATTTTTTTTCGAACGACAAATATTTTATTTTACGTTTTTTATTTGCCAAAGTAAACAACTAAACTGATGAGGTGGGCGCATGATTTTAAAAAAATTCGGGGTTGTTAATAAATCGCTGCTCTACGGTATACGGGCGTTCATGTTGGACGTTTCAAGGAGCAAATGTTTGTTGGTATTCAAAGAGAGCGACGCGTGTGTTGTTCCTATGAAATTTTAGTTATGTTTGAGATACCCCGATGAGCCTAGTGGTTTTGCTAATAAGCGCCTGTTATGCCAAATTAATATTGTTGTCCTTGCTAATGCCGTTGAACCTACTCGTTATTAACAGCGGTATCGACAGCCGATCACAGCAAGTGGTTCCAATTACCTTGTCGTATCCGCTCCATCACAATCCAGNTTTAACAGCGGTATCGACAGCCGATCACAGCAAGTGGTTCCAATTACCTTGTCGTATCCGCTCCATCACAATCCGGCCGCCCGACAATGACAACGAGCGTTTCCATTAACAGAGACAGCATTATGCGTGTTCGCAAGCAAGAGAAGAGGTGCAGTTTTTTTTCTCTGAAAGGAGAAAACTACAGTACATCCACAGTTACTTCCAACTTTTCTGAAGCCCTGCTGAAGTTCTACTTACAAGATATTTTTCCGCCTCATTCAAGCAAAGCTTAACTAAGCCAGGAAAACAGGTAAAACGCACCGCATTCGCGCGCATTCAGTTTAATAGTATTCTGTATAAGAACTGTTTCTTACTAGGCATTACCAACACGCCTATTTTATCTCTGTTTTTTATTTGCAATAATTGTAAATTAAATATTATATATGTTTTAATTAAATATAAGCAAAAGTTCAGTTTAACCAAAAATAAGGTGCGTTAATGTTAGCAGAAGTATAAAACGCGTGCCATACAAGTAATAATTAGGAAGCAACAAAGAGCGTCATGCACAANCGTTAATGTTAGCAGAAGTATAAAACGCGTGCCATACAAGTAATAATTAGGAAGCAACAAAGAGCGTCATGCACAAAGGTGATTCTTCAACGGTTTGGTTCAAAAAGTGTGAAGAAACTGCGAACGGACTATAAGTCGGGCCAGTGACTTTTCGCGTAAAAATCGGAGCACACAGTAGACTTCAATACTATACACACACCTCAGCTGTTGTTATACCTCCATGGGCTGCTGGTGCCGTGTCCGTCTTTGACCAAGCCACTCAGGAATAAGTAACTCCGACACTGAAACCTTCGTGATTCGTGCGCAAACGGTTAACACGGGCCAGAACATTTTTTTAGCCAATCAAAGAAGCTGGACGACCCTGCAGTGATTTGGACTGTATCTTGTCTCGAAGTCTTTTCGCGAAATATCACTGCACCTAACTATGACCATTAAATCTCCTTCTTTATACGGCGCGCGCGGCGTGGAGAAGCGAATAAATCCCAGCCATAGAGTTGAAAGTTCACAGACACTAANTTTATACGGCGCGCGCGGCGTGGAGAAGCGAATAAATCCCAGCCATAGAGTTGAAAGTTCACAGACACTAAATGGCTTAACAGTGAGGTTTTGAGAGCCAATGATGGTTAAATGAGGTGAGTAAGGAGCACAGTCGGAATACTGGAGTGGAAAGGAACGGTAGATCCCGAGAAAACCCGCTGACCAGCGGCATCGTCCGGCACGGTTCCCACATGCGAAAATCCTGGGTCGACCCCGCCGGAAATCGAACCCGGTTAGCCTTGGTGGGAGGCGAGTAATCTGACCACTACACCACTGTGGCCCCAACGAAATGGCGTTGCGGTTGCTTTTATGTGGGCGTACCCATTCTCTGATTGGCTGCGCGAGGCTCTGGGAACGGACCTTGCGTCTGATTGGCTATAGCACGCTGCGATAAGTTCCCTATTGGCCGGCTGGCGAGTAGGTTNCTCATTTCACCCTCATCGGCTCCCAAGATCTCGCTGTTAAGGAAAATACTAAAAGTTACCCTGTCAGGCCAGTAGGGCTGTTAAGAGGATGTGTACTATTCAGTGTCTTTAAATCATTAGGTGTTTACCTATATGTCATCTTTGAGCTTGACAAACGTTTATTCACGGGTTCCATCTGTGTGGCCGCGTAACTGTCCTTTATTCAATTTTGATCAATTTTGTTATTTTATTTTAACAAATTTTACTTGCCTACATAGTGCACGATACAGCTACTGAATTCAGAAATCGGTTTGTAAAATAACAGAACTGTAAATAAGTTATAGTTACGTCTCCATGGCTGTAAATGTATATATGTATTACATACTGTTCACGGCAAACTGAACATTTTTGCAAGCCCTGCTTGAGACCTATATGCATGTATATTGTGTAGTCTTCCACCATAAGTATGGTGGAAGACGTGTCGGTCAAGTAAAACTGTGAAATTATCGGAAAAGTAAATGTTTTACAAATTTGCTTATTCTTACACTTATGTGTAGGGGCAGTGATATTTCGCGAAAATATTTCGAGACAAGATACAGTACAAAGCACTGCAGAGTCATCCAGTTTCTTTGATTGGCTAAGAAATGTTGTGGCCCGTGTTAACCGTTTGCGCACGAATCACGAAGGTTCAGTGTCGGAGTTACTTAGTCCTGGGTGGCTTAGTCAAAGACGGACACGGCACCAGCAGCCAATGGAGGTATGACAACAGCTTGAGGTGTGTATATAGTATTGAAGTCTACTGTGTGCTCCGATTTTTACGCGAAAAGTCACTGGCCCTACTTGTGTGGATAAAATAAAATAAAGCTAAGGAAATAATTTAGTATTGACGAAAGTTTACCTAACAGTTTTAATTCAATTTAAAGACGTACAACTATTTTCCTCCCATCGTTATTGGGCGCTGCCAACGCGTGTGTGTGTTAAAATATATGCAGGCAGGGGAAGTGAAATCTTTCAAAGATTGATTTCAAAAGTGCTCAATTAAACGTGAACAGTCATATATCCTGTCTATCGGGATATCCCAACAACTCCATAGAGCATGTAAGAAAGAACTGTGCGTGTTTGTAATTCTCTTCAGCAGATAAAACCGGAGGAATCAGTGTTGTCATTCATCCAGCGGACTGAACTTGTGTATCGCTGCCATTGGTCACAACTTTGAACGTCTAATGTGAATGTTCTACCCCTCGCAGTACCTATATGAGCAGTAGAGATCCCACATTCTGTGTCGTAGTTAGTGTTCATGTTATGAAAGTATGCATTGTGCTACATGTTTAAACAGGTCTTAACGAGCTTTATTGAACTCTTAACCGATAGACACTTAATTACATTTAAAAAAAAACTAACGTTAGTACTTGTATCTCGCTAATAAATAATGCTATAAGGCGGACTCCTCAGCAGTACTATTTCCCCTTTCAAGTCATACAATTTTTGTATGAAACTATTTTTGATTTGCAGCCCCAGTACGGAGTTAATGTGGGTGATAAAGATAAATGCGGCATTACATATGTATATAATACTATATTTTTATAATTAATATAAATAAATATATACTCACACACAAACACACACACACGTCCGTCGTTCCGGTTGCATTCCGTCTGT
>NQII01002080.1:460177-536924 GCA_002778355.1 Clitarchus hookeri | reverse complement strand
TTTTCTCGGGGATCTCCAGTTTCCTCCGCCCCTGTATTCCGGCGCTGCTCCATACTCACCTCATTTCACCCTCATCGGCTCCCAAGATCTCGCTGTTAAGGAAAATACTAAAAGTTACCCTGTCAGGCCAGTAGGACTGTTAAGAGGATGTGTACTATTCAGTGTCTTTAAATCATTAGGTGTTTACCTGTATGCCATCTTTGAGCTTGACAAACGTTTATTCACGGGTTCCATCTGTGTGGCCACGTAACTGTCCTTTATTCAATTTTGATCTATTTTGTTATTTTATTTTAACAAATTTTACTTGCCTACATAGTGCACGATACAGCTACTGAATTCAGAAATCGGTTTGTAAAATAACAGAACTGTAAATAAGTTATAGTTACGTCTCCATGGCTGTAAATGTATATATGTATTACATACTTTTCACGGTAAACTGAACATTTTTGCAAGCCCTGCTTGAGACCTACATGCATGTATATTGTGTAGTCTTCCACCATAAGTATGGTGGAAGACGTGTCGGTCAAGTAAAACTGTGAAATTATCGGAAAAGTAAATGTTTTACAAATTTGCTTATTCTTACACTTATGTGTAGGGGCAGTGATATTTTGCGAAAATATTTCGAGACAAGATACAGTCCAAAGCACTGCAGAGTCATCCAGTTTCTTTGATTGGCTAAGAAATGTTGTGGCCCGTGTTAACCGTTTGCGCACGAATCACGAAGGTTCAGTGTCGGAGTTACTTAGTCCTGGGTGGCTTAGTCAAAGACGGACACGGCACCAGCAGCCAATGGAGGTATGACAACAGCTTGAGGTGTGTATATAGTATTGAAGTCTACTGTGTGCTCCGATTTTTACGCGAAAAGTCACTGGCCCTACTTGTGTGGATAAAATAAAATAAAGCTAAGGAAATAATTTAGTATTGACGAAAGTTTACCTAACAGTTTTAATTCAATTTAAAGACGTACAACTATTTTCCTCCCATCGTTATTGGGCGCTGCCAACGCGTGTGTGTGTTAAAATATATGCAGGCAGGGGAAGTGAAATCTTTCAAAGATTGATTTCAAAAGTGCTCAATTAAACGTGAACAGTCATATATCCTGTCTATCGGGATATCCCAACAACTCCATAGAGCATGTAAGAAAGAACTGTGCGTGTTTGTAATTCTCTTCAGCAGATAAAACCGGAGGAATCAGTGTTGTCATTCATCCAGCGGACTGAACTTGTGTATCGCTGCCATTGGTCACAACTTTGAACGTCTAATGTGAACGTTCTACCCCTCGCAGTACCTATATGAGCAGTAGAGATCCCACATTCTGTGTCGTAGTTAGTGTTCATGTTATGAAAGTATGCATTGTGCTACATGTTTAAACAGGTCTTAACGAGCTTTATTGAACTCTTAACCGATAGACACTTAATTACATTTAAAAAAAAACTAACGTTAGTACTTGTATCTCGCTAATAAATAATGCTATAAGGCGGACTCCTCAGCAGTACTATTTCCCCTTTCAAGTCATACAATTTTTGTATGAAACTATTTTTGATTTGCAGCCCCAGTACGGAGTTAATGTGGGTGATAAAGATAAATGCGGCATTACATATGTATATAATACTATATTTTTATAATTAATATAAATAAATATATACTCACACACAAACACACACACACGTCCGTCGTTCCGGTTGCATTCCGTCTGTATGTAGCCTCACCCCAGTGTAAGAATGTCTGTGTGTTGGCTTTAAACAATTCGCAGTGTGGAATACCGGGTAAGGAAAGCCAAGTTTTTATTTGCAGTCCCTCCTGAGGTGGGGCAAATGAAAGGGATTTATGTATGGTGCTAAGCGGAGATTACTCCTGTTACACACTTGCAGGCGGCCTGGAGAATAAAGGGAATGTTAAAAAAAGGCGTGGGCAACAGAAGGGAAGAAGAAAGGAAATAAGAGAACACTCCAAGCAGGTTGATATTCCTTCCTAATACCAGTCCGTTAAATCCACTGCCAGTGTTTTAAAGGTCGGCTGGCATTTAAGTTTAAACGTGGGGCTCGCTCCGTTAGCTTTACGTTATGTCTATGCCATTTTTTTATTATAAAATCGTAGCTGTATTCACAATGGAGCAACAAACGGTTTGTCTTGAAATTAANGTAACAAACTGCTCGTCATGAAATTAACCTTTGAAAAATGTCAACCCCCCTGCCTGCATATATTTAAACGAGTTCACAGACTGGCGTGTGCCCAGTAAAGTCGGCAACAACGGAGGAAGTGTAGTTCCGTGTTTTGACGATCAACTAAAAGTGAACGGGAAATATTTGCAAATACTAAATTCATTATGTTTTTAATACATACAGGTAGGGGCAGTGATATTTCGCGAAAAGATTTTCGAGACAAGATACAGTCCAAAGCACTGTAGGGTCGTCCAGCTTCTTTGATAGGCTAAAAAATGTTCTGGCCCGTGTTAAACGTTTGCATACGAATCACGAAGGTTCAGTGTCGGAGTTACTTAGTCCTGAGTGGCTTGGTCAAAGACGGACACGGCACCAGCAGCCAATGTAGGTATAACAACAGCTGAGGTGTGTATGTAGTATTGAAGTCTACTGTATGCTCCGATTTTTACGCGAAAAGTAACTGGCCCTACATATAGGTGTATGATCCAGAAGATTTGTAATATATATTTTAATTTATAATAGCTTAAAAGTTTCCTTCAACCTAGACACAAATAAAGTAATCAGGCTCACTATGATGTTGATTTCGCCCATGGCGAAAGAATAACACAACGTGCATGCGAGTAGATCGTAAGCAGGACATTCAAAAGGGCTGAGTTTACCGTAAACAGCTTAGGTTTTGACTCACAACCATCCGTCGTATCCGCCAGTCGTCACGTCATTTTCAACCAATCACAGTGCCACTTTTTTTCTATTCGTCCACCCGTCAAATATTTCCCGAACTTTAACTTTCGTCGGACGGACTGATGCGTCACCACCTTGTGACGACGTTCCTTAGACGAGAATACGCACTTTGAAATTACATGCAAGGCGGTGGATCTGTGTTTATTTATCTTTTGTGGTAAACTCAAAAAATGTTTGTTGCCTGTATATTCCTATTACGTAAAATAAATATCCACTTTAAAATGTAATCTACAACCATCATATACCTCCAACGAAATAAATATGCCAGTTTTAATTTGTCGGACGGAAATGTTGCCGTGCAGAATGATTGACGGACGACGGAGTGTTGTGAATCGCTTTTAATTGACGGACGAGAAACACAGACGGATGACTGACTGACTGATGGATCCAACAGATTGGCTGTGAGTCCAGCTTTATAAAGATGAGGTAGGCCGATCTCGCGGATATTTAACTGTTTTCCTGCCAATACGGCTGGCAGAACCGGCGTGGATTCGATTTGAGGTTAGGACACTGTTTAGTAAACAAGTGCTTTGAGAAGTTTTTATGCTTCCTCTAATCAATTTGTAACGCAATTTGATTGAATTCAAATTATTAAAAGTATTTTATCAACATAATAGTGCATTTCGAAATTAAGATATAAACAAACACATCCATCACTGTTGACCACGTGACTTTGACAGTTTTGTTCCTTTGGGGTAGGTCAATGTTGGGAACATGCGCAAAAGACGAGTAAGATGTCTACCTCATCTTTAGTCCAAGGCCCGTATCGCTTCCTCTCTCCCTAGCCTCGAACGCACAGGTGCGTAAAGGCTGTTCAAGGTTAAGTGAGCACTTTTGAAATCAACCTTTGGAAAATGTCACTGGTCCTACCTGCGTATGTTATAACAGGCACTCTGACTGTCACGCGCCCTGTTAAGTTGGCAACGACGGAAAGAAAGTAGTTGCATGTAGTTAACGTTAAACTAAAAGTCTTACTTAAACATTTGTGAATATTAAAATGTTTTATTTTACTCTTTGTTACTTTTTAATTTATGTAAGCGTAAGAATAAAAACATTTGTAAAATATTTGCTTTTCTAAATAATCCACAGTTGTCCTTTGTACGACGCATGAATAAAGTGATCAGGTCCATAGTAACGTTAATTGTAAATGCGGTGGAAGNGGGCTCGCTCCGTTAGCTTTACGTTATGTCTATGCCATTTTTTTATTATAAAATCGTAGCTGTATTCACAATGGAGCAACAAACGGTTTGTCTTGAAATTAACCTTTGGAAAATGTCAACCCCCCTGCCTGCATATATTTTAACGAGTTCACAGACTGGCGTGTGTCCAGTAAAGTCGGCAACAACGGAGGAAGTGTAGTTCCATGTTTTGACGATCAACTAAAAGTGAACGGCAAATATTTGCAAATACTAACTTCATTATGTTTTTAATACGTACAGGTAGGGGCAGTGATATTTCGCGAAAAGATTTCGAGACAAGATACAGTGCAAAGCACTGTAGGGTCGTCCAGCTTCTTTGATTGGCTAAAAAGTGTTCTGGCTCGTGTTAGCCGTTTGCGCACGAATCACGAAGGTTCAGTGTCGGAGTTACTTAGTCCTGGGTGGCTTGGTCAAAGACGGACACGGCACCAGCAGCCGATGGAGGTATAATAACAGCTGAGGTGTGTATATAGTATTGAAGTCTACTGTGTGCTCCGATTTTTACGCGAAAAGTCACTGGCCCTACATATAGGTGTATGATCGAGAACATTTGTAATATATTTTAATTTCTAATAGCTTAAAAGTTTCCTTCAACCTAGACACAAATAAAGTAACCAGGCTCACGATGGTGTTGATTTCGCACATGGTGAAAGAATAAAACAACGTGCATGCGAGTAGATCTGAAGCAGGACTTTCAGAAGTGCTCAGTTTACCGTAAACAGCTTAGGTTTTGACTCATAACCATCCATCGTATCCGCCAGTCGTCACGTCATTTTCAACCAATCACAGGGCCACTTTTTTTCTATTCGTCCATCCGTCAAACATTTCCCGAACTTTAACTTTCGTCGGACGGACTTATGCGTCACCACCTTGTGACGACGTTCCTTAGACGAGAATACGGACTTTGAAATTAAATGCAAGGCGGTGGATCTGTGTTTATTTATGTTTTGTGGTAAACTCNATCTGTGTTTATTTATCTTTTGTGGTAAACTCAAAAAATGTTTGTTGCCTGTATATTCCTATTACGTAAAATAAATATCCACTTTAAAATGTAATCTACAACCATCATATACCTCCAACGAAAGAAATATCCCGGTTTTAAGTTGTCGGGCGGAAATGTTGCCGTGCAGAATGATTGACGGACGACGGAGTGATGTGAATCGCTTTTAATTGACGGACGAGAAACACAGACGGATGACTGACTGACTGATGGATCTAACAGATTGGCTGTGAGTCCAGCTTTATAAAGATGAGGTAGGCCGATCTCGCGGACATTTAACTGTTTTCCTGCCAATAGGGCGNCGGATATTTAACTGTTTTCCTGCCAATACGGCTGGCAGAACCGGCGTGGATTCGATTTGAGGTTAGGACACTGTTTAGTAAACAAGTGCTTTGAGAAGTTTTTATGCTTCCTCTAATCAATTTGTAACGCAATTTGATTGAATTCAAATTATTAAAAGTATTTTATCAACATAATAGTGCATTTCGAAATTAAGATATAAACAAACACATCCATCACTGTTGACCACGTGACTTTGACAGTTTTGTTCCTTTGGGGTAGGTCAATGTTGGGAACATGCGCAAAAGACGAGTAAGATGTCTACCTCATCTTTAGTCCAAGGCCCGTATCGCTTCCTCTCTCCCTAGCCTCGAACGCACAGGTGCGTAAAGGCTGTTCAAGGTTAAGTGAGCACTTTTGAAATCAACCTTTGGAAAATGTCACTGGTCCTACCTGCGTATGTTATAACAGGCACTCTGACTGTCACGCGCCCTGTTAAGTTGGCAACGACGGAAAGAAAGTAGTTGCATGTAGTTAACGTTAAACTAAAAGTGTTACTTAAACATTTGTGAATATTAAAATGTTTTATTTTACTCTTTGTTACTTTTTAATATATGTAAGCGTAAGAATAAAAACATTTGTAAAATATTTGCTTTTCTAAATAATTCACAGTTGTCCTTTGTACGACGCATGAATAAAGTGATCAGGTCCATAGTAACGTTAATTGTAAATGCGGTGGAAGNCCACAGTTGTCCTTTGTACGACGCATGAATAAAGTGATCAGGTCCATAGTAACGTTAATTGTAAATGCGGTGGAAGAATACACAATGTGCATACCAGTACATCTTAAGCAGGGCTTTCGAAAGTCCTCATTTGATATCGGATCTCAGGTACGTTCGGCGGAAGAGGACCAGGAGCAAAGGCGAACAACGGCCTGTTCGGACGACGGCGCGTGGGAGAAGGTAGCACCTGCAGTCGCCGAAGAGCGCTCTCGAGTGCACTCGAGGCGAGCGCCCTCGTGCGCCTTTGTCTCCCGCCACAATGCGCGACGGGCACTCCACCTGTCGACGGCGCCCGCCCTGCGGAATGCGGAGCCGATCCGTCTGTCAAACAGCGTCGAGAGAGTTGCGGAATCGGTTTGGCTCCTGTTGCCCGAGGCTGTGTGTTGCCTGGCGACACCTCACCCCTCCCCCTCTCACCCTGGAGGAGTCCTGTGCACAGAATAGGCAAGTATATAGAAGCGAGATAGCATGGCTGTTCATCGGAGTGAAGTGGAAAGATATGTGTGGCTCTTGGCACCGAGGTATTGTGAGAGCCGAGGAGATTGGAACGAGGTATGGAGCAGCGCCGGAATGCAAGGACGGGGGGAAAAGGGAGTACCCCGGGAAAACCCGCCTACCAGTGGCATCATCCGGCACGATTCCCACATGCGAAAATCCGGGAGCGACATCCACCTGGAATCGAACCTTGTTCGCCTGGGTGGGAGGAGAGTGGACTGACCACTACACCACCACCCCCTCCTCCTGGGGAGGGCTAGGTTCCTTGGATGCAAGCGAACTCGGTCGCTCATCAGCCACGCGAAGCTGTGGAAACCGACGTTGGGTCCGACTGGCTGTTGCACATCAAAGAATCGTGGAATACTCCCCATCTGACGGGTTGCCGTCTGGCAAGTTAGTCCTCGATAGCTGATAGAGCTGGTGAATTTTTCGTGGAAAAATATGAGCGCACGTTGTACTTCAATACTATAAGCACCAAACAGCAGTTCGTCTACTGCCATTGGTTGATGTCTGCTTGAGAAGGCGTTTTCGTAATTGACCGGGCCACTCTGAGTTTGGCAACGTCGGCCCGGCTGCTACGTGGTTCGTGTGCAGACAATTAACACGTGTCTGAAAGTAACTAAGCCAATGAATATTAATTGTCTTGAAAAATGTTTGCGAAATGTTACTACCCCTACTCATTGATGGACGTCGTTCAACCATATTGCAGACAGGTTAAGCCACCCTGAGAACAATTATGGTTGTAGGAACCATCTCTACTGTTAGAATGAGGACAGCCATCTGATGGTTTTGCAGGAACCGTCTTAATATTGTTAACCTAGAAAGTAACACCAACACAACTGTTTGTCGTATCCCTGTCTGTGATTGTATTTGCAACTGCACATATGGTCACTACGCCAGAGCAGCGCGTTCCTACTACAATAATAATGGCGTGTGGGGAGTGCACCCAGGGCAAGGCAACACCCTCCGAGTGACGGTCTTTCCAGCTGGGACCCGTAGGTGACCGTCATCCTCGGGAATGACAGAAATGAGACCCTAGAATGGAGCGGCGCTGGAATGCAATGGCAGGGGAAACTGGAGTACCCCGAGAAAACCCGCCGGCAAGTGGCATCGTCCAGCTCGATTCCCACATGCGAGTGAACCCGCTGGGGATCGAACCCGGATCGCCGTGGTAGGAGGCGAGTGCCCTGGACAATACGCCACCGCTGCCCCGTTCCTACTACAAAACAGGTAGTGCCAACGACAGAACAACTTACACAACATTTGTATTGTACCCACAACAATCAGAATTTTCATAATAACCTAACAGAATGTTACGTTGCTAGTACTGAACAGTTGTATAATCGGGCTCGAGGTAGCAGCAGCAAAATCTGTTCTGTAGCAGCAACTGTATGTATAGTAGCAAATACAACCGCAGACGGTAATACAACAGCAGTTCTGTTTGTATTACTATGTACGTTAACAATATTGTCCCATCAGGTGTCTGTCGCTTCTTTACAGTCTAGATGGTTCCTACGGTCACAACTACGCGACACAATTTGCCTCTGTGTTGTGAAGTACTCTGTGCCAATGCGCTAATTTATCCCGCCGTGTGACGGTTCCATGTTTAACGTCAGGCCAGACACGATTCGTGACTACCGTTGAGGTAACAAAGTACAGGATGTTTCGATGTTTCAATTTCACTCGGACCCTGACATAGCTTATAAATATCAAACTATTGGTCGTAAGGTAAATAAATGTTCTGCAGACATACTTTGGTGTATGAGAAGCACGGTGAGGTCATTGGAGGTGGCGCAACAGTCTCTAGTCCTAATTTGATGGGGCCGCGAGGGTGTAGTGATCAGAATACTCGCCTCCGACCAACCCGGCACGGGTTCGATTCCCGGCGGAATCCTTTCCCCGCATTTTTGCGTGTGAAAATTGTGTCAGACAATGCCGCTGGTCGGCGGGTTTTCTCGGGGATCTCCCGTTTCCCCCACTCTTGCATTGCAGCGCTGCTCCATCCTCACCTCACTTCGTCCTCGTCGGCTCTCAAGACATCTATTTTAAGAAGCACACATCTCTCGACTCCACTCCAATCGTAATTTTATTTGTAAAGTGTTATACTCCTCTTTGGCAGGAACTGTTAATGACATATCATTGAGCATGCAGTACGCTGTCTTCTGGTGGAAAGACAAGTGACGAACGTACTGTAAATAAAGCATTATTCAAGGATTCTTCCGCTGTTCTTTATAAATATTCAGATTACTATTTCGTCTGGGATAGGAGATGAGTTTGTTAGTCGACCACATCTAGGCTTCGCTCCTTGCCGGAGGCGTTTTATGTATTGTTTACTAGCGAACCGGCCCGGCTTCGCCCGGTAACAATTTAGTTTATACAGCGAAAGAAAGATAGAAATGGTTATTGTGGGTCATCCTTAAAATATAAACATATGCTATCACGGACTTTTCTGTAGACCTTTTTGAGATCTACAATTCTGTAGTNGGGTCATCCTTAAAATATAAACATATGCTATCACGGACTTTTCTGTAGACCTTTTTGAGATCTACAATTCTGTAGTATATTAATTTGAAGTTTATCTTATAGTTTAGTCAGCGCAAGCCATGTAAGCTCCCTAAAAGCGGCTTGTTACGACTTGATTACAAACGGTTCGCTATTTTGCTACTATCCATAAATTAATTACACACCAAAACCTTTTTAAAGAAATTCTCTAAATGATGTTGAAAACCGCATCAAAATCTATCAAGTNGGGTCATCCTTAAAATATAAACATATGCTATCACGGACTTTTCTGTAGACCTTTTTGAGATCTACAATTCTGTAGTTCATTAATTTGAAGTTTATCTTATAGTTTAGTCAGCGCAAGCCATGTAAGCTCCCTAAAAGCGGCTTGTTACGACTTGATTACAAACGGTTCGCTATTTTGCTACTATCCATTAATTAATTACACACCAAAACCTTTTTAAAGAAATTCTCTAAATGATGTTGAAAACCGCATCAAAATCTATCAAGTAGTTTAGAAGTACTAAGCGAATACACAGACAGACGCGGATAAGCGACTTTGTTTTATACTATTTAGAGATTAAGCGCAATAAAACCCCAAGCATACTATAAATAAAATGCAAGTATAATAAAAAAAAGAAAAATATACGTTATGTAATAACTAATATAAAAATGTAGGCATAACATAATTTTAACTGGAACATAATTATTCTTGGTAGATATATTTGCACAAGTTTTCATCACCATAGGCTATTCACGGTAAATTGAGCACATTTAAGGCCCTGCAAAATTATTTCTTTCAGTCGATTTCTATCTTTCTGCCAATTATTTTTTTACATAAGCATTGCTATGCAACTAATAAACAACGTTACACAGTGTATAAGTTTCACCACTTTCAAAGATTACCATCTGAGGTTGCAACAAAATGTAATATTTATTTGTGGTTAATGGCTGTTGGGAAGACCTTAAAAAGTGCTCACATTTCCGTGAATGGCCTACAACAGCATTCTTTCTGGAGTACATTGGGCCGTGGGAGGAAATTGTGGTTAAGTACTTGACAGGTTTTTATTCGTCGTGACGATTTTGTGGATCGTTCTTGAAATACTCTAAGTACCGCTGTTCCCTCTCTTTGACCTTTGGGTTGTAGTGGGGGGGGNCGAAAGGAACCCGTAAGGCCATCGCTGTTTGCGAAGAGAACGTACAAGAAGACTCCCAGTCTCTTTTTACAGGTGAAAACATAATTTACTGTAATTATTAATCTCGATGAGACTTGATTTTGTATTTATAATCCACTCACGGTTACTTCACACTTTTCTGAAGCCCTGCTCAAGTTCTACTTCCAGGATATTCCTCCGCCTCGTGCAAACTAAGCTTAACTAAGCCAAGAAAATTGCACCAAAGGGCAACGCACAGAATTCGTGCGCACTCTGTTGTAATAATGTTTTGGACGAGAACTATTTCTTACTGGGCGCTACCAACCCACATGTTTTCTCACTGTTTTTTATTCATATTTATCAATAACGAAATATTATGATTTATAAATAAAATGTAGGTAAAATTTCAATTTAACGAAAAATAAGATACTTTTATGTTAACAGAGGTATAAAACGCTCATGATGCATGACATATTTAGGAAATAACTAAACACGTCATACGTGGTGTGATTTTTCGAAGGTTTGATTCAAAAAGTGTGAAGAAACCACGAATATACTATAAAAGGTAATTACTAGGTAAAGTTATAAACGCCGTAAGGACACGTATGACCTTGAGAATACATTGAAGAGGTCCTTCCCAAGTACACGATACGCAATCCCGAGAAGCCCAATTCCTCGAAAATCAGATTTGTAAAAGCAGGATTTTATTACACGCTATGTAAGCCAATGGGGATTAAACATCGCGTGCGCTCTTTCCCCTTTCCGATAAGAAAACTGCAGGAAAGCCCTAAAAGCGCTATTTTTTTTTAACTATTCCCAGTATTTTATTCCCTTTAAATATATTTCATAGGACGAAAGTAAAAACGTAGTGGACGTAGATTACTGTTGTTTCCTGGGGGAAAGAAGTCTTACTCTAAGAAGATTTATTTACTGAGGTACATGTTTACGTGCAAATACTGATTTTACAGATAACGTGTTATAGTGAGAGTCCTTCAAGCTTGACTTAACCTCTTTTGCAGAATTTCTTCGTTTTCTTGTCATAATTTTGGATTCAGAGTAATAACTATCGATGTGCGCTTATAGAAAATTTTTATTTTACGAGTTGTTTGATATTTTTGTGCCTAATTTTCATTCCGTGTTATCTGCTAGTTATCGATGAGTTCCTGCCTATTTTGAAAGAAGGAAGTAACACGCAGTGCAACAGGACTGCTGAGTAAGGTGGTCACCACCTGCTCATCAGTAAGATGTAAAAAAAAGTTTAGTAANCACGCAGTGCAACAGGACTGCTGAGTAAGGTGGTCACCACCTGCTCATCAGTAAGATGTAAAAAAAAGTTTAGTAAAAATTTCTGGCCCGTGTTAACCGTTTGCGCACGAATCTCGAAGGTTCAGTGTCGGAGTTACTTAATCCTGAGTGGCTTGGTCAAAGACGGACACGGCACCAGCAGCCAATGGAGGTATAACAACAGCTGAGGTGTGTATATAGTGTTGAAGTCTACTGTGCACTAAGATTTTTACGCGAAAAGTCACTGGCCCTAGTTATATGTAATCAAGCATTTCCAATAACACCGCAAACTGAAGTTACGGCAGGAAAACGAACAATTTGTGCGTAAGAGGTGGATCCGGGCCTTAATGACGGGAAACCTGGTGGGTGGTGATATTGAGGTGGTAGGGGGAACGAGGTGAAAACCTATATGCAAACTGGTCTAGTCCCACATACCGTATCACTGGAGCCTTCAACCAATTATCCTGAGCCACGCTCGCTTACACCTCATGCCGGTCGATAACTTCGTCCCTTCTGTTCTGGCGAGGCCTTCAAGGATTACCGCTCCCTCGGCCCGGCTCTAGACTGCACGGGAATGACGCACCATGAGGCACTAGCTCCCCTCTCCCCGCCATTCATTTGTCCTCTTAATCCGGACTCCTTTAATATCACAACACCGACGAAAACTTCGTTCCTCCGTTGTTACGGAACAGTCGCGGCTTCGCGTGGGTGAAGGAGACCGCTCCAGATGTCGCGCAACGTTATGTTCTCTTAGGCGACTGTGGTGCTCCCCAGCGGAGGTCAGTGTAACTGCCGTCGCCAGAGGTCGCCGTACCCTGCCGCTCCAGATGTCGCGCGGCGTAATGTTCTCCTTGGCGACTGTGGTGCACCCTGGTGGAGGTCAGTGTAATTGCCGTCGCCAGAAGTCGCCGTACCCTGCCGCTCCAGATGTCGCGCGGCGTAATGTTCTCCTTGGCGATTGTGGTGCACCCTGGTGGAGGTCAGTGTAATTGCCGTCGCCAGAAGTCGCCGTACCCTGCCGCTCCAGATGTCGCGCGGCGTAATGTTCTCCTTGGCGATTGTGGTGCACCCTGGTGGAGGTCAGTGTAATTGCCGTCGCCAGAAGTCGCCGTACCCTGCCGCTCCAGATGTCGCGCGGCGTAATGTTCTCCTTGGCGATTGTGGTGCACCCTGGTGGAGGTCAGTGTAATTGCCGTCGCCAGAAGTCGCCGTACCCTGCCGCTCCAGATGTCGTGCGTCGTAATGTTCTCCTTGGCGACTGTGGTGCTCCCTGGCGGAGGTCAGTGTAACTACCGCTCGATGCTGCACTATCTAGCAGCAGTTGTGCTTTGAGAAGTCGTGTGCAACAAATCCAGCGAGCGTAAGTAAGAGTACTGAGACGAGAAAACCCGTACAGTGCCTTGTGTTTTTTTTTATTTATTTTTTTTGTTGATTTTGAAATCAGTCTTTGAAAAATGTCACTTCCGAATCCTGCATATATTTTTACGGGTGCGTTGACTGGAATGCGCCCTGTAAAGTTGGCAGTGACAAAAGAGAAAAGTTGATCCATGTCTTAACGTTGAACGTTGAAGTGTTAAGGTAAAACATCTTCGAATACTAAAATAGTTTATTTTGCCTTTCTGCATTTCTAATGCAAATAAGTTTTAAAATAAGCGAATCTATAAAATATTTACTTTTCTAATTATTTGACAGTTTCGTTGATCTACGCGTGAATAAAGTGGCGAAGCGGATGGCAGTGTATATTTTACATGTGGTGAAATAATGACGAAGGTTCTTACCAGTAGATCTTACGCAGGCCTTTCAAAAGTGCTCAGTTTACCGCAAACAAGCTATAGGCCTATCGTATACATGATGATTCTAAAATCACGGGACAAACATTGAGGGGTGGTAGAGCTCACTAAAACAAACAATTATTGTATTGGAATATATGGGCGGGAGAGACGCGTTGAGGTACAAACACAAAAACATAGCACATTAACGGAAACATAAAATGTTCATTAGCAGCATACTTAACGAGTGATTCCGTACAGAAAATGTTAAAACAGTTGCTGGAAATGCATCCACCAACAGTCACGCATGCTTGGCGACCTCTACATATGGCGTGATTGGCTGACAATGGTGGCGTGCGTGAAATACCCGGCGTATTTGAATCTGTTCGCCAATCACTCCACCGACGCTACCAAGCTTGCATTACTGTCGGTGGTAGGAATTTTGAGCGATTATTATAAACATTGCTGTAAAAAGGCATTTAACGGCGACGTTGTAAATAAACAATGAGTTGCATTTCATGTGTTCTTTTTGCGTTTGTGCCTCAACGCGTCACTCCCGTTCATATATTCCTATACAATAATTGTTTGTTTTAGTGAGCTCTACCACCCCTCAATGTTTGTCCCATTATTTTAGAATCATCCTGTATACACACATTCACGTGATAAAAAAAATAATGGTTTATATACTCACTAAATCTGAATCGGTGAGAATTTCACAAATTCAACCAATTAACAGTACGTGACTGATTCAACTGTCACTTCAGTGAATTAAACTGAAAAATTTGTGAAAAATTCCAGTTTTTCTTTACTTATTGATTCGGTGAAGTTTTCCTCTGATTCGTGAGCCATTTTTTTTTCGCTGTCAGTGATTTGTTTTTTGACTGATTGATCAGTTAAAAAACGTGTAAAAAATTACCGCCAAACTACGTATAAAAATTTGGCTGCTAAACAACGTGTAACAAATGAAATAACGGCGCCTAAACTAATAAAATCAATACAAAATACTTTCTAAAATATAAATGTTGTGTTTAGTACCACCATTTTACAAGGTAACATGAACATTCAGTTTTTCATTTCGTTTTCACGTAACCATCACAGTGATCAGTTTGAAGGTTCAAACTGCATTTAATGTGAAGTGGTGTTCTCACACGTATTAATTGTTTTAACAATCGTAACGTTGTCAATTTATTTGAAAGCTAAATAAGAGGGCATACATTTAAAACTATAAACTTGCGATGAGTACTCATTACACACACATTTTCCTCCTTATTTTTAGCGGTGATATAGTATCTCTGATGGTAAGGTAGCGGTCTAAAATATGAAGCGGAAGTAGTGAAGGTACGATCTCCACCAGACGCATAAGATGTTTACTTTTTTTAATTACGGTAAATTGAGCAATGTTTATAGTAACTATAGGAAATATGTTAATTTATCGTAATTATTTTGCTAAATTCAATAAAAACAATATTTAATTCAGCGCACGCAATTGGCCGTCACTTATTCAATCACAGAAATTTGTTTCAAGTCACTTATTCAGTCGGAGAAATTGTTTCACTGAAACAATCAGTGATTTTCTACTGATTCGAATCTAGAGTGAAGAGGCCATAAATACATAAAATGCAATTCAGCAAGACGGTAAGAATTATAATTAATTTTCGCAATTCGCTGTAAGGACTGGGGCAATTGTGTTTAAATAAAAAAATATACACTTGTAGGAATACATTTTGACGTGAATGAGTCTTTAATATCAGACCGATACATGATGTGTACCAGGATGGAAACGGCTATGTAACGTTTGCTGGGTGATCTATTCCAGCACTGTGAATTCGTGAATAATATCACTATTAAAAGCTATCTCGCTCTATCGGGTATACGAAAACGATCAGAGCATATTGCCCAAAACAGTTGTGTTGGCACGGTGATTTTAGTGCCAAACGAAAAATCTCGCCTAGATCCGTCGAGTTAAATCATAAAAGATATGTGTCCGTTTCGTTACTTTCATTTCGTTTCCATATCCCCCCAAAAAAATATTACCCGCTAACGCAGTCTTGTTCACCTATAACTCACAGCCGTGACTCCGAGTTGTTGAGTTGAGAGATTTGGGTAGCCCTTAACAACGACGTCTTGATGTGTTAATGGAGTAGTGCCGGAATGCAAGGGCAAGGGAAACAGGAGATCCCCGAGAAAACCCGCTGACCAGCGGCATAGTCCGGCACGATTCCCACTTTCAAAAATCCGGGAGTGACCCGGCCGGGGATTGAGCCCGGTTCGCCTAAGGCGAGCAGTCTAACCGCTCGGCCACCGCGGCCCCTCCGTGACCCCGAGACAACTACACTACAATTTATTTAACTAGAAAATAAGTATGCACCTTTCTTTGAACACGCAATAGCAGGGGTTGAAGCTAAGTTTTATCAATTATAACTAGAATGGGTAGTTGTTAAAATGATCATTTTAGTGGCTAAAATCATTATTTCTGTATTTCTGAATTATTACGATGTTGTGGATTTTTAATATCACATACCCTTCACATCCTGTACAGAATATGTTAAAATAAGACACATAATGTCACTAACATGAGTTCTGCTTTTATACTTTATACGTATTACTTTTGATCAAAGAAACGAACAATTACTTTTATGCACACAAAAATATTCATTATCCTAAAACTATACATTCATTAAAATGTATTGCTATTTCATAAAATGTGTAATTTACGAGGCGATTGTGAATTCTGAACAACACCAACACACGCCAGCAGGTTATTCCTCGCAAAAATATAAGACGAAAATATATGCACACTTTCCCTTTAACGTGATTGCTAAGGGAGCTGTGCGCCCCTTACAAAATCTTCATTTAAATCCCTTCCTGTGNACGTGATTGCTAAGGGAGCTGTGCGCCCCTTACAAAATCTTCATTTAAATCCCTTCCTGTGTAATCTGTGTTGCTTGCCTGTCAGCCAACACGCATTCTGTTTTGAGATATACATATGGAGTCATCGAAAACTGTTCACCTGAGAGCGTTCCGTCAAGACCATGTTTTTTGTTATTTTACACGTTCTGATTCGTAATGTACGCGATTTTTTTAAAAGGAACATCATAGGANGTCGCCGTACCCTGCCGCTCCAGATGTCGCGCGGCGTAATGTTCTCCTTGGCGATTGTGGTGCACCCTGGTGGAGGTCAGTGTAATTGCCGTCGCCAGAAGTCGCCGTACCCTGCCGCTCCAGATGTCGCGCGGCGTAATGTTCTCCTTGGCGATTGTGGTGCACCCTGGTGGAGGTCAGTGTAATTGCCGTCGCCAGAAGTCGCCGTACCCTGCCGCTCCAGATGTCGTGCGTCGTAATGTTCTCCTTGGCGACTGTGGTGCTCCCTGGCGGAGGTCAGTGTAACTACCGCTCGATGCTGCACTATCTAGCAGCAGTTGTGCTTTGAGAAGTCGTGTGCAACAAATCCAGCGAGCGTAAGTAAGAGTACTGAGACGAGAAAACCCGTACAGTGCCTTGTGTTTTTTTTTATTTATTTTTTTTGTTGATTTTGAAATCAGTCTTTGAAAAATGTCACTTCCGAATCCTGCATATATTTTTACGGGTGCGTTGACTGGAATGCGCCCTGTAAAGTTGGCAGTGACAAAAGAGAAAAGTTGATCCATGTCTTAACGTTGAACGTTGAAGTGTTAAGGTAAAACATCTTCGAATACTAAAATAGTTTATTTTGCCTTTCTGCATTTCTAATGCAAATAAGTTTTAAAATGAGCGAATCTATAAANTCGAATACTAAAATAGTTTATTTTGCCTTTCTGCATTTCTAATGCAAATAAGTTTTAAAATGAGCGAATCTATAAAATATTTACTTTTCTAATTATTTGACAGTTTCGTTGATCTACGCGTGAATAAAGTGGCGAAGCGGATGGCAGTGTAAATTTTACATGTGGTGAAATAATGAACAAGGTTCTTACCAGTAGATCTTACGCAGGCCTTTCAAAATTGCTCAGTTTACCGCGAACAAGCTATAGGCCTATCGTATATACACACGTCCTCGCGATAAAAAAATAATGGTTTATATACTCACTAAATCTGAATTGGTGAGAATTTCACAGTTTCAATCAATTAACAGTACCTGACTGATTCAACTGTCACTTCAGTGAATGTATCTGAAAAATTAGTGAAAAATGCCAGTTTTTCTACACTTATTGATTCGGTGAAATTTTCCTCTGATTCATGAGCCATTTTTTTTCCGCTGTCAGTGATTTGTTTTTTGACTGATAGATCATTTAAAAAACGTGTAAAAAATTACCGCCAAACTACGTATAAAAATTTGGCTGTTTAACAACGTGTAACGAATGAAATAACAGCGCCTAAACTAATAAAATCAATACCAAATACTTTCTAAAATATAAATGTTGTGTTTAGTACCACCATTTTACAAGGTAACATGAACATTCAGTTTTTCATTTCGTTTTCACGTAACCATCACAGTGATCAGTTTGAAGGTTCAAACTGCATTTAATGTGAAGTGGTGTTCTCACACGTATTAATTGTTTTAACAATCGTAACGTTGTCAATTTATTTGAAAGCTAAATAAGAGGACATACATTTAAAACTATAAACTTGCGATGAGTACTCATTACACACACATTTTCCTCCTTATTTTTAGCGGTGATATAGTATCTCTGGTGGTAAGGTAACGGTCTAAAATATGAAGCGGAAGTAGTGAAGGTCGAATCTCTTCCTGCCGCATAAGATTTTTACTTTTTTTAATTACGGTAAATTGAGCAATGTTTATAGTAACTATAGGAAATATGTTAATTTATCGTAATTATTTTGCTAAATTCAATAAAAACAATATTTAATTCAGCGCACGCAATTGGCCGTCACTTATTCAATCACAGAAATTTGTTTCAAGTCACTTATTCAATCGGAGAAATTGTTTCACTGAAACAATCAGTGATTTTCTACTGATTCTAATCTAGAGTTTAGAGGTCATAAATGCATAAAATGCAATTCAGCAAGACGGTAAGAATTATAATTAATTTTCGCAATTCGCTGTAAGGACTCTAGCAATTGCGTTTAAATAAAAAAAATATGCACATGTAGGAATACATTTTGACGTGAATGAGTATTTAATATCAGACCTATATATTATGGGTACCAGGATGGAAACGGCTATGTAACGTTTGCAGGGGTGATCTATTCCAGCGCTGTGAATTCGTGAATAATATCACGATTAAAATAAATGCGGTCTCGCTCTATCGGGTGTACGAAAACGATCAGAGCATGGCCCAAAACAGTTGTGTTGGCACGGTGATTTTAGTGCCAAACGAAAAATCTCGCCTAGATCCGTCAAGTTAAATATAAAAGCTATGTGTCCATTTCGTTACTTTCATTTCATTTCA
Organism: Clitarchus hookeri; assembly: GCA_002778355.1. Lineage (NCBI taxonomy): Eukaryota > Metazoa > Arthropoda > Insecta > Phasmatodea > Phasmatidae > Clitarchus > Clitarchus hookeri. The sequence goes on along the minus strand of NQII01002080.1, from coordinate 518,167 downwards.
TTTCCATATCCCCAAAAAAATATTACCCGCTGACGCAGTCTTGTTCACGTGTAACTCACAGCCGTGACTCCGAGTTGTTGAGTTGAGAGATTTGGGCAGCCCTTAACAACGAGGTCTTGATGAGATAATGGAGCAGTGCCAGAATGCAAGGGCAAGGGAAACATGAGATCTCCGAGAAAACCCGCCGACCAGCGGCATAGTCCGGCACGATTCCCACTTTCGAAAATCCGGGAGTGACTCGGCCGGGGATTTAACCCAGTTCACCTGAGGCGAGCAGTCTAACCGCTCTGCCACCGCGGCCCCTCCGTGATCCCGGGACAACTACACTACAATTTTTTTAACTAGAAAATAAGTATGCACCTTTCTTTGAACACGCAATAGCAGGGGTTGAAGCTAAGTTTTATAAATTATAACGAGAATGAGTAGTTGTTAAAATGATCATTTTAGTGGCTAACCTCATTATTTCTGTATTTCTGAATTATTACGATGTTGTGGATTTGTAATATCACATACCCTTCACATCCTGTACAGAATATGTTAAAATAAGACACATAATGTCACTAACATGAGTTCTGCTTTTATACTTTATATGTATTACTTTTGATCAAAGAAACGAACAATTACTTTTATGCACAAAAATATTCATTATCCTAAAACGATAAATTCATTAAAATGTATTGCTATTTCATAAAATGTGTAATTTACGAGGCGATTCTGAATTCTGAACAACACCAACACACGCCAGCAGGTTATTCCTCGCAAAAATATGAGACGAAAATATATGTACACTTTCCCTTTAACGTGATTGCTAAGGGAGCTGTGCGCCCCTTACAAAATCTTCATTTAAATCCCTTCCTGTGNACGTGATTGCTAAGGGAGCTGTGCGCCCCTTACAAAATCTTCATTTAAATCCCTTCCTGTGTAATCTGTGTTGCTTACCTGTCAGCCAACACGCATTCTGTTTTGAGATATACATATGGAATCATCGAAAACTGTTCACCTGAGAGCGTTCCGTCAAGACAATGTTTTTTGTTATTTTACACGTTCTGATTCGTAATGTACGCGATTTTTTTAAAAGACACAACATAGGGTTGCAAAACTTTATTCAAAAATTAATATGCCAACACTCANTTATAATTCGATATTTTGAGGAAAGGGATTTTATAATTATATATTTTGATCAAAGGGATGTTGTAATTCGATATTTCGATTAATGGGATTTTATAATTCGATATTTCGATTAAAGGGATTTTATAATTCGATATTTTGAGGAAAGGGATTTTATAATTATATATTTTGATCAAAGGGATGTTGTAATTCGATATTTCGATTAATGGGATTTTATAATTCGATATTTCGATTAAAGGGATTTTATAATTCGATATTTTGATGAAAGGGATTTTATAATTCAATATTTCGATTAAAGGGATTTTATAACTCTATATTTTGGTGAAAGGGATTTTATAATTCGATATTTTTGAGTGCATAACTACCTCTCACGAGCGTGCGTCACGTGCGAGTCAGATCAGTGACGCAGTCTGACAGGACTCGGAGGATTATGCAGTCTTTTTTGCGCGTGGATCATTTCTGATCGAACAGTAAAGGAGGTAAAGTCGCAATGAAGGGTCCTAGTGCTCAACGTTGTTACAAAATGAATCGATAATTCTACAGAAAAAGCTGGATAAAATGCCGTTTCCCACTCGTTTTTAAACGGCTTTAGAGATAAGCTCTGTGCACAAATCTCCATTCCGTCCTAACCGGACCAACCTTCCGTTATTAACACGAAACTTTGTCGCATTGTCTTCCATCGTCACCGCGGAAAATGTCGAGTTATCGTTCTAGAACGAGTGCACTGCTCACACTTCCTGCATAGTGGAGGAGCACAGGAATGCTGTGAGCTGATGACTCGAGGCGACTTAGCACTTGTTACCGTAACCTGGAGGGCTAAACAGATATTATTCTTCCCTTTTTATTACCGATCTATGGCGTGAGCGCGCGCTCTAACAAAAGTATATGTTATACGGCCGCTGAGTCAGTCCCGCTGTGATGTACGCTCTTAAATATTTTAAGGGAAAAGAGATACTTATTTTTCTCAAGGAGTTTGTCGGTGTTTTTTTTTTTAAATAACCTGTATATTGACTGACAAATTACTTTTGTTTCGAGAACCGTTGATTGCAGGGCATATCGACGAAATTTCTACAAATATTCAGTTCGCCACTATTACAAGTTATATACAGTATGATTCTAAAATCATGGGACAAACATTGAGGGGTGGTAGAGCTCACTAAAGCAAACAATTATTGTATAGGAATATATGGGCGGGAGTTACGCGTTGAGGCACAAACACAAAAACATAACACATTAACGGAAACATAAAATGTTCATTAGCAGCATACTTAACGAGTGATTCCGTACAGAAAATGTTAAAACAGTTGCTGGAAATGCATCCACCAACAGTCACGCATGCTTGGCGACCTCTACGCATGGCGTGATTGGCTGACAATGGTGGCGATAGCAGAGGGCAGTCAAACGGTGCGCCAGTGACCTGCTGCATCAGCGAACAAAGCATTTGCGCTTGAGAGTTAGGCCGTGATGGGTGATTTTACGAATAGCGAAAAGGCAGACATGCATCTAATGTGTTGCATTTCATGTGTTATTTTCGTGTTTGTGCCTCAACGCGTCACTTCCGCCCATATATTCCTATATAATAATGTTTTTTTTTTTTTTTTTAGTGAGCTCTACCACCCCTCAATGTTTGTCCCATGATTTTAGAATCATCCTGTATACACTCTTAGTCGGTTCTCAGCAGTTGAATCGTGCAGATGTTAAAATGTGCCTGCCCATAAGGCTGCGGAATCAGATAGCTTATTTAAAAATAAAAAGCGTGTACGAAAATTTATTTCCCGAGGATTGCTTTCATCACGGAAGCCGTTACGAAGCCCCCGTTTGTGTTCGTACGTCCTCAGCTCGGCAAGAAAACCTACGTAATTCCCCTCGGGAGGAGAAAAACCGTTCCCAGAACCAAGCCGTGCGTTTCCATTTGAATTTGATTCCGGTGCGGTATGATTTATATTCACGTGGAGGAGACGTTTCGTTTCAGCAAACTTTGATGGAAAGTTGTAACTGCCTCGAAAATCACCCTTACGACACGGAGTAGCTAAAAAATACGCAGATGAATTGGCGTTGCGGTTCCTTTGATGTTGGCGTATAGTCCGTCCACGATTACTTCACTCTTTTCTGAAGCCCTGCTACAGTTACGGTTGCACGATATTCCTCCGCATCGTGCAAACAAAGCTTAACCGGGTGTAGAAAATTACACCAAAAGGGACGAAGCATCGCATTCGTGCGCCCACAGTTCAATAATATTTTGCATGAGAACTATTTCTTCCTAGACATTACCATCACACACATTTTCTTGTATTGTGCTAGTATTTTCTTGTAACTTCCCCCGCTGTTATGCCTGGAGACTTATCAGGGGATGGCTTACAAACTTGCTTATGATCTAACTTAAACTAACATCCATGCCTTACCCGGGATTCGAACCCAGAACCTCCCGCAACTCAGACCGGCGGCGTACCAACCTACTGCGCCGGTGGAGGTCGACTACATATTTTCTCACTGTTTTCATTTATATTAATTATATTTAAAATATTGTAATTTGTAGACAAAATTTAAATAAAATATGTATTTAACCAAAAATAAGGTACTTTAATGTTAACTGAAGTATTAAACGCTTGTGATACATGGCATATTTAGGAAAACCCAAACACGTCATTCATGGGGTGTTTTTTCAAAGGTTTGATTCAAAGAGTGTGCAGAAGTCGAGAATGGGCTATACCCGTTCAACGATTGGCTGCGAGAGTTTCTGGGACCCGTTAATGTTGCCGGAGGCAGATTCTACGAGACTGTTAACGACGGCCGGACACACCCATCTTCCTGGTCTGCTTCGCTGGTCGGGCCGTCCAAAGGACTAAAGACGAAAGACGCTCGTTCCGGGTGTTACGCCGGCCTATATCAAGCGCGTGGTTCTGCGGCCCCGCTCAGTGACCGATGGAGGGGATTTCTGCAACTGTCTTCTTTCGCAAGGATTGAAGACCAAATGGTGGCGTTGCAATCCCGCTCGTTTCCAGGTTTAATGTTCGAAGGTGTGATCAGACAAGCCGTTNCGAAGACCAAATGGTGGCGTTGCAATCCCGCTCGTTTCCAGGTTTAATGTTCGAAGGTGTGATCAGACAAGCCGTTCAGCTAAGGCCTGATCACACCATAACAGAGTGAAGAGATTTGGGTGGCTCTTAACGTCGAGGTCTTGAGAGCCGATGAGCGTTAAGCTAGAGGTGAGTACGGAGCAGCGCCGGAATGCATGAGCGGCGGAAACGGGGAGATCCCCGAGAAAGCCCGCCGACCACCGGCTTCGTCCGGCACGATTCCCACTCGCGAAAATACGGGAGCGACCCCGCCGGGAATCGAATCCGGTTTCTACGTTAGGAAAGAAATTTGTCACGACTGCCGAGGTCGTGTATGTCTCATATCGTCGTCTCACGCCAATGTGATTTGATTTTAATTATTAAATTTTTAACTTGATCGGAAAACTGAAAGTTGTTTCGGTATTCAAGTTATTTCACGGCACACAGAAGTAGGCCACAGTAATTTGTTACCAAGATTCATCGATGTCGCACTGTTTTGATTTCGCAAAAAAAATAATTTGAAAAACGGGTAAAATAGTTACATGCAACATCTGCTCTCTGAGCGGACAGAGATTTGTGTGCGTTATGTTGTGTTTCAAATATGCGTTTTATAAAGCAAACTGCTGCTCTATACGTATTCCCAGATTCTTTCAATATGAAATAAATCTAATTTCGGACTAAAACTGTACAAAGCTTCATGTACACCATGCTAACTGCAAACATTATTTTGGAACCCGTACTTAAGTATTACGGCGAAAGGCATTTACGTTCTACTAGGTCGTAAGTTGCACTAGCCTACAGCCCACATTGACCTTTGTTTCACACTTCCTACCAACACAATTATACAGTTCGCCGCATAAAACTAGTTCACGTACTTACTTATTTCTGAAATGTCGTTGCACTTTGGATGGCGATTTTGTGTCAGCCAGCCACACAACACACATGCATTTTCCTGCACTGACGTATAATCTTACTGACTCTGCAGCAACCGCGATCCCAGTGACGCGATTGTAACCTCAAACACTATCGCATGAATGTGATAACCCGAAACAAGTCGCCTGCAATAAAGCTTAACTTCTGAACTAAATCTTCTCTCTGTAGAGATGTTAACTACGAAAGGGTAAGTAATTCTTTTGGGACATCCTGTAACTTGCATTTGTTTGAAGTCAAGTTTGTCCTGGAATAAATGCCCGTACCTCCCGCCTCTCTGGTTATAATGATACCGCACGTAATATTTGCTTCATTACGAGGAGGCTACAGCGAAAGTTGTCGGTGGTGGGCAAGTTTCTTCGGTGTGCTCCCACTTACAACACTTGTTCATTCCGTCCTTGCACCGAACATACTTAACGCACCTATGACAGAAACCTTCACTTTTTTCNACTTACAACACTTGTTCATTCCGTCCTTGCACCGAACATACTTAACGCACCTATGACAGAAACCTTCACTTTTTTCCGTTTGAATTAAAATCTGTAGGCCTTCAACACTATTTTGAGAATTTTTTCAATTCGTATAAACGCTTCCTGCGATGTTTTATTTTACCTTTTCAAAGGCCCGTTACGTTCTCGGTATTTCCGTTGGAAAGGATGTGGTGTTTCTCTCTCTCTCTCTCTCTCTCTGTGGAAGGTATACGTGTACAAGTTTACTTTTAACTACGTTCACCATCGCTATCATTTATTACCCTCCGTCACCCTGAAGTGCGTGCGGATCAATATCCAACTTCCATGTTTTTATTTCCCCTACTCTTCTCAGAACACGGTGTGTGTGTGTGTGGTTTTTTAAAGGAGACTCACAATAGAGATATGGTTTGTAGCTGTTCAATATTTTCCTCGCCATATTGCGTGTCATATAGAACGAGCTACTAATTCATTAACTCCTTTACGTCCAGCGCGCAAAAAAAAAAANTACAACACTTGTTCATTCCGTCCTTGCACCGAACATACTTAACGCACCTATGACAGAAACCTTCACTTTTTTCAGTTTGAATTAAAATCTGTAGGCCTTCAACACTATTTTGAGAATTTTATCAATTCGTATAAACGCTTCCTGCGATGTTTTATTTTACCTTTTCAAAGGCCCGTTACGTTCTCGGTATTTCCGTTGGAAAGGATGTGGTGTTTCTCTCTCTCTGTCTCTCTCTCTGTCTCTCTCTCTCTCTGTCTCTCTCTCTCTGTCTCTCTCTCTCTCTCTCTCTCTCTCTCTCTCTGTGGAAGGTATACGTGTACAAGTTTACTTTTAACTACGTTCACCATCGCTATCATTTATTACCCTCCGTCACCCTGAAGTGCGTGCGGATCAATATCCAACTTCCATGTTTTTATTTCCCCTACTCTTCTCAGAACACGGTGTGTGTGTGTGTGGTTTTTTAAAGGAGACTCACAATAGAGATATGGTTTGTAGCTGTTCAATATTTTCCTCGCCATATTGCGTGTCATATAGAACGAGCTACTAATTCATTAACTCCTTTACGTCCAGCGCGCAAAAAAAAAAACGTTTCCTGCATAACCAGTAATTTTGTTGCGCGTTGCCACAGATCGTGTTTTGTTTCTCGCAGCCTTTGGTTTGCGCCGTCAAGTCGGGCGTGATGTTCTGTGCAGTGTGGTGTGTATTTCCGTCCCATCCTTTCTCTTTGGTCGTGACCAACTCAGTATTTCTCCAGTCCCCGTTACGCACAACTATTTTCGCGCACCGTGTTGTCCCGGGCGTACCCGTTCGCGCGTGGCGTGTTGCAGAAGAGGTGAACTCATGATCGGTGCTGTACGAGGTCAGGAACTAGCACCAACAAGAACAGAGCATTTTCACCTGAACAATGCTATTGGCTACTGTTAGCACACGAAAATTGTTTAATTGGTTGCTGTCAGTACCATAGACCAATAGAAATGCTTTTCTTGGGATCCAGCGTCTAAGTTAATACTAGGAATCCTGAAGTACTTATCAGACCAAAAAAAATTTTGCAACACCTGGAACAGAAAATCAATGTGTAAATTAAAGGGTTGATAATATTTGTTTGGGCTGTTGGATAGTTGGCGGTTGTCAAGCTGAGCTTGCGGACAGTGATCTNGAGCGTGATGTTCTGTGCAGTGTGGTGTGTATTTCCGTCCCATCCTTTCTCTTTGGTCGTGACCAACTCAGTATTTCTCCAGTCACCGTTACGCACAACTATTTTCGCGCACCGTGTTGTCCCGGGCGTACCCGTTCGCGCGTGGCGTGTTGCAGAAGAGGTGAACTCATGATCGGTGCTGTACGAGGTCAGGAACTAGCACCAACAAGAACAGAGCATTTTCACCTGAACAATGCTATTGGCTACTGTTAGCACACGAAAATTGTTTAATTGGTTGCTGTCAGTACCATAGACCAATAGAAATGCTTTTCTTGGGATCCAGCGTCTAAGTTAATACTAGGAATCCTGAAGTACTTATCAGACCAAAAAAAATTTTGCAACACCTGGAACAGAAAATCAATGTGTAAATTAAAGGGTTGATAATATTTGTTTGGGCTGTTGGATAGTTGGCGGTTGTCAAGCTGAGCTTGCGGACAGTGATCTAGATAAATCAAACACAAAATCAATTTGTTACTATAATTTATTATTGCCTGTAGAGTGCCAAATTAAAAACAAGACCCTTGCTGCAGCTTCTGTTCTTCATTTCATTCATATACACTGCCGCGATTTCTTTTCGTCGTAGAAAATGCTATTTAAAAAATGTATAAATTCAACAGTGTCAGTAAAACGTGCATTAGAAAATATATGGACACTGAGCAGTTTTTTTTGTCAATGTTGACGCAAAATGTATATTGAAAAATAAGTTCGTCGTGAAATATTTTTCTCCAACGTGGAAAAGAACTGCCCTTAATATGTTGAATGTTTTTTTAGTTGCCGGCATGCCACTACATAAAAAGCAAAAATTTTTAATTGAGTATAAATATAAGAGAATTATAATATACAATTTCTTTCTCACAGAAAATTAATATTGTTTGGTAATGAGTTATGGATAAAAATACGTGACTTATACATTAGTTACAGTAAACGGATTTTTCAAAATCATCCCGCCAGTAACTTATATTCACAGGATGTTATGGCGTATCGAGAAATGAGATAACAAGATTTCTCCAACTAGTCTTTTCTTCCCATGAAACAACGTAAAAAACACTTTTTTTTTAAATATTTCTTGATTGTTTTTAATGTTGACAAGACACGCTCAATATTTCTGATCGATAAACTAATTTTAGTAAAACTATCCACCGTAAATTTTACTGAACCGAGAATACTTGCGACACTGAAAGACTAATTTCTAAATTCTAACTGGAGTTAATATATTATGTCAGTTTTGTACAATTCATTAAGGGGTGGGCATTTCCTTCGAGATGTTAGGCAAATGGAGTGGAGAGATTTGGGCTGCTCTTCAGATCGAGGTCTTGAGAGCCGATGAGAGTGAAAGGAGGAGAGTATGGAGCAGCACCGGAATGCAAGGGCGGGGAAACGGGAGACCCTTGAGAAAACCCACCGACCAGTGGCATAGTCCAGCACGATTCTGACATGCAAAAATCCGGGAGCCGAACCCTATTCGCCTAGATGGGAGCCGAGCAGTCTGACCACCACGCCACCGCGGCCCCGTTAAACAAATTCCGTGAAGTCGTCATTCCAAGAATTAATTATATATTACTGCGACATCGTATAATTTGCTGTAATTTTTACGTCGAAAATATTTCAGTGGCGTCCGCTTTCGTAGGTGTGTTAAACTGTAAGGCACTATATGATTATTTTTTACCTTTCTGGCACAAAGTCTCATTCCGAGAACATCCATTTACCTACATACGCGTAGAGGCGCGAAAAACTATTGCACAACAAATATTTCAGTACATAATCCTCTTCGCAATAAGCTGTGAGTTAGTGCAGTGCGGATACTGAAGACATAGAACGAACTGTTACAAGACGCGACTATTACTCTTATTGTTCTCAGCGAACGCAATATTTAATATGTATTTCAGAGTCTCTATATATTTAACAGTAAACTAACTCACACTCATTCTTAACACATATTCAATCTGTCTACTACTATCATTCCAAATGTTTGTCACTCACGCATCCAATCCAGTTCAGTAGTCCCGCCCGTCAGTTTCACTCTTCACTGTACCGATGCTCGCAGTCCGCAGACTTCACTCTCGCCGCTACTCGTCGCTCTGCTGGCTCGTCGTCTCCACTGACTTCGCTGTCTCCGCATACCTGGCGCACAACCCTCCATAAACTAGACTGTTTGCTCGGAGGCCCGTCGCGGCCTAGGTAGTCTTAGATGGTTCCCCGCGCCCTGAGTCGCGCTGTGATAGGCTAAGGAAGTTACCAGAATATTCTTGCGTCGATAACCGCAGAAATTCAACCCCGCTCAAGCCTGGCCCTGACACACGCCTCCATTCGCTCGAGCAGAACGGAGCAAGGAAAGCTATGCACAGCAGTAATCACATGTGGTGTTACGAACTGTAGCTTTTATAACCATTCGTACGTGAAAGTTGCTGGGGGCATAGCTCAATAACAAATCATGATTAGGTAGAGCACAACAGTAGAAGATGAGTTTTATTAACAGAACGATTATGCAATACTATTTAAATGACTATTGATCTGGGGAGCTTTAAATTGAACACCAAGATGATTATTCATTATATTTACCTCACGCTATTTTATTATGATCTAACTGGAAAGTCATGACCTTGTCAATGTTGCCGGAGGCTGATTCTACGAGACGGTAAACGACGGCCGGACACACCCATCTTCCGTGGTCTTCTCTCTGCTCGGGTCGACGACAAAAGACGTTGTTCCTGGTGTTACGCTGGCCTATATCGGGCGCGTTGTTTAATATTTTCGGCCCAGTTTACTGGCCGGTTGAGAGGATTTCTGCAACTGTCTTCTTTCTGCTCGGTGGTGTTGCATTCACGCTCGTTTCCTGGTTTAATGATTGAAGGTGTGATCAGGCAGGCCGTTCAGCTAAGGCCTGATCTCACCATAACAATAGGCTGTTCCCGGTAAAGTGAGCACTTTCGAGGCCCTAGTTACTTTTTCCTTTCAAACATTTTTATTCGTTAACCTACTTTTTAAATAAATATTGTCGTGTAAGTAATAAACACAGTGTGTACATTCCACTGCACTCGGAAGTTAACGTCTAAGGCTGAAATAAAATTTATTTATTGACTATTATTATTTCGAAAGTGCTCACTCTACCGTGAATAGTATATAACAAAACTCTTTAAGACAAATAACTTGGCGTTCTGCGCTTACCTTTGGCTGCAGATCCCCGAAACGTGTGGCCAGGAACTGGACTGTACATTCAGCTGAAATAAACAATATTTCACGTGCGTGCATGCCTTATCCAAGACCACAACTCGGATTCCACATTATCATAAGCTGGCGTGTTGCGAACTTTAGCCACGCAGATTGTAAGCACGATTGGCTATCAGAAGCCAACCAGCAACCGAGGAACAGGCCGAACTTTAATCTCGCAACAGCACATGCGTTTGGTGATAGGATCATATCGATTATATGCGCCCAGCGAGCTGGTCGATCACAAGAATTCCTATCGCAACGAGATTGGTTTTTCTCGTACGCCTGCGCTTTGTGCTGGTAGGTTAATTCGGGAAGGGGGGGGNCATACAAAAAAGCTATACCTAGGGCCAGTGACTTTTCGCGTGAAAATCTGAGCACACAGTCGACTGCAATACTATATTCACACCTCAGCTGTTGTTATACCTCCATTGGCTGATAGTGCCGTGTCCGTCTTTGACCAAGCCACTCAACTAAGTAACTCCGACAATGAATCTTCGCGATTCGTTCGCAAACGGTTACCACGGGCCAGAACATATTTCAGCCAATCAAATAAGCTGGACGACCCTACAGTGCTTTGGACTGTATCTTGTCTCGAAATCTTTTCGCGAAATATCACTGCCCCTAGCTATACCTCATTTTCTTGGGTTGCAACAGTTGGTGACATTTCGTCGTTTCGGTTCCTTCCTCTGCAGCAGAAGCGCTGTAAGAACCTCCACGGCGGCATGCGAATGATTTGGGCTGAACAAACAAATCGACGATCGTTTCCTCTTCATCGTTGTCTGCAGCGCCATGTATGGGCACGACAGCAGATACGTTGTCTAGCCTGTTATAGTTCTTTCGTTGTTACTTCCAACTTTACTAGAGCCCTGTTAAAGTTATACTTTCGGGCTATTACTCCGCCTCTTGCAAAAAATTAATTAACTAAATGTAGTGAATTACACCAAAGGGACGACCCACGGCATCTGTGAGCGCTCATATTTCATGAGAAGTATTTCCTTACTAGGTTTTGCCAACACAAATATCTTCTCTCAGTTTTTTAATTCGCATGATGTAAAAATATTAAATATTATAATTTTTTTATTAATTATACGTACAATTCAAACTAACTAGAAATGTTATATTTATGACACAAGGCATATTTAGGAAATACCCAAACTCATAATACTTTTTTAATTTTTCAAAATAGATTAAGAAAGTGTGGGCATACGGCGAACAAACTATACAAAGTATCTGTGTGAATTTGAGTGAACAAGTTGCACACAGAGAATGCTATCGCTGTGTTCTATTGGGAATATGGTGAGAAAAGGATTCTTTAAAAAAGGGGGAGGGGGGAGGAGTCTGGTAATATTTGTTTCATATTCGAATTTATTTTTCGTTGCTTCGGTAGTTTTTCCACTTGGTCATGCTCATTAGAATAGTAACTGTGTTGCTGGAACTCGGGTGCAGGGTTGTGATCGTTTCTTTCTATTTCGGCTCGTGTTTGCAGTTATTATGCGCTTTTTTACGGTCATTTCACGTTCAGACCCTTGGAAACGTAATAACTAGAGCGAAATATACTCAGGAATACAGAAAGTGCCGGAAAATAATAGAATAATGCCAGGGTTCTTTAAAACCGCCATGGAAAAAAAATTTTGTTACAAAATACGAACTCGCTCGCTGATTAAAAAAGAGAAAAAAAAAAGAGATTTCCAAAACATAATACCGATAAAAGGAAAGCTATTAACGAGTGAAGTGGTTATACCATTTCTACGTATATCAGTCTTGTGTTCACAGTTAAAATGTTACGTTTTATGTTATTGTTTATTTGCAAGTTGTGACTGCTCTCGGGTACACGCCACGCAGATTTTGACGACGCAGCTCTATGTTTATCTGGAAACTGTGTTCCAATCTAAAAGCGATACAGGCTGTTTCTAAACTCATGGGACAAATATCGAGGGGTGGTAGAGCTCACTAAAACAAACCATTATTGTATGGGAATATATGGGCGGAAGTGACGCGTTGAGGCACAAACACAAAAACATAACACATTAACGGAAACATAAAATGTTTATTAGCAGCATACTTAACGAGTGATTCCGTACAGAAAATGTTAAAACAGTTGCTGGAAATGCATCCACCAACAGTCACGCATGCTTGGCGACCTCTACATATGGCGTGATTGGCTGACAATGGTGGCGTGCGTGAAATACCCGGCGTATTTGAATCTGTTCGCCAATCACTCCACCGACGCTACCGAGCTTGCATTACTGTCGGTGGTAGCAATTTTGAGCAATTATTATAAACATTGCTGTAAAAAGGCATTTAGCGGCCACGTTGTAAATAAACAATGTGTTGCATTTCATGTGTTATTTTTGTGTTTGTGCCTCAACGCGTCACTCCCGCCCAGATATTCCTATACGATAATTGTTTGCTTCAGTGAGCTCTACCACCCCTCAATGTTTGTCCCATGATTTTCGAAACATCCTGTATACATATCCGGTATTTGAGTCCAAGACCTTGCGTATGAAAAGCTGCCGTTACAACCAACGTCCCTGTGAAGNCACCCAGATATTCCTATACGATAATGGTTTGCTTCAGTGAGCTCTACCACCCCTCAATGTTTGTCCCATGATTTTCGAAACATTCTGTATACATATCCGGTATTTGAGTCCAAGACCTTGCGTATGAAAAGCTGCCGTTACAACCAACGTCCCTGTGAAGATCTACGTTTAAGAAGTTTTGTACTCTAAAATATCGTCCAGTTTCGTCCACTGCTCAACAAAACATATCCATTGTGCCATCAACCCTTTGAGGACGGCCGCATTTTCTGTCACTGAAGACAATTTTGAGGTGAGCTGCCTATATTCATCACAAAATCAGTGTTAATTGTGTTTGGTCTCTGTATTTCCACTTACCATATTCTTATTGGTCCTGGCTACACCGGACAAGCTTACTGTACTCTGCAACGTTTATTATTGGCTGGACGTCTGCCAATGTAGTCTCGCGTTGTATGTGTACCAATCAAAGTGTCCCGGCAGATGTAACACGTTTTAAAATCCATCGTGTTCTTTGTGGAAATGATTAAGAACAACATATTTTACTTAACGAACCGAAATGTTGACTTTTTGTAATTTATTTCTTACAATCTTGCAAAGGTCCACCGAAACAGTGAAACTATAAAAATGTGCGTTTTGTCTTGGAGAGCAAAGTAGTTTCCATATAAACTTTGCCCCGTGCATACGTGCATACGTGCATACGTGCATACGTGCATACGTGCATACTCCTCAAAGGGTTCAAACATCGTCCGGATTATTGTTTTTGTGAAGGGACTATGCGCAAAGAAAAAAAAAAGTGCCATTGACTTTTAAGCCATATTAGCAACAAATTCGTTAATTATAAAACGCCAGTGTAAACGTCTTCAGAGTTGCAATAGTAGTAACATAACATATCTGAGTGGCGCCTTTCTACCTGTAAATACCTTAAAGGCGGATTCACAGTCTCTTCGTAACGTACGTTCATACGTTTTCTGTTTGCATCATTCGAAAAAAACGTAGATTTGCGAAGAAAGTTTATTATTTTCTGTTTTATTGTTGCAGGAATTGTGCAAAACATGTTACAATTCTGAAACATTGGCCAAAGAATACAGAATTACGTGTATTGATGGCTTTCCCTTAAAAATTATCGTCAAAATAATGGGTCTCTTCAGTTTTGGGAACAGGAACAAGTCGCAGGGGGCCACGTCCGGTGAATACGGTGGCCGAGGCATGATTACGGCGTTGTTAATACGGATTCTTTGGTCCATTGTTTGCGATGGCAAAAAATCGCCAAGCACACCGAAACACGTCTAACCTTTGTGTCTGTCACAAACAAACCAACAATGCAAAATGGCTGATAACGTCAACATATGCTGGGGACATGTGTGCCAACATAACAATAAAAGCAATCGATAATCGAATGTACGTAGCACTCGAGATTTGCAAAGTCACCTTATTTCTTGAACACACCTCGTAACCGCGAGCGATACACGCATGGCTATGATCGCATGATTTTCGCGAAAACATTTACGCGAAGGCTAGACTCTAACATCCTATGGCACACGTGCCATAGGATGTTCAAAAATGGAAAATAAATTAGTTATAAAGAATTTAAAATTAACTGAAAATGATACGTATTTATATTATTTTTAATATTTAATTCTTTACTAAAGTAAATTTCTATAATAAATATGATAAATATTATAATAAAATATATTTAATATTCACCTTATAGTTTGTTTTCCTTTGGTTATTGGCCACGTGTCTTTGTCGGGAGACAGTCCTTTACCTGGCTGGGCCGATCAGGATCGGGTAACTTCGACACTGAGTAACCTGTGATTCGAGAGCAGACACCTGCAATTCCTGACAGTGTGGAAGCCATCCAATCGCGAGAGTGGGTCCGAGCTCTAGTGTTCCGGCGTGCAAGCAGTCCTGAAATCTTTCCGCGGGGAAAGCAGGCGGCCCTAAGACACGCCGTGTTCTAACGTGCGCGTAGGGCGATGAAGTCTGCATCGGCGCGTACTCGCATCTTACGTGCAGTGTAGGCCACGTGCAAGTCACACGTGAACGTGCATTACAACCACGCCCCCTGGCGACCTCACACGCTATCAGCTCGAGTTTTACTCCGGAGGGGAAAGTTTGCTCCAGCCAACAGAACACTCGCTGGTATGGGGCCAAATATTAGTTTAGTAGCCCCAGTAAATTAAACAAAACTTGCAAAGCGAGTGACGAAAGTACTAACCGTATGACAGCTAAACGTGGTTATTGACGTAGGCTAGGTGTTCCTAAAAACCTTAGCATCATAGTTAACGGTCATCAATCCGTCTATTTCAACAGAAGGTGCTTTAAATTTACATATCTATTCAGGTTATAATCAATAATACCATGTTTCCTGTGCATTCAAAGGCACATAACATGCTCAAGTCGCAGTTCATATAACAAAATACACGTTTTAATAAACAAAACATATAATTGAATCAATTGTGTATATTTCTTAGCCCACACATTGGATTGCCTTCCTTCGAAAATACAGCTCGAGAACTTGTTTGCAATTTTTTGTGACGATAGGGCAGTGACAGAGTTTCTAATAGCATTTATTGATGCTTGATAATGGTTGGAAAGCCGGAAATTTCGCGGGTTCCACAGATACCACGATAGACCTTCAATACTTCTACTTTTGTGATTGGACCTCTCGTTTCCTGACACGCCGTGCAAGGCCGTGCGCCAATAACACACACGTAGAAAAAGACCGAACGAATCACGTGCAACCTAGCACACGGGAATTGAAATACTGGGCAAGGTACTTCAATAAATATTCCATTTCGTTGGTAGTCAATTTACATGAGGTTGCTAGGGATTAGCGCTCCGGCACAGGCGATTTTGTTTGGAATCTCGGCCGGGGTTTCGCTGTTTTGTATTGACCCCTTGACATATTATCCTCAGTATACTCGTTCACATATGAGTGTTGCAAAAAAATGTAAAATTCGTGGTGAGTGCTGTACAAGGTCAGAAGCTAGTGCCAACCCAGAGAGCGTCTTTTTACTGCTATTGGTAGCTGCTAGCACACCAGAATTGTATTATTGGTTACTGCTAGAACACAAGAATTTCATTATTGGTTGCTGCTAGAACACCATAATTGTATTATTGGTTGCTGCTAGAACACCAGAATTGTATTATTGGTTGCTGCTGATGCCATAGACCGATATAAATCCTTTCTATAGGTTCCACCAAGTAAGTTATGACAAGGAATTCGCGAGTACATGTCAGGCCATAAATATTCTCTATTGCAACACCTGGTGGAACGACAGATAAATGTGTAGGTTAAGAGGTTAACCGAAACTGCTTGATGAGCGCAGAGCCGAACAAATCTTACAGCATGGGGCGACCAGGTGAGAACAACCAAATAATTTGGTTTACACAGCTAAATATTTAATTCGCCCCAATACAAACCATTGATTTGGTTGCGCCAAACAAACTTCGTTCGATTCAACGAAACCTTTACCTCGGTGCTTGAATGCTGACTATCTATCAGGCATAACAATTCTTCGTTAACAACTTCAGGCGTGATTCCTTCGAAAATATAAATAACAAAATAGACGATTTATTTTCGTACTTGTCTAGTCCGAAAAAAAAATTATTCCGTGGTCATGAAATTTAATTCAAAGGGTGCTACCGTTTAAGGGGAATTTCTAGCAAGCAATATTAAACGCCTGAATGTAACGTAAGGTAACGTACGGCCGTAGGAAAATATTACGACGACTATGGAAAATAGCGTAGACAAGATTCGTGTGTGTTCTGTTTCCTCGGAATTTGAAGCGGTGACAGTATGGTTTGAATACAGCAATCTTGTCAGTAAAGATACAGCAATGTCGCTATAGACTAAAACACTATTTTACAGAATAGTTTAGTTCAAAGATTTGGGCGACTCTTAACAACGAGATCTCGAGACCCGATGAGGGTGACATGAGGTGAGGATGCAGCAGCTCCGGAATGCAAGGGCGGGCGGAAACGACAACAATACCCGCTGGCCAGCGGCATCGTCCAGCACGATTCCCACTTCCCGGGAGTGACCCGGCCGGGGATTGAACCCGGTTCGCCTTTGGTGGGAGGCGAGCAGTATAACCGCTCAGCCACCGCGGCCCCGCTATTATAAGTCTACGTACAAGTATTTTTGCTGACTTCTACAATTTTCAACGACCACATTTATATTTCGATAACCAAATTTATGAATTGGCAACAAAATAACGACTTTCATTTCTCCCTTAAAATAAAATAAAAGGGTTTGACCTGTTTACTCGCGGTGTCTCCGATTGTGAACACGTTGCAGTGAATTATATTTGTGACCCGTGCTGCACAAAGCAAGGCATCAGCGGCCAATCTTTCCTGTGGCCAATCTGGTTTGCGAAATTCCCTACTCTTATTTGACGTGAATGCTTAATGCCAATATCATCGAGCATGCAGGCACGTCGTTCTTTGATTGAAATAAAGATGCTTCGCCCTTTGAGGACGGCACAAATTTACTGGCACTGAAGACAAGGTTGAAGTGAGCTGCCTATACTCTCCACTGCGGCAATATCAGCTGTGCTGTCCTCTGCATTTCCACTTACCATCTTCCCATTGGTCCTGGCTTCACTGGACACACCTACTGCACTCTGCAACGTTTATTATTGGCTGGCTGTCGACCAATGGGGTCACCTGTTGCTGTGTACCAATTAAGGTGTCGCAAAGAGGTAACAGGTTTTGCAATCCCATCGTGTTAGTTTGAGACATTATTGGAAAGAACAATTTGTTTTCTTACGGACTGAAATTGTTGACCAGTTATAATATTTCACTTAGATACCGATAAAACCCAGCATAACAGTAAAACTATTAAAAAAAAATTTTTGTCTTCAAGAGCAAATAAATTTTCATATAAACCTAGCCCCGGGTATATACGTGCATACTCCTCGAAGGGCTAATACAAGTATAGGGCATAGCAAAAAAAATTACTGATTGCAACACTTGAACTCGGAAATTAACGTGAGACCTAACGGGCTAAATTGAAATGATACCAGCAGACTTGGGCTATAGCATCGCAGAACGCAATGCTGCCTGCTGGCCTGATTTTCAGTTCTGCGAGAGATGGCGCGTTCAGGCAGGCCGTTGAACTAAGGCCTGCCCACGCCATTATCACCACACGACGTTTGTTTGAGTCCGTGCTAGAAATTATTGACGCATGTGTCTAACGGCTGTCCGAAGAGGATCAAATAGTTTTCTGTGCGGCAAGTTTGTGGGCGCAACATTCCCCTATTGCAGTGATATTGTAAATACTATATTTGGCTGTGCCATCGAAGTAATAAAGTTTTGCTGGAACCCAACATCCCTTCTTGTATAGAAAAATTTCGTAGCGTTTCATGTATTTAACATGTTATACGTAACATTTTAACATTAATGAATTTGTTTGCCGTATTTCTTTTATAATATATTGTTTATTGTGTGTACTTACTTATTATATAATACACATTTATTTATATTTTAATAATAATTTTCAAATTATTAAATTTTTTAATGTCTTATTTTTTTATTTTAATATCTAATCAAAAATATATATTATTATTTATATAGCTTGATTTTTTTACCTTTGTTTAAAAACTTAGTATAAAATTAAACAAATCACTTGTTAGCTAATTTTATTAAGTCTATTGAATTTAGATTAAACTGAGGGAGACTGAGTACATTTAGAAGTATGAAGCTTGTTAGCAAATACTGAAAGTATATGTTATATGTTTATTAATATATATTACGATTTTATTGCTTTAGGCCTACATTTTATATTATTACAGTTAAAAATTCACTTCTAGAAGGATGTATGACTGAATTAGTTAAGTGGTGGAGCTTGTTTGAGATTGGCGGGTAAACGAAACATATCTTGAGTTGGGAGAAAGGCATTGAATATTGTTCGGCTCCTCTATTCCTATCCATGACGATCCCGCCCATAGTGGCAACAAACTGTGGATATTTATTTATCACTGCGTATTCAGGAGTCATCGGTGTATCACACAAACTACCCGTCTTCCACCTGCCTTCTTCGCTTGAGGTACTCCGACTGCACGATGGTGAGATCTCCAAAGAGTTAGAGTCCTCCAGGGAAACAGGGGCTCAGTGGTGGGTGGAAGGGGGAGGAGGGTATAAGTCTGTAGGGATGATTTACCGTCTTTGCCTTACGCGGCTGCCACTTGCGTCCTCTAAACTTGTCTTTTTCTGCCCGTTATCTAGACGTGATTCATCGCCTGAACTTTTTTTTTCCGCTTCCAGGTCAATGTGCTCACAAACAATGTGATGTCTTACTTAGCATTACTTACTCAGCGTAAGACGAGAGTTCGCTTGTTTGTTGAACAAAGTATCATTAAAACATAACAAAACAATTCATTGAAAGGTTTTCTAATAATATAACAATTTTGGTAAAACATTTAAATGTTATAATATTTAAATAGCCTTTATAAGTTGTAGAACTGGCAAAATTTAACCGACTAAGAAACTGAACTATAAAATGCAGAATAATTAACATCTTAACAAATTGTGCACAGTTTTAATTTATGGCAGAATACTATGTCAAGATTGTTTCCTGCCTATAAGACCAAACGGTCAGCAAAGATAAAGTTAAAAAGTCCTACTTTCCTTATTAATTTTTGCGATGTTTTCTTGAGAAAAGCATTGGCGAAACTATTACCTCCCAAAGATTTGTTTTTCCTTCTCTGGTGTACAGCGAATGTCCCAAATTAATGTTTACAACCTTCGAATCGGAATAACAGAGAAATTATTAAAGACAGCCTGGTCGGACCTCTGCCGGAACTAATGTCATAAGGACGACGTTGGGTTCGTGCGAATTTAAATAAGTTACAAATGTTTTAAAAGGCACGCCATCATCAGCAAGACATCGTGTGCAATGTTGTAGAACAGGACGAAAAACTGTAGCTACGGTTTCTATGGGAGTGGATTCACAGGTGGTCACAACTTGTCATGATAAACGGCACCCGTAAGTGGAATGTGCTCTTATCAAGAGACATGGCTTCATTCACCATACATTACGAGAAAAGAACTGTGTCCTATGTGGAAATAGTTGAAAGTAAAAACACACTGCAGTATATTTTGCTTAGTACTATAACAGGCGGGCTTCTGTGTCTCCAGAAAGTGTTAACTAAATGTATGAATAATGGATAACTATTTTTAGTAGGTTGAAGCATATTATATAGAACTGACAAAGTAAGTACAGAACAGTTCTCAAATATTATGATTGATTAACTCAGATTTATTAATAAACAATTTTTAGATTTACTTCAAATATTTCCAATGCTGTTTTTAGACTTATTAAATTTTCTTTCGCAGTTTTTAAATAATTTGGCAATAAAATTTTAAAAGTTGGATGATGTTAATTTCTTAAATTTACTGGTTATACATGGTTATATTCAATACTCCACAATATACTGCAAATGAATATATTTTCATTAAACCCACAATTTAAAAATTTATTCAAAATGTCACTTTAATAAAATAGTTTTTCACACAATATCTTTTAATATTTAAATTTATTTTAAATTTATAATAGCGTTTCCCGATTTCATATAGACGTCAACAATTCAGAAAATTAATGTTAGCTCCCACATAGTTATAAATTTTAAATTCAAATTAAATGAATGTAATTGAAATATCCTTAATTGAAATGCAATAAAATTAATTGTGATTAATATAAAATTAAATGGGTTCTTTGAATCTATAATAAATAATAATGGGGCATAGTCAGATAATGGCATATTCACACTTTTAAGGGAAAAAATCTTTTGAAAAAATACCCTAGAATTAACATGCTTGCTTGCAATTTAAATATTAAATATACAACAAACAGTTAATGCTGTGGTTAAGATTAAAGTATTCTATTTTTGTTTTAAATAAAACTTTCACTTAAATATTATCTATAAATATGGATATATATTTCGTTATCAAAATGAAATAAAAACCATGATAGCAGTGCTGTATTGGCTCGTGATAGTAATAAATAGTATGCATATAAAATGTTAACAAATTGAGTTTTAGTGCTACCTAGTGGACTTTCCCTTATAAACAAAAGCTTCGTTGTTTTGTGACTCACACCTCTGATGTGTCAGCAATGTAGTCAGCAGTGCAAACAGTAGGAAGACAGAAGATCCGTAAAAATGGGTGGGTGCTATCGAGGAGGCAAACATGGATAATACCGAGGAGACCAGGGTAGAACGGACACCCAGATACAACCCTGCAGCACCATGACAGATGCCACTCCCTCATGCTCCACTATGCTGCCGCAAACAACTGCACGACAGTTGTGTGCCCGAGCACATGCAACTGCACTACACAGTACAACTGCTTGTCACTTCAGCTGCACACAATGGGGGGATAGGAGACTGGAGCGGGAACCCTGAGACATGCCGACCTCCCTTCCCCAACTGAAGACACAGAACATGATGTAGCATATCACTGGCTATTCCCGGAGAAAGGCGGTGCCCTGCCTCGAAATTCTGAAATGCCCATCACCATGAAGCCAGAGGAGGGGGAGCCAGGCAACTCAACATGGGATACTGGTCCCTCGATGCATCCTTTGCAGATACATCGAGATACATCCTTCCAG
Source organism: Clitarchus hookeri (assembly GCA_002778355.1). Classification (NCBI taxonomy): domain Eukaryota; kingdom Metazoa; phylum Arthropoda; class Insecta; order Phasmatodea; family Phasmatidae; genus Clitarchus; species Clitarchus hookeri. The sequence goes on along the minus strand of NQII01002080.1, from coordinate 496,522 downwards.
AAGAAGAGATGCCTCGATGCCATTATGATGCCAGCACCACCCTGCCAGCTCTCATCTGATGAGGTCAATCAGATGCCTGCCACTGCCACCAGAGAGCAGAGTGCACCAAATCCGACCTCTGTGCCACTGTAGCTCTGTACAGTTTACGGTAGCGTCACAAATAACCCTATAGTAATATTGTAGTGTGTTAAAACCTCATGAAATAATGTTGCTACCTATGCTATGTCAGTGATGGTACCCACCTACTACAAAGGTACGACAGCCACTTCACCTAGCGTATGGATTGTCTGCCCCTGTCGAGTTCGCGACACTTCTTGCCCAGTCCCAGTAGAGGGACAGTAGACTCGTTGGAGAAAAGAACCATTCAGACAGGACGAGCCACTGGTGGCCAGATAGGTACTGCAATTGACCAGATGCTACATGCCACCTCCCGACCACAGTCAGCAGCGATGTGGAGTGTCGAGATGCCACCTGCCAGCCACCACTGGGGGGCCGGGCCCACTATATCAGCTGCGACCCTAGCCACACCCCTCAATTTTAATTGCTGAGCCCTGACCTAGGCACCATCACAAGAGGGAGAGACCCCAGGTTGGGACGAAGGCTGCCTGAATTGAAATGTTTCTGGGTCCATCACAAGGGAATTTCGATGGGGAGGATTGGTTTCTTGGAAGGGGGTGATATGACATCTTATGCACCTGTCGAACATGCATGCAAACCCATTCTTGACTTCTCACTGATCACTACTCCTGTCACTCTGTAAACAGACCAGCATGTTTCCGCACCAGGTGCAGAAAGTCAATTAACAGCTGAAGTAAACAGGTCCCCCTCCTTCTCGTTCCTCCTGGAACGGGTGAACATCCACAAAAAAAAAGGATGTCCCTTATGGCCATCAGTGATAGCCAAGATGACTGGGATTACTGGCCATTTGTAGTTTCATGGGGCTCAACGAGACATTGGAGTACAAGCTCATAGACTGGCTGGCCATTATCCCATATTTCGTCAAATGACACATTGGAGGAGTGTCTGTTTGTAAAAGTGGAACATTTTCGAAAATAAAATATCATAGCATTAAGCAATGTAATGACATGAGCCAACCTCACATGTCTCTGCGATCATTCGTTGCGTCGCATAACTGCAGCCCCGGCTGAGCACCATGCTGATGACTCGGACATCGGATGTAGCCGTCAGCAGCAGCATCTCGTCAGTGTTTGGTAAGGTATTTGTCTCGCCCAACATTGCACGAGTCAGCTGACAGTCCGACTTTGATCCGACCATGTGGGTGACACCAGGACATTCTCGTGGTTCGGATTCAAACCAACTGGCGCGCATGCTCACACTCAGCACTGCACCATCAGGGCGTAGCACACATGAAGGCAACATCAGGCTTCATTGCACCCCTGGTCAGGACCCTTATGATGAACCAACACCATTGTTTGTGCAACACGAACATAATCATTACCATATTAACCCTAAGTGAATACCATAGTGTACAGTGTTTTAAAAGCAATTAATATTGCATCTAAAGTGTAATGCAACGACTTCTGACTTGGCGCACGGAATTCACCCATGCCAACCTAAGTCTAGACCCCACAGGCATCACCTGACCAAGGACAAGTTAGTTACATTTAATTTCATTATGTATAGTAAAAGTCACCCATATGGTTTCTTTTATAGCTTCAGCATGGTTTAGGGACTCAGATAGATGCTTTATCAACCAACCGTCAATGTAAACCTAACAACACAAAACTGTGTTGTCATGCTTAGTTTAATAGTATGTGTAGTATTCAAAGACATGTAACTTTTTATTAGAGCAAATGTAAAATCATATTTAGTTAAGGGAATTTTCCTAGCAACTCATTGTCTTAATTAAGGGCTTGAACCCAATATTCAGTTTTTTTTTTTACGCTCACACATTTTGCTATTTCCAGTATCTTCATGGCAGGTGGCCGGAAAGACGCTGAAAGCCAATTAGTCTGGAGCGGGCATTCAAGGGAGTAGGCCGTGCGGTCAGTGACTGCTGGGCACCTCATTAGCCTTTCTTTGTACGAGGGTTATTCAGAAAGTAAGGTCCGATTTCTTATAAAACATAAACCATCACAGATTTTTTCAAAAAACCTTTTTTATTTAATTCCTTACATATTTCTCTATTTTTCTACATAGTTTCCATATTTGTTTAAACATTTGTCATAACTTTCTACAAGCTTTTGTATGCCTAAGTCATAGACGTCTGCCGCCTGTGAGGATAACCAGTCTGTAACTGCTTCTTTCACCATTCATCTTCTCTAAAAATTGATCACCTTCCTTATGATATCGGTCAAAAATCAAGAGCACAGGCCATTCTTTTCATTTGGTGTTCCTCAGGAAGTAGTCTGGGAACCCAAAGTGCGCACAATTTGTGAAATTGCACATTTTCAGAGACAATTTTGTGCAAAGTTGTTCTACCCACATTCGGAAATTCCAATGCTAAAGTTGAAATTGTGAATCACCGGTCTTCACGAATCTTTTCGTCCACGGCTTTGACCAAACCTTCTGTGATCACAGATGGTTGGCCTGATCGCGGTTCATCATGGACATTTTCCCGTCCATCCTTGAAAGCTCTCACCTACTTGCGCACTTTGCTGTCACTCATCGCATAGGGGACATACACTTGACTTATCTGTCGATGAACTTCCGCTGCTGAAACGTTCCTTGCTGTCAAAAACCGAATCACTGACCGTATTTCACATTCGGCAGGCTGATCAATTGTTTTAAACATTTTGAACTGACGCTGTAAACAGCACACTGCAACAATACCAATGCAAATGGCATCGTTTGACGAGCAAGGCATGCCGGGAGTCGATGCGCATGTGAGTTACAATGTTCGCGCGATATTCGATTAGCTACGGTGATTTGGACCTTACTTTCCGAATAACCCTCGTACTTCATCAGGAATAATAGCATTTTTACTTGTATTCACTGTATTCTAATATAACATTAACTTCACAGCCCGGGAGGAATGCCTCTCCACCTTCTGCAGTCTTGTAGCCCCAGGAGCTTAACCATGCAACTTAATTCGGAGAGCATGGACTCAGTTTTACCATGTTAACCCCGAATGGGGCTAGTGCGTCGGGCCCGCTTTACAACTACGTGAGCATCACGTAGTCTTAGTATGTAGACTGTCTCAAAACATTATAAACAACTTGAAGCCCCAGTTGAACATTTTGATTTCAGGTCTAGCTGCTTAACAGCATGTAGCGAGCTGGACCCACCAACCAGCGTTTTTTCAGAGTTTTTATGTTTTTTTCAGTGTAAAGTGTATTTTCATCAGTGTGTAATTGGCATGTGTAGTTGCCTTACAATTCCACATTTAATTAATTAAAATATCATCATAACTATCCCCCTCACAAAGGGCACCCACTGCGGTAGGGGAGACTGGGTACGGTTGTGCCATTTTGCATTTGATCGGCCATAATTTTGTATGTATACCAGTTAGTTAAACAAAAAGTGATTTTTCGTATAATTTCTACATAACCCTACATATAATTAATTAAAATGTTATCCCTAAACATAATGGTTTGCACACAGGAGCAAGTTTAAAAAAAAGGGAAAATGTCACAACTGACCATACCCCAGGGGCCGTTGTGACAGTGCTTGGGGTCGAAAGTGACTGGTTTAATAATACTCTGAAATGGTCTGAAATCACTTTTATTGCAACACTCTAGCATTAATATTACATAACATTCTTTTGAAAGAAAAGGAACAGAAAAATGTATGTTTGGGAACACTTCAATCACTTATAACTAATAAGGCACTATAGCATTTATATACATAATAGGTAATTATTAAAACCAGTCTTCACATTACAATGAATCAAATTTTTGTTTTACCTATAAACTAGCATATACATAATCAACATATAAAGGAAATGTTAATTAACATCATAAATAACAAATTTATCTTTGCAACAAAACAAATAAAATACCCATTTTAATCACTTACAACTAAGACACTTTAGCAACCATTCCTCGCCAGCCATCTCATTCTCAACCCATGTAGTTGGTCGTTTTAGATTATATTTATTTGTAAGCTCAAAAGCTAACTTCCGCACCTCTTTAGGAGAGACGTCGAAATAAATGTCCACACAACGTGTTAAGTATTTTGACAGCTGTTGTTCTTGTTCTTCCGAAAACACTTTATTGTGAGCGATGTACCCCATGCTGACATTGCCACAGGCACTTCCATTCTCATCCGTGCCGGCGCTATCGCGTTTACGAATTTATCTGAACAAGGACATTTCGATTAATTTGAAACATTTCTGCTGCTTGTCGCAGAGATACACCTCGTTTTGTTTCAATATATGCATTTTCGTATTAAGTAATGTCTAGCCTCCCACTTTCGGTCTTCCGCGAGCGTTGTCTGGGAATCTAAAACAATAAAACACAACTTTTACTTATGTCACAACTGTACCCACAAATAATGTCACAAACGTACCCAACACACTTGTTTTCAAAAAAACAAACACCATGCCAACATGAAATAATCTATGAACAAAGTAATCACTGCTTTTTAGTAACTAATGTATATGTTATATAGATAAATAACACTTAATACTCAATCTGTATGTATGTAACAGCAATTATCAAAAGAAATTGAACAAAAATACTTACTTTTGACTGTCAAAAACAAATGCGGGTCTCTCCTAGCGTACGCAGCGCACAGCGGCTGACGCAATACTGTGACACAGGTTCAGACATGCAAGCCCCTCCCTTCGCCGTTACCACAACTCGCTAATCCGTATACTTTCTTTGGCTAATATTTCTACGGTCACTTTCGTACCCTAGCATAACCATACCCAGTCTCCCCTACTGGGCCGACCTCGACTGCCCACGGCTAGCAGCCAAACCCAACACAATAATCCATATTAAATTACGATGTAGAGGACCGGGGGAGCAACTGAGATGTCTGGATGATTCGACCATGGCCCACCACAGCAGAGCAACCAGTAAAAACCAACAAGACGCCTCTGGTGAGTCTTTCCTGCCAGAACTTTGCACGAACAGCAGTGCAACGACGTCTTTGTCATCCTCCACCCTGCCCTGACGTCATTCATATATAAGTGTTAAGTACAGTAAATAAGTACGTGCATGTCTCCAGAGTCAAAGTGTGCCCACGCTGTGACATCACTGTCACTGGCATGAGTCAACAATTAAAGTTCCCAGTAAGTGTATGGGTGCCGACTAGGTAAATGGGATGTCAAAACAATGTGTTACTATAATGAACATACATGTAATATCAGTAAATTGAGCAGGTGCCTGAGGATGTAATAGCTTAATTAATCCAGTTCTTGTGTGTAGAGGGTAGAAGATAGGCTATGTTAATTTTGTGTGAAGGTATTTTGTTTTATATTACAATTACTTAAGCCTCACCAGGGGTATATTCAGACTGGCGAGAGTTGGGAGGTTGTAACCCTCCCTTTCCCATTTTGTCGTCAATAATTAGTATAAACATTATTAATAATAATAATTTAATTTTGTACAAATATGCAATTGCTCTTCAGTATGATGCATTTTGTTATGCTGTGAGAAGATTTTCCCTATAATTTTCTTAATTAACACATGCATAAACATCACTGATGCTGGCATAACCTCTCTCCCTTCACACCAGCTAGTTAAAACTGCCCCCTCCCCCCTCAACAATCAACGTGTTGAGTTACACTCTTCAGTAATTTTTGGCTACACCACTGGCTGCTGCCACTTTGCAATTGAAATATTATGGAGTTTCACACAAATACCGCCAGAGTTACATACTCGTAAGTAGTTTTTGATTTGTTTTATTATATTAGTTTTTGAGATGTATAGCACATACTACTGTATTCATTAATATTTAGTTTCATATTTCGGTTAATTAAAAAAAATTGCAATATGTTAACACATTAAGAATAATATTTACAATTCTGATTGGTACCAGTATTATCCATCAGTACCCCTAGTAGATTCACTGTTAGTTGTTAGGTTTGACATCTTGTTGAAATGCACGGTCATAATCAAAAGTAAACAAACTTTTATGTATGCATGATTAGTTTGTGAATCATCGTGGAGGGATGTGTGGCTTGTGGATTGCTGTGGGTGGCATGCAGGGATTAGGAGGTGGTAATGTGGTCGAATTGGTTTTCGTGAGCCATAAATATTGATAGCAGGTAACCAATGGATGATGATTAACAAACTGTGCACAAGAGGAAATTATAAGTTGGGCAAGCTCATAATGATAGTCGTCAGGTAAAAAGTAATCGCGTAGGGAATGATGGAGAATTAAGAGGCTTCATCGAAAAGCTGAGACAGGTTAACCCTCCCCAAGTATGCTATCCTCAGGATAGTCCAGGCCCCTTTGTTGTTTTTGTTGAGTCGCAAGGCACAAATATTGGCAATCTTCATCCCATTTCTTTAGGTCGCAAACTTCATCCCAACTAAAATATTTTGCATGTCCAACGAGCAGACCCGGCTAAATTGAAAATTACTTTTACTTGTGCTCTTGCAGCCAATCAGTTTATGTGTTCAGATTTATCGACAACATTGAAAGTGTCTGTAACTATACCTACTAGCCATGTATAACACCAATGTTTGGTTAATGGTATCCCTCTCGATGTGTCTGTAGATAAAATTCAAGAAGGTCTGGAATGTGATTACAAGGTTGTTTCCATTGACAGGTTAACAAACCATGTCATTAATGGATCTGTATCAGAACGGATCCCTAGCAGACTTGTTAGCCTGATCTTTTGACGTGGTCAAGCAATGGCTCGGAGAAATACTCGTTCCTAGTTGGGAAAGCCAACTTGACGCGTGGTGTTACCAGAGCTGATGATGTAGGAAATATGTGCCCAGCACCACAGCCCTGCAGTGAGCTGATGAAATGAGGGTCGTTTCGGTCGTCAACCTAGGGAACTCTGGTTAACACTCCATCACATATGATGTCGAGGCTGTAGGCCGCCTCGCAAGCCTTAATTAAATTACAAATGAAACACTTATGATGCTTGTCGAGTTATTTAATCCTTGCGACTCCTTAATGAACACACACAACTTTAGTACAAAACGTGGCCTTAACGGCCATAAAACGGCGAACACATGACTTTATAATGTGGAACGCGATTGCGCTAAACTCTCCAATGAGAGTAACATTGCTCTCCCCTCAGCGCTATAACCAATAAAATAAATGATCCGGTTCATGAAGTGAAGTCTCTTGCAGAGAGTATGAGTTCAGCTTAAGATATCGGCACCGAGGGCATTTTCGGAGCGAGAGACTTACACGTCTTGATGCATTCAAGTGCTGAAGAGAACTGGGGGGAAGCATGGGCCGGCTTCCGCTACCTGAGCGCAGCCGACGCCAAGAGGCGAAACGATGAAGCACAATATACACTAAAAAAATGATTATGAGATGGAAGTGACATGAATTAAATTAACCTAAGACAACATAATTTTTCCTTATACAAAAACACAATAAAAATTATTATGTTAATCTTAAATGTTTCCATTGTACCAGCCACAGTATTGCCAAGTGTACAATGTCAAATGTCCCTAGCTGTGGCTGTGTCGACTGTCTTTCATGATGACAATTATGATATTAATTATATACACTGAGACAATTAATAACACTGAATAAATGCCCTGAAGCAATTATGAACACTGATGCAATTAATAACACTGATGCAATTAGATACCCTGATTGAATACACTGATGCTATTATGAACACTACTGCAATTATGAACACCGATTCAATTATGAACACTCTCACTCGTGCCCATAAGCCTGTCGGTGTGGTATGTCTGGTGTAGTGGACACTGCTGCAGCAGTAAGAGTGGGCACAAAGGAGCTCGTGAATATGCGGTTCATGTCACTTTGAAGGGCAGTACTTGCTGTCTGAAGTCGTAATATACAAAGAGATTTTCAAAGTCAATCCTCACGTGTAATCTGTGTTGCAGTGTTTTATGTGTTTACAAATTGGACATGCCCAAAAACATTGCTGCACTAAAATTGTTCACTGCCCTGATTGTTACCAACCTCATGATGTAGCAGATTGTCCTACTTCAGATACATATGTCTGTATGCACTGTTCTGGTCAGCATCCGGCTCATAATAAGGCTAAATATCCAGTTTGGGAGATGGTGTGCGAGACCAAATGTGTTATGGCATTTTACAACTCTTCTTGTGCTGATGCCTAAACTAAAGTCCAACCTTATTTCCTGGTATTTCCAGTGCCACAACCACAGTCTTCGTATCCAATTATATCCCCACCCACCTCACTATATCAATTTCCACCTCTGCCTACACAACCAGTTCTTCCTCCCTCGTCGTTACCTCCAGTCTTTCCGTCTACATATTCTCTGGCTACACATGACTCCACCCAACCTTCCCGAATGGCCACAGTGTGGTCCGATGGCTATACTATTTCCTACAAGACGCTACCTTCAGTGACTTATAACACTCTTACCCCTTCGTTTAATATTAGAGACTATTATGCTCAAGTCAAACTGGATGCTGTCGACAATTTTATCTCCGCTGTTCCAACCCCACTACCTGACGAGGTTCCGCCCGCTGAGGTGTGTGAGGTCCCAAGATTTAATAAAGACAAATTAATCTCCATGAAAGACACAATAGAGCATATGTTCACCGTAAGGAAAAAAACTCGACTCGACCTATAATTTTAAAGGGAGAGTCTTGTTCAATCATTTCTTCAAATTTTCCTATAAGGGGATGTGTCTCTTTGAGGTGAGTGTCTTCTTTTCTTTTCCTATTTCTTGCTGCCCTTGTTTCCTCCACGTTTTTGCACCGTACAGTGGAACGCTAGATCTCTCCTGTCTAATAGATTTCCCCTCCATTATTTGGACGCTCATACTACAGACATTCTCCTAACTGAAACTCTGATGTTATGTACCCGCCCTCTTTATATAATATCCTTTCGGTCTTCCGTCTTCCCTAAGGATGACAAAAGGATGGCTATATATTTATGGGATATGCATGCTGGTAAGGTTTTCAACATTACTTATTCTGATAGTTTCCACTGCGTTGATGCGGTCGCGATTCAGTCGTCTATAGGCTGCTTCCATATCACTGTCGTCTCTGTCTATGTCCATCCTAAATTTCTATGTTCAGAGCACGATTGGGCATCTTTCTTTTTCCAATTTCCACAACCTGTACTTGTGGGTGGCGATTTCAATTGCCACCATCGTATGTGGGGTAATCCCTTCGAGGATGCCTCTGGTCACCCTTTGAGAGAATTTTTACTAACATAATCTTTTACTCTACTAAATGGTACACTAACTACATGTCTCGGGCCTCCACATTTCCGATCAACTGCAATTGATTTAACTTTTGTTTCTGCCAGTCTTTCCAGTTGCTTAACCTGGTCGATACATAATAATGCCTGAGTTAGTGATCACATTCCGATTATCCTTATTTCTTCGCTAACTCATCCGTCTCCTTCCCCTACGTTTCGTCGATACCGATTGTTGTATAATCAGGCTGATTGGAGCAAATTTTATTCCTTAGTCAGAAGCAACTACACATTTCCCTCCTATCACGACTTTTAACATTATTGCGGTTTAAGAAGTCGTCTATGCCTCTCTTATGGAATCCGCTAAAAGTTCTATACATTGTTGCCCTTTTCGTATGGGTAGTCGGAAACATGGTTCCCCTTGGTGGGATGGCCAATATGACGAGGTTAATTGTAGTCGTTTGAATGCTCTTCACCAATATAAATGTCAGGCTACATTGGACAATTTTCGACATCTTAAGCAATGCCAAGCACATGCGCGGAAGTTGTGGTTTGAACGTGAAAATGCTAGCTGGAATACGTTTCGTCCTTCACTTTCTCGTAGTTCTTCCTCTCGTATATTATGGGGTATAGTTAAAGCCTTTTGCGCTAGTAACAAGGGGCAGCGGTCGCAGTATATCTCCCTCTCCCTTGTTCCCCCTCAATTTGTCCCTCATGCTGCTTCATGTGATCATAGGATTTTTTTACCGGGCATTTACAGTTGAGGAATTAAGCCATTACAGGTAATATCACCCCTGGTTTGGATTGCATCTCTTATGGTCTCCTTAAGCACCTCCTTCGCACTACTCTAGTGTGGTTAGCTCAATTCTATGATAAGGTATTATGTTATCATTGTATCCCTGATGTGTTGAGGGTTTTTGACATAGTCACAATTTTGAAACCAAGTAAATCTCCTCTGTCTGCAGAGTTTTATCGTCCCATTGCACTGCATTCTTGTTTGGGGACACTTTTTGAGAGATTGGTTTAACACAGGCTTACTTGGTGGTTAGAACATAGTTGTTTACTTCATCCAGACCAACTTGGTTTTCGTTCTGCTATTAGTACCCTGGATGGTGTTGCTGTATTGTTTTCACGTATTCTGAACCCTTACTCTCACCAGAATGTATTGGGTACATTGTTTTTTAGACTTGGAATCGGCTTTTGATAATATCAATCTTATACTCCTTTATGGTAAAATTTCTAAACTTGGTTTACTATATGCAGTCATACAATGTATACATTCTTTGTTTAGCATATGTCGTTATATGCCTAAAGTTCCTGATTAAAGCAGATTTGGTTCGTCAGGTGTCCAATGGTTTGGTTCAAGGTAATACTCTTAGTCCCATGCTGTTTATCTTATATTCTCAAGACGACATATTTCACATGGCCTCTTACGTTCGTTCTATACAATATGCTGATGACATTGTGCTTTGGGTTGAATGTATTTTATATGACAAAGTTTGTACTTCCTTGACTGCAGTGCTTGATTCTTTATCACTTTGGTTGGATGACCATGGTTTTAATCTTTCTGTGGATAAGAGTCGCACCTTGTTTTTCATGTGTAAACGGTCCCCATCGCCGCTACCTTCTCCAACCATCAGAGGTTCTCTTCTTCCCTGTGTGACAAAGGTACAGTATTTGGGTATTTTTTAAAGGCTCGTAGTGGATGGAATACCCATGTTGATTACACTATTACTAAATGTCACAAAAGAATTGACATTTTAAAGGATCTCGCCCATTGCCGTTGGGGTTCTAACTTTTTTGCTCTTCATTCTTTTTATGTCTGTACCATCTGGTCTGTTTTAGATTACGGTATTCCGATTGCTGGGCAGCTGCCACCCTTTTTGGCGAACACATTGGAGACTCTACCGAATGCTTGCCTCAGACTTATTATTGGTGCTTTCTCTTCTACTCCCATTATGGTCTTTCATATGGAATCTTTCCTTATGTCCTATTCCGACCGTTATAGGCTGTTGCAAGGTAAACATTGAATCCGTACTCGTAGTTCTCACATAAGGGGTATTGCACAGGTGGTTGACAACCTTGGTTACGTTCTACCTAAAGTATCATTAACGACAGCATACTTTGTTCGCCCTCCACTTGCATTGTTACACCATTTGCAGTATGAGGTTTCGTTTCGTTTCGTTTCGTTTTACTTGTCCTCTCTTTCTATATCCGACTAGATCTGTTTCTCCCATTGTCATTCAACAAAAATTTAACGCTACCATTGCTGGATATCCTGACTGATTCCTGAAACACTGTCGAAGATGTTGGGTCTGCGTATTTTGATTCTTCACATAAATGTTCTGGACTCTTTAAGCTCCCTTCCACCGCTACCATTTATTATGCCGAAACTTTTTAGTGTACATGGTTTTAAGTTGTGTTTATGATTTTAAGGTCTTAAATGCTCTGATTATATCGGATTCTCGTAGTTTATTTACGGCCTTGTCTTCTACTACCCATAGGGAGTTGCTTATATGGCTCACACAGGAACAGTGTGTTCTTTTGGATAAACTACATGTTACTGTTCTGTTCATGTGGGTACCGGATCATGTAGGGATTCAGGAGAATGAGATGGTGGATAAACTTGCGAAATTGAGAGTTTTACAGGGTCTCTCGAAGCCCCTACTTTGCTTTTCAGTTTTATAACCCATATTAAACAGGGAAATTTTTTCGGGGTTTGAAGCAGAAGTGGGAAAATTATACTTCGGTTTTTATTACTTTATATGCACGTTTATTTCCTAAATATTCTCGGCACGAATATCATCACTGTTGTTCCTGTAGTTTAGCAGTCCCTCCTTTTCGTCTCCTTTCAGGTCATAATGCATCCCAGTCTCATTTGCATAAACTTCATACGGTCCTTAATCCCTAGTGAATATTTGACCCATCTCTTGTTTCAGTGTTCCATTGGCGGCGATCGAAGTTCGTTGTATGCCGCCCTTCAACGGCTTCGTGTGAGGTTTCCTGTCACCTACCCTTCGGTACTTTTTTAATGACCCTCGGATACTTTGTGACGTTCTCGCTCAGTTTTTACTTGAGCCCGATATTATCTGATTTTGAGTGTTTGGTGTCCTAGGTTACCAGCCCTCTCCTACCTTGCTAACACTTGTTCCATGGCCTTTCTTTCCCTCGGAGGTTGATGGGCTTCTACCGAGAAGATTAGTATTTGTGATCCCTTCTTGTTTTGTTCCTTGTTCGTATTTTGGGTGGATATTATTTTTTATTTGTCTTTCTCATATTTTTGTTTCTGGCCGCTTGCTTTGCTGTCGACTACTATACCATAAAAAAAAGTATGAGTGCATGTATGTAAGCAGTACCACGCCTAGTGAAGTAATTTGAATGTGACAATTTGTAGTTCTTATTACGTTGACTTAAATGTTTTAACAATGAGTAACCACGTACACACGTGTATTTATTTTGTATGTGTTGTTTTTATACGTAAGTATGATTTTGTGTTACTCACTAGGGCGTGCCTGGGACTGTTTACTTTAGTATTGTATATTAAGCTTCAAATTATTCAGTTTAATGACTCCTAATAATTATGAAAAAAAAACATCAAAACCAAGTTTCTTATTCTTTTCTGCATAAGCACGTTTTCAAAGTAGGTATTTAGTCGACATTGTAAATAACCGTCTCTTAATTTTTTTGAATAAGATTCTTTTTCAGATTACGTAATTATCTGGTATCTAATAAAATTAATAATAATAATATGTTTTCATCTTCTCAGTTACTATTCAGGAAAGGGTTTTCCATGGAAAGTAAAGTCAGCCAACTAACATCCTTCACTCTAATAAAAATTTAAATAATAACGGACATGTTCATTGTATTTTTTTTTATATTTCCAAAAAATTTTGATTGTCTTAATCGCGACCTGCTAATTAGGGAACTTGTATGGTTTAAATATTATTTCACTTAAAGTCATTTTAACAAATCATAAAAAATAAGCAGTTTGTTCCAGCTAAATACAGGATATCCCAACAATCCATTCTGCCCCTGCTATTTTTAATGTATCCTTATCATATCTACAATATGATGTCAAGTTTGTTCAATATTCTGATCATGCAAGTATTAAGAAGTGAAAGTGAAATCTAAACTGTAATTGCAATATAAATAATTTGAAGATCGTCATACTTTAAATGACTGGTTTTTAGACAAATAAGTTTTTTTCACAATAGTGATGAAGAGATTACTTTGATGGACTTCAACACAACAGTATTACTACTGTCAATACATAACTTACCATTTGTTTGACAACTTCAATTGAACAATAGTCGTAGTGTGTCTCTTGTCTCTTTCCATTCGTGGATGACCCTAACATTTTAATTAAACCTTAGGTAATTATCTAGTTTAGGGGCTTTCTCTGAAAAACACAATAAAAATTTAAAATTATGATATATTTCTACTCTACTAATGATGCAGAACACGAATATANTTCTCTGAAAAACACAATAAAAATTTAAAATTATGATATATTTCTACTCTACTAATGATGCAGAACACGAATATACCGGGGGCATTAACGTCCGACTAATTTCGTAACATGTGCCCACCTAACCTAACAAAACCTAACCCCACGATGGGCGAATCACTATTTTACATTTTAAAACTAACCTAGGATTGTTGGGTTTTACACTAACTTAGGATGTTTGGGTTTTATACTAACCTAGGATGTTTGGGTTTTACACTAACCTAGGATGTGTGGGTTTTACACTAAAATACGAATGTAGGATTGCAGGGATTTAAAGGAACCGTAAAACACACCAAAAGAATGTAAATTGACTCACCTAGGTAGGGGGCTGGTATAATTCCTCTGACGTTAATAGACACAAACAAACATATTTCGCAAGTTTTTTTTAATATGTTCTACTTATTTTAACACTACGGCCGCTTCAATATCAACTAGGTAAGCTATGCTGAATTCATTAAAACAACTTTTGTTGGCATAAAACGTTTCGTTCATAAACGTAAACATACTGTCAGAAACAGTCATCTCACAAACTTGTTCAATTTTTTAAAATATGTTGCACTTATTTTAAAGCGATGCCCCTAGTATATTCGTGTTCTGCATCATTAGTAGAGTAGAAATATATCATAATTTTAAATTTTTATTGTGTTTTTCAGAAAAGCCCCTAAACTAGATAATTACCGAAATATTAACTAAACTAAATTCTTGGTTTGCCTCAAACAAGCTTGCTCTATCTAAATTTAGATAAAACAAAATGCATACTCTTTACTTTAAAGTCTTCGCAAATAAATCATTATTATGGTAAGAATTAACCACTTCAGTACTTATAGTTCAACATGTCAGATTCATTCCTTGGTGTGGAAATTGATAGCAAGCTGATTTCGAAGGACATGTAATGTATATTGTTAAAATAAACTTAACAGCCAATGTTAACAACAATTATGTGTTTAAAATCTGTTTATTTCACACACACACATTCACTTATAACTTTATGGTATTACTTTTTGGGGAATCTCTAAAGCTAATTTACAAGCAGTACAGAAAAGAGCAATTCGTCTAACGTCGTACCTTTATCCTGCTAACAGTTGCAGATGCTTGTAGAAGGAGTTATAAATATAAATACGAGGTGCTTGAAGAATTCCTAAGACCATACTTAATATACATAAAAATAAGACTAAATTAACTACAGTGTCTATAATCAAATCCACGAGTATAATACTCACATTTGGAATAACTTTCATCTCAGTCATGTTAAACAGTTCAGACATTAAAAGCAGTAAATAATATTGGAATTAGACTTTACAATAATCTTCTAAACAACATCTAAAGAGTAAGTTAATATAGACCTTAAAAAACACTTGTTTAGATTTCTTTTAAATGGTTCATATTTCACAGTATGTGGAAAGAAAGTACCTCACATATTCTAAATGATTTGGAAAGAATGTTTATTTTGGTAATTATCTAGTTTAGGGGCTTTTCTGAAAAACACAATAAAAATTTAAAATTATGATATATTTCTACTCTACTAATGATGCAGAACACGAATATACTAGGGGCATTAACGTCCGACTAATTTCGTAATATGTGCCCACCTAACCTAACAAAACCTAACCCCACGATGGGCGAATCACTATTTTACATTTTTAAACTAACCTAGGATTGTTGGGTTTTACAATAACCCAGGTTTTTTGGATTTTAAACTAACATAGGATTGTAGGGTTTTACACTAACCTAGGGTGTTTGGGTTTTACACTAACATAGGATTGTAGGGTTTTACACTAACCTATGATGTTATGGTTTTAAACTAACCTAGGATAGTAGGGTTTTACACTAACCTAGGATGTTTGGGTTTTATACTAACCTAGGATGTTTGGGTTTTACACTAACCTAGGATGTTTGGGTTTTACACTAAAATACGAATGTAGGATTGCAGGGATTTAAAGGAACCGTAAAACACACCAAAAGAATGTAAATTGACTCACCTAGGTAGGGGGCTGGTATAATTCCTCTGACGTTAATAGACACAAACAAACATATTTCGCAAGTTTTTTTTAATATGTTCTACTTATTTTAACACTACGGCCGCTTCAATATCAACTAGGTAAGCTATGCTGAATTCATTAAAACAACTTTTGTTGGCATAAAACGTTTCGTTCATAAACGTAAACAAACTGTCAGAAACAGTCATCTCACAAACTTGTTCAATTTTTTAAAATATGTTGCACTTATTTTAAAGCGATGCCCCTAGTATATTCGTGTTCTGCATCATTAGTAGAGTAGAAATATATCGTAATTTAAAATTTTTATTGTGTTTTTCAGAAAAGCCCCTAAACTAGATAATTACCTTTATTTTGTAATATTGATGTTTTTCTTGTACTTTTTATATCTTTGTTGTTGTTTTGTGTCTTTTTTTTCTGTACATTGAATGATGAACGTTGTATTAATACAATACAATTAAATTTTTTTTTTTTACGATAAATCCATGTTTTTAAGAATTGCCGTTTAAATAAAGATACCAAACAGTTTTCTACTCGAACATATGTTTTTTTATGTATACAGATTTAGGGATTAATGTTTAAATTGTAATTATGAAAACTAGGGGCTCACGTGTAGGAAAGGTTTACGATTCAAAATAATAGTTTTTACTGATAGTACCTGCACTATTAATACTAAAGCGTAATGCTATAATCGCATTAGTATATTTTGTACGGCCTATGCATGGATAAAAATCGCAATAGAGGGGAGGGCTATGAAGACCAGGAAAATGTAAAATACACAAATAACTTACAAAATTATTCAGAAATAAAAATTGCGCATAGCTGTGAATTTAAGCAAAAATCTGCATCACTATACTTCCCAGAACGCGAGCAATAGCGAACGAAGACAGCTTCAATTTACCTGCTTTATTTATTCTACCCAAGTGATATGTGAAAGCATATGCGGCAATTCAAGGGGAATAATATAAAGCAGATAAATCTGTGCGGTCCTACGCACTTGCCTGATGCCCTCGTTTTGGGAAGTATAGTGTCGGAGGTTTTGTTACGTGGAATGACTGTTCAGTGCTGTGATTTGGAGTGAAAGCAGGGAGGAGAAATTTTGGAAACTGACGTAATAGTTGGACACTTGTGAGCAACGGCAACGGTATTGTACTCGCTCATGTTGCTGGAGTGCACACTAATTACCTGATGCCAAGAGGAAGTTGTACACACGCATTCTTTTGTTGGGAAACTGAAAGCGAAGCGTGCATTACGTCTGGTATAGTCTTATCTGTGATTTCTTAACACGTTTTGAATCAAACTTTTGAAAAATCACCCTGTCTACGACGTGTTTCGTTGTTTCCTAAATATATTGTGTATCTCAGGCGATTTATACTTCTGTTGACGTAAAAGGATCTCATTTTTTGTTAATTTAAACTTTTAATCATATTTTATCAATAAATTATAATATTCCACTTATAATTTATATGAATAAAAACAAGGTGAAAATAGGTGTGCAGAGTAAGATAATAGTTCTTATGGAAAGAATTATTAAATTGAGTGCGCACAAATGCGGTGCGCCGTCCCTCCGGTGTCGTTTTCTAGATTTGACTAGAGCTTTGTTTGCATGAGACGGAGGAATATCGTGAAAGTAGATCTTCAGCGGGACTCCAGATAAGTTGGAAATAACCGTGAATGGACTATACCCATCTGTATGCAAGCAAATTAGTAAGCGTCCAGGTAACACCCTGTGCATAGCTGACTCGAATCCCCTAATACACCTGCGTATTCACTCTCCATTTGTTAATTCCTTCTTCATTTTGTAAAATGATAAAAAGAAGTGATAACGAACTCAGTATCACTCCTGTCGCAGTGTACCGCACTACAATTGATCCAGAAGCTACCTGAACTGAAATTTTTCACGCTAACGGTAAATGCTGATGCGCCATACAGTTCCACTGTTCGTAGCACGTAACCGTTGCCGCAGGGTCAAGGGGCATCAACGTGGCAGCTTGTGTACATTCCCAATTGTGTTAATTGTGACTATTGAATGCCCAGTTAAAACAAACTGTTTCCATGACATTATAATACTGTTGCAACACTTGCCACACTAACTATCTAAATTATACTGTTATTGGCTTGAAAAATGCGGTTGTTTTGTTGTAAATGTAATCATGTCATATTTTCTGAAATTATTGGNTTATACTGTTATTGGCTTGAAAAATGCGGTTGTTTTGTTGTAAATGTAATCATGTCATATTTTCTGAAATTATTGGCTGCAATGTTTTTTTGTGTTTCCCACGTTTAACTTCAAGATTAGGAATGTCATTAGTAGGCCTATATGTAAAAGATTTGCTTACAACATACTCGCAGAAAATATAACAAGCAAATTTTCTGACAGTTCCCTTCTCACCTCTGACGAATGACTTATCTTGGCTGTGTGTGGCGTGAAACTGGTTTGTGCTGAAGGCGCCATACTATTAATAATGCTTTTCCCATAGGATAATGCAAAAATTAATATCCAACACTAATAATACGATTTGCATTGACTAGTGGTGGTGTCCTCTTGTGTTTATCTATATTTCATCTGGTGTTTATTTATATTTCCTTGTAACTTACAGTTAAAATGTAATATTGAAATTTAAACCTTACTGTTTATACTTAACTACATTACAGAATTGCTGAAACCAGAATGAACTTATTTAAGTCTTTCTCCTNTTATACTGTTACTGGCTTGAAAAATGCGGTTGTTTTGTTGTAAATGTAATCATGTCATATTTTCTGAAATTATTGGTTGCAATGTTTATTTGTGTTTCCCACTTTAACTTCAAGATTAGGAATGTCATTAGTAGGCCTATATGTAAAAGATTTGCTTACAACATACTCGCAGAAAATATAACAAGCAAATTTTCTGACAGTTCCCTTCTCACCTCTGACGAATGACTTATCTTGGCAGTGTTTGGCGTGAAATTGGTTTGTGCTGAAGGCGCCATACTATAAATAATGCTTTTTCCATAGGATAATGCAAAAATTAATATCCAACACTAATAATACAATTTGCATTGACTAGTGGTGGTGTCCTCTTGTGTTTATCTATATTTCATCTGGTGTTTATTTATATTTCCTTGTAACTTACAGTTAAAATGTAATATTGAAATGTAAACCTTACTGTTTATACTTAACTACATTACAGAATTGCTGAAACCAGAATGAACTTATTTAAGTCTTTCTCCTNGTAAACCTTACTGTTTATACTTAACTACATTACAGAATTGCTGAAACCAGAATGAACTTATTTAAGTCTTTCTCCTCATGTGAGACTGAAAAAGAATATATAAAATAATGAGTTAATCTTTATTACGCTTACAGATACAACAAAGACATTGGGCAAAATATTGTGGACTTAAAAATGTGTATGTTAAGATACGTGTAACACCCTGGCAGCTCTTGTTATTTAAAGCATTTGTAATCCCTTTCAGTGATAAAAGTCCCACACGAGTAGCTTTGCTGATTCACAGGGCCTTGCCCAAGTCTGCATATGGTACGTGGATTTTTTTAATTAATAAAATTTTCTTTTGATTCAGTTTTACTATAACTGCGATAGTTTTACTGTCACAGTTTGGGCTGGTATGAGGCTATGATAGTTTTGTAAAGTTAAATAATCATACATTTTATTTTGTGCACAGGAACTAATAGGAGGTCCATGTTAACAGCAGCAGTTTTGAACGATGAAGAAATGTTGGGCGGCTCCTAACAGCGAGGTCTCGAGAACCGATGAGGGTGATTGAGGCGAGAACGTAGCAGCGCCGGAATGAAAGGGCTGGGGAAGCGGTGGTAGATCTGAGAAACCAACCCCGCCGACCAGCGGCANAACGTAGCAGCGCCGGAATGAAAGGGCTGGGGAAGCGGTGGTAGATCTGAGAAACCAACCCCGCCGACCAGCGGCATCAGTTTTGAAATTCAACGTGCATGTCATTGGAATCTGTCGACCCTATCGCATGTCGTTAACCGTGTCGATGTGATTGTGTGTTGCAGTGAGCCGGTTAGAGGCATGCACCATACCTGTGATAGTCCAAGGTTCGTGGTTNAACGTAGCAGCGCCGGAATGAAAGGGCTGGGGAAGCGGTGGTAGATCTGAGAAACCAACCCCGCCGACCAGCGGCAGCAGTTTTGAAATTCAACGTGCATGTCATTGGAATCTGTCGACCCTATCGCATGTCGTTAACCGCGTCGATGTGATTGTGTGTTGCAGTGAGCCGGTTAGAGGCATGCACCATACCTGTGATAGTCCAAGGTTCGTGGTTCTCGTGGGAGAACGGCAAAAACACGCTCACCAACATAAACGCCAACGAGTTCAAAGGGAAAGGGTACTGTGTCGACTTGCGAGAGGAGTATTACGTGAACTACACGTTCGTGTTCAAAGACAATGAGTGTTACCACTGCATGAAGTTGATTGTCCGAACCGTGAATGTTCTGGAGAAAATTGAAAGTAAGTGTTTCTGTTGCTGTAGATTGAAATATTGTTTTCTCACAGATGTGATTTGTTAAAACTGAAATATTTTTAGTAACTCTTCTTGGGAAACAAAGAAAGTGAATCTTTACTGTAGGTAGTCTAGTCGTAGTTTCTTCACACTTTTTGAATCAAACATTTGAAAAATCACCCTAAATATGAGGTGCTTGGTTGTTTCTTAAATATATCATGCATCACGAGCATTTCATACTTCTGTTAACATAAAAGTTTTTTGTTTAAACTAGATTTTAACTTATATGTTGTCTAAAAATCATATTTAATTTATAATTAATATGAATAAAACTAGAGAGAAAATAGGTGTGTTGGTAATACCATATAGATAGTTCTTATGCAAAATGTTATTAAACTGAGCATGTCAGAATTTGGTGCACTGACCCTTTGGTGTAATATCCTAGATTTGGTTTAGCTTAGTTTGCATTAGGCGGAGGAATATCCTGGAAGTAGAACTTTAGCAGTTCTTCAGAAAAGTTGGAAGGAACCGTGAATGGGCGGGCTGAGCACAGGTTTTTTATCCCGAACTCCAAGTACTAACCTTGTGAGATGATTCATATTGGAGTGGAGAGATTTGGGCGTCTCTCAACATTGAGTGTAGATGAGGGTGAAGCGAGGTGAGGATGGAGCTGTGCTGGAATGCAAGGGCAGGGGAAACTGCAGATCACTGAGAAAACCCGCTGACCAGCAGGCACCCGGCACGATTTCCACGTGTGAAAATCAAGGAACGACCCCACCGGGAATCAAACTTGATTTGCATTGGTGGCATGCCAGTAGTCTGACCACTACACCACCGTGGCCCCAATTCATAATGGGAAACGCGGTATAAAATATAGTACTACCTAAGACCTAATGTGATTATTTATTAAGGAAAATACACACCCTTGAAAATTGTGAATTAAAATTAGTTATTTGCAAAATATCAGAAACTGTGTCGGACGAAACAACAAATTCATTAATTTTGTTAGCCGATTTGTTTCTGTGATGTAAACATGGCTAATATTACATCATAACAGTTGGTAAGCACCCATGGGTAACTCACTTTTGTTGGTTAATAATGTGGCACCTTGTAATTTCCTAATGATAGGCGATGTTATTACCACCCAAATGTTCTCAAATGGCAGTATCTTTTTAGGTTTTTTTTTCTGTCAGTGTTCAGTTATTTAAGAATCTGTTGCATTTCACAACAAACGTAATCTGAATCAGCATTCTATTACCAGGCCGCAGTTCCTTCTATTGTGAAAGATTTCATTTCTAGAAAAGTTCCATGTCATTATGCATTGCAGTTTACCGAATAAAAATTTTAGGAAACTTAAAGTAATCCACTTCTGCGTACTAATTTGCTTTGTTAATTTTTTACTTTGTGTATCTTAATTTACTGAAAGTTTTCTTGTAAATGTTTTCAATGTACCGTTACGAAAGAAAGACAAAACATACTCGTATTATTTGTAAAAGTAGAGAAATCAAACGAGCCTGCGGTAGTTGTGTTATGGTTAAAATCACATATGAATGGTCGTTTACGTAAGACACTTTGTAAATCATAAGATCAGAACTTTCTGTGAATGCTTTTGATTTATTTGTAAAAGCTATAAATGTTGGTAGTAGAAATTGTTAATGTTTCGGAAATACAAGCGTTTTAAAAGTAAGTTTTTTGCTTTTGTTTTTGTGATCATCACTGCCAAAACTGCTTGTCACACACAAGCTCTATTAGTCATCGTCCCCTCCCCCCTTCTCTGTTCCTTTTTTTTTAAATTCAAACTAGAAATATTATATTTTGCTATTAAGTATGTGCGGTCAGTTTACATTATGGTATGGCTATGATAATTTGTGACTTATAGTCTCGTGAACATGCTGACAATTGATCAGGATTAACTCTGAAGGTGTAATTCAGCAGTCGTTTCACTAACGTGAATAACCGTTGCTTGTAAATTTGTACCTCAGTATCAGTGATATAAGTGGCCAACCTCATAATGACAAGTGCCACATTTAGATGGCCTTGAAGTGTACCGCACAGTCTTTACAAAACGACGTTAGGCCTGTTGCATTGAGTTGAGAGATTTGGGCGCCTCTTAACGACGCCGCCTTGGGAGCGGATGAGGGTGAAGTGAGACGAGAATGGAAGGGCGGGGGAAATGGGAGATCCCCGAGAAAATCCACCGACCAGCTGCATCGTCCAGCACGATTCCCATTTGCGAAAATCCAGGAGTTGCCCGGCTGGGGATTGAACCCGGTTCACCTTGGTGGGAAGGCGAGCAGCCTATCCGCTCAGCCACCACGGCCCCTCGGACTGTTAAAAGTTTATGAAACTTAAATCTCTAATCTGTTTGGAATTTAATTTTCATTATTATTCATTATTAAAGCATAAGAGAACTGTAGATTAAGTCAACTATATTTAAACTGCCCTACATTTAAACAATGTCTGTATTTATCTTCGAGAGAGAGTGTGAACACTTTCATAGGCTATTCACAGTAAAATGAGCACTTTTGAAAACCCGTCTCATTTGGAACAATAGTCAATAAATATATTTTATTTTATCCTTAGAGGTTAATTTTCCTATGCGGTGAAATATGCACACTGTGTTTATTACAAACATAGCATTATTATTTTTTAAAAGGTTTAAAGGGTAAAAAAAATGGCTGATGGGAAAAGGAACCAGGGCCTCAAAAGTGCTTATTTTACCATGAACAGACTGTAGCTATTTTGTCACAAAACAAGAGGAGGGGAGTAGTCCGGTTACTCCCCTCCGACCAAGACAAACCGTGTTAGGTTCCCGGCAGAGTAATCCAGATGTTGCCATTACCCACCGGGTTTTCCTGGGTACTCCCAATTACCTGGCACTTGCATTCCACCGCTGCTCCATTCTCACCCTTTTATTACGCTCAGCATAGACAGAACCTTTAGACCCAACTCACCTTAAACAAGAGAAGTCAATGTATTAAGAAATAGATTAATAATTTTCAAGTCCACTTGGTTTTTCCGAGAGACGTTTGTTCCCTAAAGCCGTTCACTGTTTTGCAGCCGGTTGTGTGAACTTGCGTCCTGGAGTTGAGCCGACGGTAGAGAATGTATGTCGGGATCTGGACCCGAACCAGCAACTGATAACTCTGTTCTCCGAGAACTACTATCCCGTCAACTGTCGATCCAGTCTGGAGGGAGTGTGGCAGTTTGCGTATCAGGTATGTTGGTTACGACACCAGGACGGCATCCACAAACAAAACATTTTGTACCGAAGGTATTTAAACAGTGATGGCAGTATTTAACGATCCTTAGCCTGCCCGAGTTATTTTTTACTACTTCCCACATTTTAATAATGTTGTCCAGACAACATTTTTTTATTGTAACGTGTCTTGGTAATCAGTTACAATGAGTTTGTTTACACTGGTAAAAAATTATGGAATCGACAATGGAATTTTTGTTGTGTGTGGCCGTAATAGCTTCTGTCAGGGACTCCAATGAAAACTATTTGGATTTACCGCTTTTTTTTTTTTTTTTTTTTTTTAGGGTAGCTTATAAGGAAGTATGTGAATTTGTCTGACGTTCCACCTCCTCGTTTTGTTGTTTGCTTGTGCCGTATTGGGCGACTGTGATCCCTTTCTCCGTGTGAAACGACACCACCAGCGTAACATTAACAGGTACCTAAGCCGGCAAGTTTACATTTTGCAAGAAAAAGCAGGAAAGAGTACACTCAATATTTTAGTGGTTTACTGGGCTCTACGTCATGCCGGGTAGCGTGGGTGGTAACTATCTATCGCCTCTCTTCCGTTACACTGTGATGCCCCCAGGTGATATAAAATGAAGCATATCATTCCGCCCATACCATGTTGTGTACCCCTATCAGTACGTAAGGTTTTACAACCACCCGAACCTCGATTTTTAAACACAACTTTCCAAACTAAAATTTTAGTAAAGTGTTTATACCTTCACACAGATCCCAGTTTTGGAAGCTTGTATATCGTGTGTTATTTTATGCCAGAAATCACTTTTATCAAAATAATAATGATAAAAATTTTATTCCGTTATGTTATGCTGTTAAGAAAATACAGCATAATCATAAATGTGCCAAAAAAATTATTTAAATTTGCCTGCACTGCCTTATAAAGCATAATCAAAATGTGGTATTTCGTAACGTTTTTAAGATGCCACAAATTGTGTATTAGTAATTTTCTTACCTACCCCAAAAATATATCTGTGCTTCGGATGTAAAAGGCATTATGTGCAGTTTGCAAAGCTGAGGTTTCAAGATTGTTTGGTTGTATTTTTCATGCTCCTTTTCTGAGGTGCAAAGCACTCTCTCCTACACCGAATAATACGGGATTTAGTCTGTAGGAAAAGGAACTATGTGCCATCATGGTATCGTGGCAAAGAACACTCCTGTAAATTTCCATATTTGCGATGTAAAGACCTGTTATCTCCGATACACAGAGATAAACACACTGCATTTACATAATTATTTTTTAATCAATTAAACATCTTGCTTTGCACTTCGACACATCTCGGTAGTACATTTCGCACCATATTTACAAACGGTACCAAAGTTTCAATTGTTTTTACCGCACACAAAACTCGACATCCAATGGGAAATTTGAGTCGCCAACCTCAGTCTCAAGATACTGTGAAACCTCACTTTCGCTGCTTTTATATCGCACACAAACTCTACTTTCTGATAACCCAGTTTACCAGAAGTCGGGTTTCTGGTGACGGTGTAAACATACTGTATGTCCGGTTAGCCAGAATAGTCCTGTTGGCGATTGTCAGTTAGTCGCAGAAGATGGTGATCGAATCATTCGTCATTACTCATTACGACTGGTGCTTATATCATTATATCAGTTCCTCAACTTATAGGCACCAGCTAACACAATCAGCTATCATTGTCGTTATGATCTAATCATTAGTCATCGCTCCTCAACCATTAGTCATTGTCAGAAGGCCTTGGAGTGACTTGTGTCTGGAATTAGTCAAATAACAGGTGCCTTTGTGTATTAATTGCAGCTCTGTTTTGTTTCTTTGTACAGAATCGGTTTAGGTTCACCGGTGAGTGCAACCACGCAGATGCTACTATCAGATCGTGCCAGACTGCCGGCACACAGTTCCTCATCACCAACCAGAAGTTCAACATTACATACAAGAAATGCGAAGGGATGGCTGGAACATTTGATGGCTGTAAGTCCAGTTTAAAGTCAAGTTACGTTTCGGCACTATTTTTCCTCCGAGCTGATTTGCAGTAAAATGGTAATTAATGGTTATAAATTCCAACTAAGTTCCGTTATCATTGTTCGTACTAAAATAGTACTGAAAACCAATTTTCGTAAACAAACTGAACCAAGAACCAAAAAAAAAGAGGAACTGAACTATGCCTACTATAAATATAGATTATTTTGTTTTTTCTTTCATCTTGTTTTTTTTTTGGTGTCTTGTATAAATTAAGCTTCATAATTTTGTTGTGACATTGCTAAAGTAGTATTTATTTATTTTTTTTTTTTTTTCCTGTCGTAGTTCAATGCTTGAAACTATGTAAAGTAAATAAGGTAATATGTAATGATGTGAACAGAATTTTTTATTTACTGTATTTTGTTTGTTGTAAGTGGTGGAATACAGCTGCCTGGGGGACTGGTTCGTGGACAAGAACCACTTCTTCGCGGTGGCAAACACCAAGGAGTCGAGGAAGGACGAGAAGTACAGGTGCTTCTTGAAGAACAGAGATGACGACCTGTACCTGGGAGTGTCCATCACCGCCGAGTGCAACACGCTCAAGACTGTCGAGAAGAGTCCGGAAAGGCTGCATATTACTCCAGGTCATTTTTCTTGACTTATTCACCTACATTATGCAAGCAGTAAAGTTATTTTTGAGGTTCAAGGTGGCTACTGACAGGAAAAGTAAGCAAATGTCATGGAATTTTCCAAGAGGTTTTGGGAATTTTTGTGCTTGTTTAAAAGTTTTAATTAACGATTTATGATTTTCGGGTTCAAAAATGTTTGTGTTAGTACTGGCATTGGTGTCTTTGTGAAAGTAACATTGGCTGAATGGCATGCGAGTGTCGGAATGTTATATTGATAGTGAAAATGACTATAAGAATATTTATTTTGTTGAATGCTCTTGCACCATTATTCACATATTATGTTAGTCACATAAATATAATTTCATAGAATCATTAAAAAAATAATGTACAAAGTTTTTACAAAATAACATTTCTACAGAAGTTCAGTTTAATTACGTTGGTATAGATAAGGGGAAAAAGTGATGGAGGTAGGGAAAACACGAAAAATGCTAGGAATTGAGTTATATATTGTGTGTAGCCACCATGACATGACTTTTAAACGGCAAAATTTCACGTTGGAAACACCACTTGTTTGCTAAAACAGTATATGTACTTTCGTTCTTTGGCTTGGTTACCATTCCAGTTTCAATTGTTTGCTAATGCAGGCGAAGTGAGTTGTGTCTTTGATTCTTTATTGCAGTGAAATCGGAAGTTGTGGAGCCGAGATGCCACCTGCCTCAGAACTTCACGGGGATGTGGATCAACACGGCCAACATTGACGCTGATGTGCAGATCAATGAGACCCACATCATCGAGACGTGGTACCCCGACGAGGGTCGGTACCGCAGGACGATCTACGTGTGTCAGGAGAAAAGGGACTCTCGCTACATGATGGCTCGGCTGACTGTCGATGGATGGTGATTTACCCTGTGTAGTTTCTCCACCATATGTGTAAAAAAAAANACATGATGGCTCGGCTGACTGTCGATGGATGGTGATTTACCCTGTGTAGTTTCTCCACCATATGTGTAAAAAAAAATTATTTCCACCTCACTTTTCTTAGCCAAAGGCCATCCAAGGTTTTTGATTATTAATCTTCTATTTATGTTAATCATTTTTTGCTACTTCCCTTCTTCTTCTTCATCTTTTTTTCTTATATATTCTTCTTCTTTAATTATCATATCTTCTCATCTCCTTCTTTTAATCAGTTAATCTATTAACCATCTTTACTTCTTATTCTTCATTTAGATCTTTTCTTTAAAGTTTAAAGAATGATAAAAGAAGATGAAGAATCTATTAGAAAGAAAAAGATGAAGAAGAAGAACAGGAATGTGTGGAATTAAGGAAAAAGANAAAAGAAGATGAAGAATCTATTAGAAAGAAAAAGATGAAGAAGAAGAACAGGAATGTGTGGAATTAAGGAAAAAGAAAAGGGAAGGAAGAAGAAGAAAACTTGAAAACCACCATATGTATAGGAAAAATTTCCTCAAATGGTATTTTTANAGAAAAGGGAAGGAAGAAGAAGAAAACTTGAAAACCACCATATGTATAGGAAAAATTTCCTCAAATGGTATTTTTAGGGTTTGTTTAAGTTTCTTAATCTTCCTCCAAAATGAAGTTTCCAATGTCAGTCCGCCCAAAAATGTCTTTCAATGAGGAGGCCTCTATTATGTTAATGATTTGTTAAAACACGTACAGAAAACATAAAAAGTGCATATTTTTAGTTTAACGTTAAGTGCATTTTAGTTGGACCACTCAGCCACCGCCACTGCCCCTCGTCGCTTTTTATTGTAGATGATACTGGAGCATGTGTGAAGCAGTTGGCAATTAGAGACAATCAGGATGCATTGCTGGAAGCAAGCTGACATACTGGAATGGTTTCGTAGCCTCCAGATCACGAAGCAGTGTTTTGCAGAACTGTCACCTGAAATGATTCTTCAAATTTTTGATCATGCCTTGGTCCATCAGCTGCAGGCATGCTATGGTTAGAGGCAAGATTTTGTGATTTTATTTTTCAAGAAAATTTCTTTGTTATTTTTTTTGTCAAATTTCGGGTTATTGGTTTTTTTTTTTCCGATGCAAATTACGTGCATTATATAGTTGCGGATTTAAATTACATTATGTGGTTTTAATTATCTTGATAAACCTTTTCACAAACACACATTTACAACAAAAGTTACTTCTTGTCTCGGTGCGAGACACTTATTGAAAAGCAATCATAGTTAAATGCTCTGCATTTTCAGGTGTGAGTGTTTGCGTTCTGTCACTAACCNTAGGTTCAAGACACTTATTGAAAAGCAATCATAGTTAAATGCTCTGCATTTTCAGGTGTGAGTGTTTGCGTTCTGTCACTAATCATAACAGTGTACTTCGAGAATGAACGTTCATAGTCTACATTTGATGTGGTTGTCGGGTCTTGAGAATGACCTTGAAAACACAACAATTAACCCTGTCAGTTGTTTCGTCGCACAACGCAGCAGTAGGTTTGTCCTTTACAGCCAATTTAATGTCCCCCCTTTTTTATCTCTGCTACAATAGGAATGCATTTTTTTTCCCGCAGCCAATCCGCTGTTGGGAGATCACCACCACCCTTCNTTTTATCTCTGCTACAATAGGAATGCATTTTTTTTCCCGCAGCCAATCCGCTGTTGGGAGATCACCACCACCCTTCACATACTCCTGAAACCATTCCCGAAGTTTGCGATGATCGAACTTCTCCACCGGCACATTAGCTGACGCAAATGCTTCTGGGGTTTTGATTTTAAACTCTTCTGTTACGTCTTTCACCTTTCTGGCTAAAGTCGCACATTCTCCTATTAAAATTTGTTGTTTAACGCTCTAATTTTGTCCCGCATTCTTGTACCTGTCACTCACGATATGTTTTACGAGTTTTATCGCGTTTCTCGAAGTCTAGCCTGCAGCCATTATTCGTAAATTCTTTCGCCCATTCTCTAACGGATACTTTTGGCTGTGGCATTCTGGAAAGAGATTAAAGATATAACCTCATCGTCAATACGAAACATGTACTAACCTCAATTTACTGTCGTGGGAAATAAACACTAAAAACATGCCAAATGTAAACAAGAAAGGAACCAACTGTCGAAACTTGCATGTAATCAAACGTTGAATAAAACATGCCACTGTTTAAAGAAATTCCGTTAGGTGAGGAATGTTAATAAATAAGTACCTTCAAGTTCAATTAGGTGTGCGTATTATCTAAAAGTGCAAAAGTCACAAATGTAACCTTTCACTTAACTAATCAGAGAAACAAAACCGTATTTGGATTTCCAATATGCCTGTTGCCACTTTTCGCCGACTATCAACAATATTTATGGCATGGTTTAGATTATATGATGTTACAGCATAGTAACAAAATCTGCGTAATTGACAGTCAGACATATTTTCACCTGCACGTTGCTTTTTTTTACAGTGCCATGTATGTAACTTGGGAGAAGAGTTCATTTCTTGTGGCTAAAGCTAATCTCTTGAGTTATAGTGCATTTGTCTGTATTTCGTGTTATTTTGCGTTTTAAATTTTATTTCTGTGTTATTTCGTTTTATTGTAATTTACCACAAAATCGTGCTGCTAGCCGTGGTGTTAGGGTGCAGGAACTCAACATGAATATCCCTGAGTATGCTTGTGTCTGTTGGGAGTGCGTAACAGTTTAATCCCCTCGGCTCTGCAGATTTCTCAATTGCTAGACGAGGGGGCTTCTCGCTGCCATCCATGTTTACATTCTGCAATATGGTTGCTCTTTCCTTTGATTGTTTTACACTATACACTAAGGAACTTTTCTCCTTTGACTAGGAGTTTTGTCTGGTAGCAAAGTTAAAAAAAAAGAGCACAGTCATAATCACTAAAAAAAATGTCTTCTACGGTAAACTATTGCAAAAGAAATGCCAGCGCAGTTGTCTTTCACTGACTCGTCAACAGTAGCAGCCTCGCCACAAATTGTCTTGTACGCAATACCAGTGTGTTTTGTTGTAAACCTGTTGATCCACCCATTCGATGGAGTCAAAGTTTCAATATGTACCTAACATCAGTGCCATTTCTGTCACCTTCTCTCAAAAATTTGTTCCATTTACCAGCACATTTTCTGTAAGCACTCGCCTGAACCACTCAAGCAGCTTGTCGTCATCTTCATATTTTCCGCTACGTATCTTCTTCACACTGCTTGATCTTGTTGAATACTATTTTAAGATTGTCTTCCTGTCCACGAGCTTAGCGATTTTCAGTTATTCAACCAACGAAAATATTCATCTTTTTTAATTCACATCGCTTTTTGACTGGCTGTTTTGAGAATGTACTTATTTTCAACTTGGAACTAGATTGTTATTTTCCGAACTAACCTTCTGTAAGACTTTGAATCATGGTAAACAATGGGGCCAGGAATGCTCCGTAGACAAATGCAAACGTATGCAAATGACCGCTNGGAATGCTCCGTAGACAAATGCAAACGTATGCAAATGACCGCTCGCGACGCTACTTTGTCCGGAAAAGTTCATTAGCGCACTCTTTACTGAAGTGTTGTGCCAACTAAGAACTCTGAAAGTGTAATAACTTCACCGTAGTTAAACTATGGTATTTTTATTATCTCTATCTCTAAATAGTACAAAACAGTCGCTTATCCGCGTCTGTCTGTGCATTCGCTTAGTACGTCTAAACTTCTTGATGGATTTTGATACGGTTTTCAACATCATTTAGAGAATTTCTTGAGGAAGGTTTTGGTGTATAATAGATTTATATTTAATGTAAGGATAGTAGAGAAATATTAAACAGTTTGTAATTAANTTCTTGTACCTGTCACTCACGATATGTTTTACGAGTTTTATCGCGTTTCTCGAAGTCTAGCCTGCAGCCATTATTCTTAAATTCTTTCGCCCATTCACTAACGGATACTTTTGGCTGTGGCATTCTGGAAAGAGATTAAAGATATAACCTCATTGTCGATACGAAACATGTACTAACCTCAATTTACTGTCGTGGGAAATAAACACTAAAAACATGCCAAATGTAAACAAGAAAGGAACCAACTGTCGAAACTTGCATGTAATCAAACGTTGAATAAAACATGCCACTGTTTAAAGAAATTCCGTTAGGTGAGGAATGTTAATAAATAAGTACCTTCAAGTTCAATTAGGTGTGCGTATTATCTAAAAGTGCAAAAGTCACAAATGTAACCTTTCACTTAACTAATCAGAGAAACAAAACCGTATTTGGATTTCCAATATGCCTGTTGCCACTTTTCGCCGACTATCAACAATATTTATGGCATGGTTTAGATTATATGATGTTACAGCATAGTAACAAAATCTGCGTAATCGACAGTCAGACACATTTTCACCTGCACGTTGCTTTTTTTTACACTGCCATGTATATAACTTGGGAGAAGATTTCATTTCTTGTGGCTAAAGCTAATCTCTTGAGATATAGTGCATTTGTCTGTATTTCGTGTTATTTTGCGTTTTAAATTTTATTTCTGTGTTATTTCGTTTTATTGTGATTTACCACAAAATCGTGCTGCTAGCCGTGGTGTTAGGGTGCAGGAACTCAACATGAATATCCCTGAGTATGCTTGTGTCTGTTGGGAGTGCGTAACAGTTTAATCCCCTCGGCTCTGCAGATTTCTCAATTGCTAGACGAGGGGGCTTCTCGCTGCCATCCATGTTTGCATTCTGCAATATGGTTGCTCTTTCCTTTGATTGTTTTACACTATACACTAAGGAACTTTTCTCCTTTGACTAGGAGTTTTGTCTGGTAGCAAAGTTAAAAAAAAAGAGCACAGTCATAATCACTAAAAAAAATATCTTTTACGGTAAACTATTGCAAAAGAAATGCCAGCGCAGTTGTCTTTCACTGACTCGTCAACAGTAGCAGCCTCGCCACAAATTGTCTTGTACGCAATACCAGTGTGTTTTGTTGTAAACCTGTTGATCCACCCATTCGATGGAGTCAAAGTTTCAATATGTACCTAACATCAGTGCCTTTTCTGTCACCTTCTCTCAAAAATTTGTTCCATTTACCAGCACATTTTCTGTAAGCACTCGCCTAAACCACTCAAGCAACTTGTCGTCATCTTCATGTTTTCCGCTACGTATCTTCTTCACACTGCTTGATCTTGTTGAATACTATTTTAAGATTGTCTTCCTGTCCACGAGCTTAGCGATTTTCAGTTATTCAACCAACGAAAATATTCATCTTTTTTAATTCACATCGCTCATTAAAATTTTTGACTGGCTGTTTTGAGAATGTACTTATTTTCAACTTGGAACTAGATTGTTATTTTCCGAACTAACCTTCTGTAAGACTTTGAATCATGGTAAACAATGGGGCCAGAAATGCTCCGTAGACAAATGCAAACGTATGCAAATGGCCGCTCGCGACGCTACTTTGTCCGGAAAAGTTCATTAGCGCACTCTTTACTGAAGTGTTGTGCCAACTAAGAACTCTGAAAGTGTAATAACTTCACCGTAGTTAAACTATGGTATTTTTATTACCTATCTCTATCTCTAAATAGTACAAAACAAAGTTGCTTATCCGCGTCTGTCTGTGTATTCGCTTAGTACTTCTAAACTACTTGATGGATTTTGATGCGGTTTTCAACATCATTTAGAGAATTTCTTGAGGAAGGTTTTGGTGTATAATGGATTTATATTTAATGTAAGGATAGTAGAGAAATATTGAACAGTTTGTAATCAAGTCATAAAAAACCGCTCTTAGGGCGTTTACATGGCTTGCGCTGACTAAACCATAAGAGATGCATAAAATTAATGTACTACAGAATTGTAGCTCTCAAAAAGGCCTACAGAAAAGTCTACGATAGCATATGTTTATATTTTAAGGATGACCCACAGTAACAATTTTTGTCTTTCAAAATATCGCTGTAAAACTAAATTGTTGCCGGGCGTATTCGCTAACTGTTTATACTTACTGAAATGGAACAGCTGTCGGTATCACAAATATGAAAGTGCTTTTGAAACTCACCTGTATCCATACCTTATCCTGATTAGATAATTATATATTTTTTCCTTGTGTGTCTAGTTTTGTATCCAAACACTTCCTCTGCACAGTGTACGAGACGTTTTGTTGCTTGGTGTGCTTAGAAATGTTTTAATCTGAAGTGTTTAAATTTCTCAAAATTACCTTAATATGTATCTCTCAAAACTTTCTTCTTCATCTACCTCGTATTATTTTCCTTTATATTCAAGGATCTGGGGAAAACCATTGCAAAATGCAGTAATATGAAAAAGAGAGAAATTTATTTCATAAGCCATAAATGGATTTGAAAAACAATTAGGATGATTAGGAGTTGCAAGGCTGGTATTCTACAATGTTATTTAAACAACTCGCATGTCTTATTTTGTTACTCTGAATTTCTAAAATAGGTAGTACATATTTGCTTTTAAGGTTTGTGGCTATCATGAGTTGTATTGACCTTATTTTTGATTTNTTTCTAAAATAGGTAGTACATATTTGCTTTTAAGGTTTGTGGCTATCATGAGTTGTATTGACCTTATTTTTGATTTTTGTTGTGTAGTCAGAAGGATTACGTTTGCTTCGACTTTGTGCCCCGACACCACAACGTCATTCGCTTCAGGAGAGGCATCGCAGTCATCAAGGACAACTTCCACACTGTCTGCTCGTGGGTGCAGTTTAACAACAAAGAAAACTGGAAGTACGATCTTTTCTTGGGTAAGTTTGGCATCGAGTTTGTGTGGAGCAGACATGAGATGATGTTACGTTATTATTTTTACAGCTTATTTTGTGTGCTATGCAAGGGATACATTTTTTTTTTCAGGATTTATTGTAGTTTCTTCACACTTCCTGAAAAAAAACTTTTGAAAAATTACCATGTGTATGATGAGTTGAGTTCTAACCTAAATTAATAATATGTCACAAGCCTTTTATAATTGGTTAACATTAATATATGACTTTCCTTTGTGTCAAGTGAAACTTTCAATTTTCTTTTGTGTGTGTGTATTATAATGTTAATTCTATTGTCATTACAATTTTGATGCAGAAAAAAATGTGTGTTGATAAAACCTTATAAGATATAAATAATTATTATGTAAAATTATACTTCAGTATTGTTTTTTTTATATTCTTCTTAGTTATAGTCTTTTGTACATATTCTTCATTTTTGTTTTCATAATCTTAATTTTCTTCATCTTCATCTTTGCTATTGTCATCTTTGTTATTATCTTTGTCATATCCTTCACCTTCTTCATCTTTGTATTATTGGCCATAGTCTGTGTCTTTGTCTTCATCATTTTAATCTTTTTCATCTTATTTTTCTTTAATCTTCTTCTTCGTCATATCCATCATTATCAGTTGCATGCCTGTCATCAGTAGTGTAATTTTGTTTCTGCTTGTTCATAAAAAGAGTTGAAATATTTATGTTATGGTTCTTAAATAGCTGACTAAGCTAACTAAATTAATTAGATACTGTCGTCTCGTTACTTATCCTTAGTGGGATTTGCTGTTGGACGACGGTGAAGCCGCGGTAGTCGCTTGAACGGGGTTTTCCTGGTGCCAGAGTTGTTGGCTTTGGCCACGTCAATAATTGTGTGTTGAGCTTTGGGTGACGCGCAGACTAGGGATGGGCGAGCGGGTGCCCTGGTTGGAATGTAAGCTGGTGTGACATTAAGGGGCCTGACTACCCTGGTAACGTTAGCTGGCCGGACGAAGGTAGGCGGCAGCGGAAATACTGTGCGTGGTACGTGCCAGAGGAGGTTAGAAGTGGAGCTTGCTGAGCTGGTGGTTGACCCTCTTTGATGTNATACTGCACGTGGTACGTGCTAAGAGGAGGTTAGCAGTGGAGCTTGCTGAGCTGGTGGTTGACCCTCTTTGACGTGCAGCCTCCTCTTTCTTCCAGGAGTATACTTGGTTATCAACTGGGCTGCTTTCCCTTCGTACCCCAGCCTGAGCTAACCCCAGCTTGGCAGATTGGCCCCGCCCAGCCCTATAATGAGGCATAAGGTGGTGGAAGTAACCAATTACCTAGGTTGATAGTGAGTGGCCAGTAAGGGGTAGACACAGCCTAATGAAATGAGGGATGTTTAGGTCAGGTGATGTGGGAGGCCTGTACTACTGGTCTTCAACCCAGAGACTTTGCGCGCGGAAGGTTGAGGTCTGACCAAAGTTCCAAGCTGGAGTTTACAGTAGATAGCAAAGGGCATCCACTCACGTGGCTCCCTGGCGTGCGGAACATCGCGATCTGACCCAGGCACTTAATGGAAGGTCGGTAGTCCAAGAGACAACTGCTCTAATAAGGCCCAGGTAGGCAAGCTTCCTAAGTTGCACTTCGAGACAGCTATCAATAGAAGTGAAATGGAGCAAGACGTCAGCTCGTGGCTAACCCTACAAGAGTCTTCTTACTAGGGCAGGTGATGAACCGGAAAGAGAAAGGGCAAGGTTTAGGAATACATAGTGCTAGAGAGACAACTTGACCAAGTCCGATTTATGCCTGTGTTATTGATTGCTCAATTAAAACACACAGACCAGCCTGTACCCTGACTGAGGCCTGAAGGGTCGGTCCTAAGTTTCCAACTGGTATAGTTACCTATGTCTTGGAAGACACGGCAGCGCGTGGGGCGAGAGCAACCCCAAGACTGCAGTACTCGCACTCGTGACAGCTGAGAGTAAGCTACAAGGTAGCTGGAAGCATGGGGCTTCGGTATCCTGACAGGCAAGTGGACTGGCGCGAGACAGCCTCGAACTTCGTTTAACTAACTACTCTAAAACTAAGTGTCATATGAGCCCGCGGTAGGAACGGGAGTTAAGTGCGTCTCAGGGCTAAGCCCCATACGCCTACAAGGAAGGGAGTATCATGCAAGGAGACATGCATCACGGCAAAAAGGGATTGGGCTGCCATGGCCTGCTTTTGGCCATGACAACCTCCCTAAGTGTACTTATAGCTAAACTATATTTAGAAGAGAAAGGGAAAAACCGGCATAGTCACCGTAAAAACCCTTTCTACAGGAAAGAATAAAAAAATTGTTTCATGTATTATCATATTTAACAGAAAATGCTGCAGGAGACAGAGGATAGGAATCATGCTCTTTATTATGATAGGAAAAAGTACTAGTAGAGAAGGGGCGTGTGAACTTTCTTTCATTTTGTGCTGGGTTTAACCAGCGTGATACTTGCGCACCACTCTGGTGGGGGGAGAGCGCAATTGGGCTGGTCCCCCCCGAATCCGAATCCCCAGTGGATCCTGAAACTTAAACATAAAATAGAATTAGTTGTCAGTGAGTACCAGAAGCTGGCACAGACCGACTTTTTCATAATTCTCGCAAGATGGTAATTACCTGAAAGAAGAGGTTAATCTTAATCTAAATA
>NQII01002080.1:412495-459905 GCA_002778355.1 Clitarchus hookeri | reverse complement strand
AGAGACCTGTTTTTTTTCGAGGTGTCGCATTCCAGCAGGGCAAAAAAAACCAGTGAGTCACTGTAAAAGACGCAAAAAAAAAAAGGGCCGCCCAGACACCTTAAAAGAAGCAAAAAGAGATAAGAAATCCCGCTGCCCACCACAGCTGTTGACATTCTTTTAACGAACCTTTGTAGGTTACTTCTATTGTACAGCATAGCATAATGTTGTGGTTTGGGGGCCATAACTTATTTAATTAAAGTATTTTCCAAACATATCACAATCGCCACATATTAATGTAATAAGAGAATTATTATTTTACATATTTACCAACCTTAAATAAATTTAATACAACAAGTTTATCTGTATACATTAAAACTTGTCTTCACACTTTGTTATTGTTCAATTCTTCCGTAGGTTAAATAAAACATTTAATGAATTTTACCTGCATTGGTTTAATAAAGTTGCAAGCAAAATGCAAGTATTCAAAATACTTAGAACCGAATACTGGAACCGATATTTAAATTGTTGTAGAATCCGCACCGGAACCGGAATCAACATTTTTGGTTATTCGACCCATCCCTAATATATATATATCCAAGGGGACAAAATTTCCGTACCTGCTAAAATAACGTCGTACTCTGTTTCTAATACCCTATTCTGTTACTCTGGTTGGTCAGTGGTCAGATAAAATTGCTTCCATTTAGTTAGCAGCACCATTGTGGATGATTACTTGTGTGTGCTTCTTACATCTGTCCAAACCAGAGTCGACAATACACCTCGTCACTCATGGTACTGGTAGGGTCAAGTGGGGTAATTCTGACCGTGGAGTAAATCTGACCACCTATCCTTCTGTCCCTTCTTTATAGATTAAAAATTCAGTAAAATGTGACTTATAATACCTATCATGACTTTCATTATATAAATTACAAATACATTTTACTAACTTCTTCATTCTATAAAAAAAGATGGTTCAAAGCTTTATACTGGTACAGGGATCTTATGGTCCGTGAAACTCCTTGCTTTTTAACTGTTTTGTTTCAAGGCCTTGAAAAGGTCCTAGAATTTTCAGGTTTCGAGATAAAAAACCAATTGGAATTAGGTGTGGGATTAAGAGTTCACGACATATTTGTTTAAAAATTAGACATATTTGTTGTAAAAACTGTTCTGTATTCTTCCATTATTGGTTTTGTTAGCTGTGTATTGTAAACATATATGCACTGTTATATCAGAGGGTGCAAAGTATTACAAAACAACTCTGATAGGTGGAAAGGTCATCTTGTGGCATTCATGTGGAATGATTGCAACCACAATGTCATGTGTGTTTCCAGATTACACTGAACCCTTGTAATTAAATTGCACATCCTAAGGTAACACTGAAAAATTGATTGCATTAACTAGGAATTGGTGATGCTAGAATACTTGTAGGTTTCAAATCCTTTTAAATGTTTTTTGCTGAAATACTATTATTTAATATTTTGCTGTAAAATTTTTTTGACTCATTATTTTAAAATGTGTGATTTTATAACTTTAAAATGTAAATTTAAGGACAGCAGTTTTTACTAGATAGTAGTTACGTNGCGGCGTGACAGAATCTCCTCGCCCCATCCTCTACTGCCAGCAGAACATCTCCGACTTCTCAGTCTGCGACACTGACCAGAAGGAGGTCGCCATCGACGAAACCTATTGCCTTAGCGTCGACTACAAGGGACGGCCTCTCGACATTTACAGTACGTTATTAATCTGTTTTTATTTGTATGTAAGATAATGTTTTATTGCAAAATTACGTTCTGTCTCTCTCCCTATCTGTGTATCTATCTATCTCTCTCTCATATATATATATATATATATCCAAGGAGACAAAATTTCCGTACCTGCTAAAATAACGTCGTACTCTGTTTCTAATACCCTATTCTGTTACTCTGGTTGGTCAGATAAAATTGCTTCCATTTAGTAGGCAGCACCATTGTGGATGGTTACTTGTGTGTGCTTCTTACATCTGTCCAAACCAGAGTCGACAATACACCTCGTCACTCATGGTACTGGTAGTGTCAAGTGGGGTAATTCTGACCGTGGAGTAAATCTGACCACCTATCCTTTTGTCCCTTCTTTGTAGATTAAAAATTCAGTAAAATGTGACTTATAATACCTATCATGACTTTCATTATATAAATTACAAATACATTTTACTAACTTCTTCATTCTATAAAAAAAATGGTTAAAAGCTTTATACTGGTACAGGGATCTTATGGTCCGTGAAACTCCTTGCTTTTTAACTGTTTTGTTTCAAGGCCTTGAAAAGGTCCTAGAATTTTCAGGTTTCGAGATAAAAAACAAATTGGAATTATGTGTGGGACTAAGAGTTCAAGACATATTTGTTTAAAAATTAGACATATTTGTTGTAGAAACTGCTCTGTATTCTTCCATTATTGGTTTTGTTAGCTGTGTATTGTAAACATATATGCACAGTTATATCAGAGGGTGCAAAGTATTACAAAACAACTCTGATAGGTGGAAAGGTCATCTTGTGGCATTTATGTGGAATGGTTGCAACCACAATGTCATGTGTGTTTCCAGATTACACTGAACGCTTGTAATTAAATTGCACATCCTAAGTTAACACTGAAAAATTTATTGCATTAACTAGGAATTGGTAATGGTAAAATACTTTTAGGTTTCAAATCCTTTTAAATGTTTTTTGCTGAAATACTATTATTTAATAGTTTGCTGTAAAAAAATTTTTTGGCTCATGATTTTAAAATGTGTGATTTTATAACTTTAAAATGTAAATTTAAGGACAGCAGTTTTTACTAGATAGTAGTTACGTNGATTTTAAAATGTGTGATTTTATAACTTTAAAATGTAAATTTAAGGACAGCAGTTTTTACTAGATAGTAGTTACGTATGTTACATAATTTAGTCCTTGAAATTGCACTCTTCAGTACTTGGAAAGTCCTTGAACAGTCCTTGAATTTAAATGTAATATTTCTTTAAGAACCCTGTGGTATTAGAGGGGCTGACAGATTTTAGGAAAATACATAGATAAAAGTTACTTGACAATGTAATGAATTGTGTCATACAGTAGTTACGTATTTTCAATACAATTAAAAGCATATAAATAATAATTGTTAATATTTGTGGTGGGAGGGAGTTTACATTCCTCAAAATTCTCCCCTCCCCCCTAGTTATTATGGTAGGAATTACGGCACTTGACTAATAAAATCTAGACGTTTTCGGTGGCATCTAAGATATTTGGGCGCCTCTTAACTTTGAGGTCTTGAGAGCCAATGAGGGTGAAGCAAGGTGAGTATGGAGCGGCGTCGGAATGAAAGGTTGGCGGAAACGAGAGATCCCTGAGAAAATCCGCTGACCAGTGTTACATCGTTTGGCACGATTCCCGCATACAAAAATCTGGGATCGACTTCACCAGGAATTGAACCCGGTTTGCGTAGGTAGGAGGCGAGTATGCTAACTACACCATCGCCACTCCTTGTAGTGCTACCAACTTTTCCAGATTTGCCATGTAACACTTCCTGATACACAATATAACACGACCCAAATCTGACCCATTGAAATGATCAAAGAAAATTGTTATAAAAAGGTTAGTTTNCTGATACACAATATAACACGACCCAAATCTGACCCATTGAAATGATCAAAGAAAATTGTTATAAAAAGGTTAGTTTCAAATGTTACCTGTAATCTGCACACATTAGTATTATTCATGAGTCTACATTTTCTCTGAACATAAGCAACAAACTACAGTATTAGTGGCAACTGTAGTCTTAATACAGTGTGATTTGGTTTTCTGATTTAATCGGTTTCAAAACAAACCACACCAACACGCACTAGAAGAAAAGATACTGTATACGTTTCGGTAATCGCTGCGTTCATAAACGCACTTGTTGAAGAATGTCACCTGTGGGCATCAATTGTAACCATCTGTGGCTGCTGGTGTAGAGCACCAAGGTAAATGTACCTGTAATTGCAGAAGGGGATGAATTACCGAAACTGATTTTATTAGTGTTAAGTTTATTTTAGAAGTCTTGAGGTACAGGATGCATGATGTCCCATCTGTGTTCACACAGGATAATTCTTTCAGCCCCAGGACACGGGAATCTCGTGCAATAAGGGACAGTTGGCAACCCTACCTAATTCCGCCACTCTTGCATTCCTTCACCGCTCCTGTTTTGGCGAACTAACACTACTACAACTAAATTGCCACTAGTGGATCGTACAACGAATTGCAGCGAGAAAGCGTACAACTGGCGGCAGCTGCACGCGACTCAACTTACCGCTATGACGTCCAACACGAAACTGATCCCTTCTTCCTGTTGCTCAGGACTGCCAACCCTTGGGACAGCGTTTCAATCGACGAATGCGCACCAAATCGGGTGCGCTGGAAATTAAAAATGGGTCCCGCACAAGTATCGAGAGGTCAGTAAAAGAAACTAAACAAAGTTCTGCCGTGAAATTACCACTGATCTGAAGTTCTAACCAATCCATATTTACACCATCACAAATCCATATTTACAAGGTCACAAGTCCAAACAGCTCCATCTCCATCCCAGTTTACCCGTAAGGGTGGAAAAGACCTCGTTCAAGTACTTTCCAGATCTCTCTACTGAGTTTGTGGGGTGTGGTAGTTGTCGTACGAGTTCAGGTTCCAAGAGGAAGTTGAATGTGTACTGTTTGTCGCACAGGTCAACCGGACTACAAGATGAAGTGTATTGGCTTCTGGAAGGAGAACCTCAAGTCTTACTTGATCACGTATGATGAACTGGACCCTTTCAGCAAGTACAGATGCTGGGTGAGTTTCTGAGAGTTGGTAATGTGGAGTGCCGTAGTAGGTTTCTCATTGTTTCATAATGATTTAAGTCATGAAACAATTTAAAATTAGATATAAATAAACATAAAAAATGTAAAGTACTGAAAAATATTTTTCGCTCAATTTTATTTTGTGTTGTTATTTAAAGTTAGTCTTACAAATAGAAAACAATAAAATATATATACAGAGTTTGACATTAGGGTTGTGCGAATGTGATTTTTTTTTTTTACTCCCGAAACGAAAACTAAAAATTTCTTATGAACTGTAGTGAAACTGAAACGAAAATGTATAATAAGGTCATTATATCTCAGTCTTAACAAAAGATTAACAAATTTCATAACATATCAGCAAGTTATTCATTTTAACAAATTTGTTGCAAAATTAAACCCTAAAAATGTAAGATATGGAGTATGTATTTACCACAGGGTCTTGCCTACATTTAAATTTTCGTTTTATGTAATTGTCAGTTATAAAATAATGAAAACATACAAAATGATTTACAGACAAAATTTTCTTTGCTGGTGCACTAAATGAACATTTATTTAACACCCGAAAATTCATCGAAATTGAGAATTTCCGTTTGTTACAATATTCGGTAACCAAATTTCTTACCAAAACGAAAATGAAAGTTGTCATTTTTCGTTTTCGTTTCGATATATTGAATATTTGCACAACCGTAATTATCAATCTTATTTTTTATATATATATAATTTTAGTTGTACATTTAGTGTTCAGTAATATATATATAAGTGTATATATATATTTTATTTATGTCTACATAGTTTGGTTCTGTTTTGTGTTGTGGTTAAAAAAATTTTAAATTACTGTATT
The DNA here is from genome assembly GCA_002778355.1 of Clitarchus hookeri. NCBI lineage: Eukaryota > Metazoa > Arthropoda > Insecta > Phasmatodea > Phasmatidae > Clitarchus > Clitarchus hookeri. Next base: position 454,267 of record NQII01002080.1, on the reverse strand, counting down.
GGTGCTGGTTTTTCTCGAATATTGGACTAGTATGTTTTTCTTAGTGTCCAGCTACAGAATGATGTTTTCTATTTTGTGACCATCCTGTTTTGATTTTATTAAATAATTACATGACAGCAATAATTCCCTTTTTTTCCCCTTTGCCACTTTTCATATTTTTGTAAACTGTGTTAATAATTTTGTGTCGTGAAAAATATGGAGGAGGCAGTATCGTACCAAGGTGTGTTCATAGTATAGTAATATCTGAGCGCCCAGATGTTTTTTGCATATTTTGATTATATCCCTTGGTTTTTTATTTGACTGTCCACAGTGACTTCTTTGTCAGGCCTCAGCAGGATAGGAGTTTTTATCTGATGAGCCTTCTCACTTCCATTATATTTCTACCTTAATGTTTTTAAATTAATTTTTCCTCACTTTAGTTTACATATTACAGTCGGTATCTGATTTTACAAGGCTTCACGTTTTCTGAGAATGGCCTTGTAAAATCGTTGCAGATTGATTTTGCCTCCACCCAAAAATATTGCTGTACATTAAAAGTGCATTTTTTTTTTGCATTAAGTCAGTTTTTAAATGTCTCTGTTGCAAAAATAACAGGTTATAATATGAAGTATTAGTTTATTTCAATAGACAGACATCTAACGAATAAACATATAACCCAGGACTTTATATATACAACTTCCCTTTGTCTTTAAAAAAATGGAAAAACATGTTGCCCAATCAATTTTAGTAAATGTGAAATCTATTTTCAGTAGTTTCTTGTGGAAAAATCAGACAATTTATTGGCAAAATATTAATTTATTTCAATAAACTGATGCCTTCCGAATAAAATTATATCCCAAAATGATATACATTACAACCTCCCCTTGAAACAAAAAAAAATTTTTAACACTGGCCTGTGAATCACATTTAGCGAGTTCAAAGTCAATAGTCAATTGCTTGTGGTGGGAAAATCTGCAGTTTTATTGCAAATTCTATAAAAATTAATTTTAGTACATATACTGCTTCAGAATCAAATAATACCCAAGAAAGTTACGCACAATTTGTTTACCCCAAAAATTACGTTTAAACAAGGCACATCGTCATTTTCAGGAAGTGCAAATTTTATTTCCATTTGCCTGTTGCGGTAAATTAGTGTTCTATTACAGCTGTATAAACTAATTTTAATATAGATGTCTTCAGAATGAAATAATACCAGAGAAAGTTACGTTACTCCAGTTATTGATGTCCTAAATAAGTTTAAACAGAGAACATTGTAATTTGCGGCAATTGCAAATTCCATTTTCAGGTGCTTTTCCTGTAAAAATCTGTGGTTTTATTAAAAATATATAAATTAATTTTAATATTCCAAAATTTTTAGAATGAAATGATAACCCAAAAGAATACATACGACATCCAATTGACATCAAAATGGAAGTTTAAATTGACGCCTGACGCGTATGGGCATATTATTTATTTACGACTCAGTCTTATCTTCATGTGACGTCACGTCACCCCGAGCGGGGTTTGACCCCAGGACGACTGACTTCCAGGGCCAACCGGCGCACCGCTAGGCAAGGGGCACCCCAGGACACGGCAGCCATGGCAGACTATGCCAATATGTCAGACATCACGTGTCTGGTAATCACCCGCGTGCGACAGCATCCAGCAAAGAAGCCCAGCGCTGCCCCTAAGCTCGGGGAAGCGACGCACCCCGCTCACAAGGAAACTGCCACGTCCAGCCTGCCCCGAGAGAATGCTGCCTACGCTGCTAAGGGAAGAGTTCTCGCCCGAAGATACCCGACCAGCTGAAGAGAGCTGAAGGAACCGCAGCCGGCCGACTATATGCCAGCGTGCAGCTCCAAAACATCAGTTGTATATGCGGCAGCTCGCTTCACCTCGTGTGCTGGAGCTCTCTGCCTACAGTATTCCTCACGAGAGATCAACCAGCCTTCCAGAAGTCTTCAACACCTTCACCCAGGGACCCCCAAAGAAGTCTTTGACCCCCCTTACACTCACTACCACTTTGATAGTGAACCCTGAGTCCCTTCTGGACAACAGTATAGATTAGGTAGGGTCAGTGGCCATCTAGCCTTTTCTGTTCTTGTTTAGTTTTGCCCCAGGTCTCCTTCACCTGGTTTTACAAAGTTTACTTCTGCCGGTTTCAGTTCGACTGATAGCTAGGATATAGTATGGGCCACTGTCTCTATTCCTCCGGGGAATAAACACGTATTCTTACCTAACCCCGTGTGCTTATTTTAGGGTGATTGTGATTTCCAACCTTTTAGACGTCAAATCCTCAAAGGAGAAGCAGGAAACCGCGCCTTGAAACCACTTTGCTGAAACTAGTGTAGGACTAGAGGCTACCCTTAACCGGGCGCATGTACGTCATCAAAACATATCCCAATAGACAGCCAGCCATACTGCGGCTAGACATCCAGATCAGTTAACCCACTCTATCCACCACATTGAACTTCGCCGGTTGGAGTGACAAGGCTGATTCTGGTTGACCTAACCCCTTCTTGTTACATTCTTAGTCAGGCAACTCGTCTGCTTCTCCTGCATGTGGTAGACCGTAGTACCTTCCCTTAAGTCCTTCACTCATAGAAGCAGTGCAAGGTGGAGAGCTAAGGAAGCAGCTACTGCCTCTAAACCTACAGTTGCTCTGTAACCCTATGCCGTCTGCCATCTGTCCTCATCAGCCACTCCCCACGAGACTAAGCTCACGCCGTCCAACAACTGGCGAGATCTCATCTCCCAGTTCCCCCTAGCTCCGTTTTCCAGTCACCCTAGAAGACTGCCGGAGAGACTCACCCGATCGTAGTACGCCTACGACTGGGCCTTCCAGTGCCACTGGGTATCGCCTGCCCCTACTTCAGGCCTACTAGGACCAGTGGCCTGCTGTCGGAGCCAACCTGCCCAGCCAGCAGCACCACCGCCGCCCCAGGACAGGGCCCCATCTCCAGCCAGCAGCCGCCAAGCCCGGATCTACCCTGAGTGAAACCCACTGCAGGTAAAAGTGCCTTTGTCCAAACCGTCAGTGCGTAGAGCCGTCATCACCACATCTCACTTCGTGCCGTGTCGACGGGCTACACGTTCCACCCTATACTGCAGCAGGGTCACCGATAAGCGACAGATAATTGAAACTCCCCCTCAGGGAGTTCAGCCAGTGTCTCTGTCCGCCACCAAAGGAACCTATATCTGATGTGATGTTGCCGCCATTTTAACTAGGCGTCACGCGTCAATAGTAAGTGTTTTCGTGGGGCCACAGTGCTTTATAAGCAAATAATAAGGTAGAACCAAGCCAGCGCGACCCCGAGAACAAAGCTAACCTAGCCGGGAGTCAAACTAATAACAAGCCAAACTTCGGGGAGTCTGTAAACACCCAGAAGCGCTCAACTTTAATAGCAGAGACATGTCCGAAAAAACCTAAGCATGGCCGACCAAAACAGTCGCCGCCGCAATGGACGAAGCCATTGAAACCCGACCCGAAAGATGCAGCATACCTACATGCAACAGAGCAGGTGTAAATTTCATTAGTTGCACACACTGCCAGAACAGATTCCTCTACCTGTGCTTGGGGAGGAATGATGAACCACGTAATACTGACAGACTAGAGTACCATTGTGATGAATGTGGGACCTGCCAAACTTCCTATTGTAGCTGGCTTACCTGCGCAGGACAAGGCTTATGCACAGTTAGTTGCATTATTTGTGCCTTAACATTTCACCACTTGTGTATTGGCTGGCCGGACGAGAGAATCACCAGCCTTGGTTTAGTGTATAGGTGCGAGGTGTGTTAGCAAGCGGCAGAATACCGACAGAATAATCCAGGCACTCTCCACAGCATTTGGTTTATCCGGAGTAGCGACGAGCTCCAGCTACCGAAATTCGCGGGAAGACCTCACAAAAACCCGGAAGCATTTACTCAAGAGTGCAAAAGGGAATTAAGTGAGAATGAGGCTCCAAACAAACAGTGGGGTGTCAAAACTCAGAAGCAGTTAAAGGTAAATCGTTAGACTTAGACTGGTGAAATAAATATGGGGAATTTATTATGGGAGGGGGGCAACTTAGTTCACACGTTGCCACACAGTTGTCCTGGGAGGAAGTTTTGGCACACCTCATCACGGAATTCCACAGTCGAACCCAGGCCACCGAGGAAGGGGCCGAAATCTTTATAAGGAAAAGGGTGAAGACTTACCACCGGATTTTCCCCTAAGGGAGTGAGGGAAGCTGCATCCAAAATATTACACTCGTGTTGCTCCTGAAATTGCGTAATTTACTCCAGCTTCCACGACCACAATCTTCTGACGAGTTAGCAGAGAGTGCTCAAGAGACAGAGCGGAATTTCAAGGTGCAGGCAATGCAGTAAAACCACGCCCGAGAAAAAAAAATGGGCGCGCACACACCGCCACTCCGAAACTCCCTAAGTGCTGGTTTTGTCCGGAGCGTNACAGACGTCCCTGAACCCCGGCAATGAGGGACAGAATATAAAGGTCCCAGCCAGGCGGCAAATGCTGGGACTGGGGTGTGAAGCAAGCCACCACCACAGGGAAACATGAGCCCGTCTACATCCAAACATTGGCCAAAGAATCTGGCCCAACAGAAGCCCCTCATATAGAGGTCTTAGACTGTGCAGCTACGGGCAATTTCATTAGAAGCAACCTACTTACCCCTGCCCAACATGCTTCACTTCGCTCACAAACCCGCCTAGTGCATATGGTCCAACATAGCCAGACCCTCTGGTTGACGGCCGCACCACTTTGACCGTAGCAATTTACCATCAAACTAACCAGACCGAATTCGTAGTCTCGCCCGACATCACAGAGGAAGTAATCTTAGGGCAACCATGGCTGCACCTTTAACAATGCGTTGTGGATCATGGACTACAACTCATTTATATCGGGGATAAGCATAGTGTGACTGTCGACTGGGAGCACGGCCCAGACGCGGTGATCCAACTTCTGATAGCATCCGAAGAGATCAATTGCCAGTTAGAAGAACCAGAATTTGCCCAGTTGCGACAAATGCTGGCCGACCACGTCGGAGCATTCGGCAAGGGGAATGACTTAGGTCAGACGCGTAATATTCAACACAAAATTTGGCCCACCACCGACAGGCTCGCGTATAATAGACCTTACCGCAGCTAGGAGGCGACACCTCATCATGACGCAAGTCCAGGCGATGAAGGAACAGGGAATCGTAGAACCGTCTGACTCCCCTTAGAATCCCCGGGTCGTTATGGTTCTGAAGAAAGAGGGCCAGCTGAGATTCTGCGTCAATTATTAGGACCTAAACGACATAACGCATCCCATCACATCTCCGTCCATTAACTTGACCCACGCTCTCTGGGATATAGAAAAGCCAAAACATTCAGTACCTTGGATATGCAGTCTGGATACTGGCAGATTTAAGTACATCCCGACAGTAGGAAATACACACTACTTCACCACTCCAGAAGGGGAAACCCTGCAATATAAAGTAATGCCTTTCGGACTAAAGAATGCCCCCTACCACCTTCCAGAGGCTGATGTCTGCAGAGGTCCTGACAGGCTATATCGGCCAATTCTGCTTCGCATATCTGGACAGTGTACTCAAAGTCCTGGGAAGAGCATTCAGCGCACCTCCAGAGGGTGCTAGAGAGACTTGAATTGCACGGCCTCGCCTGTAAACTCTCCAAAAGCCACTTTGGAAAAACCGCCATCGACTACCTAGGTCACGTAGTCACTCCAGAGGGGAACTACCCCCAAGCCGCCTCGATACGGGCTATAGAAGAAGCGGAAGATCTGAATAACAAGAAACGACTACGCCGTTTTCTAGACCTGTGCACTTGGCTACGTGTCTTTGTGCCCGACATGGCCCGACAATTGGCGCCGTTGACTTCCTCCTCGAGAAGGTAACACGCTGGCGGTGGGGAGAGGAACACTGCACTGAGTTTCAAAACCTGAAGGAAGCTTTCAAAATATCGACCAACTCCGCAGGCCGCATATTATATTACAGACAGGCGCCTGTCAGAAAGGGCTAGGTGCCGTATTATACCAAGAGGACTCCGCCGAACATCCCCAGGTCATCGCCTACGTCAGTACCCGCCTAAATTCCACCAAGCAAAAGTATCATATCAACGAGCAAAAATGCCTCGCTGTAATCTGGGCTGTGTGAAAATACAGGTACCACTTGGAAGGACGGCATTTCATACTCTGTACCTACCGACAGGAAAGCCTCCAGTGGCTACGCGAGTCGAAGAATGCCAAAGCCAAGATAGGACAATGGGAGATGTTTCTTGTAGAGTTCAACTTCGAAGTGCAACATTGCCCGGGTAAAAAAAATGACCTGCCCAACGCTTTATCCCACCAACCGGACCTTGGAGGGGGCACTAAGGAGGATGAGGAATGGGAATGGATGACCAATCCCCTGGCCTTACCCAGAAGCCTGGAGGAACACATCCGGCTCCTTCAACTACATCTCGGTCGCTACCAGATCAGCTACTACCAACAAAGACCCAGATGCCCAGCGCCTCCTCAAGGATATACCCCAGAGGTATGAGTTACGGGATGACGTCATCTGGTCTCGAAGCGGACAACTCGGTGCCCAGTGGAAGGTCTGGGTGCCAAACTACCTAAGACCCGACCTTTGCCGGCACCACCACGACCACCAACAGGCCGGTCATCCCGGCTCCAAAGAAACCCTCGGAGATATCAGTGAGCAATATGTATTGGACGGGATGAGTTGCGATGTGCGGCAATACGTAAACAGCTGGAAGGCATGCTGTCGTGACAAGGCGTACCCAGTGCCCCAGCCAATGGGGAAACCCCGTCGACCCCACACTGCCTGGACTCACTTAGCTGCCAACCTAATGGGGCCCTATCCCAGGAGCACGAGGGATAACGGGTAACTGCTAGTGGTGACCAACCAGTTTTCCCGCTGGGTACAAGCTTTTCTGCTACCCAGCCAAGAAACCCTGAACATAATAAGGAAGTTTGAAACAGATATATTTATATTTTCCTGAAGAGTCTCCATCTCAATGTGGGAGACAACCACCTTCCAAATATATTGTTTACCCTTGGGAGGCCAAATAATGTGGCAGTGATAACCAGCCACAGCCAGCTTATCCTAGGACGAAATCTCCACCGTCCAGGTGATTGGCAGCGGGAACAAGCCCCCGCCGAAATGCCGCAACCCGAAGACGTCCGACTAGACGCCATAGTCCCGACCATGAGGGCGTGCGACACCCAAGACCAATTCATTTCCCAGAAACAGAAATACCCAAAGCCGAGTACAGGAGTGAGAAACTTTCAGGGTGGGCGAGGCCGTGTTACTCCGCAGTCACCCGCTCAGCAATGCAAAAGGGCAATTTAGCGCAGGACTAGCTGACAAATGGGAAGGGCCCTACATGGTCGTAGGGCACCAGGAGAATGTCTACTGGGCAAAAGATACCAGAGGACGCATTTGTAAATTAACTTGGCGGCAGATGCGCCCCTGCCTCGGCAGAACCCAGGACCTAGAAGTGGAAGCACCGGACAACAGAGTAGATGAGGAGAGGGAGATGGAGGACGACCTGCCGCAAATGCCCACCGAAGTCGAGCCACTAGCGCCCTGGGTGCAAGCAGCCCGCTGAGACCCCGAACCATGCCCGGGCGTCTGGCAGAGAAGCATCTAGCTTACTCCGGTGAGGAACGAACATCAAGCACCTCGAGGAGCGATATCCGTCAGGACACTGCCCTCGACCCGGACGGACTTCATCAGAAAAGTGGCCTCCAGGCACGATCGCATGACCCCGAATGGGTGGGAACTTTCGTGGCGAAGCCCCTTGGGCATGGAGCCCTGCCAACCAGGGAAGAGCAGGAGACCGCAAAATTTCCGACCTATTGTAGGACTCTGGGTTCCCTTAACTGGGTGCGCGTATGTCAAAACAATACACATTAGACGGTCACCCATACTGTGCACCTGGTGTGCAGTACGGTAGAGCCCCAACCATTAGGACACAACCACAAGGTGGTTAGTCAGTCAGTGCAGTCCATTCACTCATCCACCGCGCTTAACTGTCGCTGGATAGAGTGAGAGACTGGGTCTTGAGGTCTGGCCCCTTTTGTTCCACACTCGCGTCGTTGTCGGACTCCCGGGGTAAACCCACCACTATAACCACCGCACTGAACTGTCGCGGTTAGAGTACTCTGGTACGACTCTGGTTGGCTCAATCTCGGCTTGGCTCAACACTTCGACACCTGCTCCTCTTGCGTGGCCGACCGTAGACCATACCTACTTGCCTTACACCCATAAGAGTGGTACCAGGTTGCGTGTTAGAAAGACCGCTACCAACTCTAGGCTTAACCTGGGATATAACCCAGCCCCAACTGCACTTTCCAGCAACCCCCGCCCCCCGTCTCCCGCCTGGGTACAAGCTCAAATAGCCAGACAGTTGGAAGCTGCCAAACAATGTGCCTCAGGTTTTATACCGGCCGGGCTCCAGTCAATCTTGACGAGACAGCCGTGTGTCTGACCGACACACCTAAAACTAGCCCTACCGTGACGTCCCCGTCAATCACGGACGTCACGCGTCACTGTGGACTGGCAAATAAATTTTTAATCAGTTTTCATTGCTAGTTCCTACATTTCTGCCAGAATTTTTTTCTTTCTTTATCAATGTTTGCAATATTTTTGATGGTTCCTGAGAGAGGCATTATAAAATCTCTGCCGTTGCTAAATCAAGTAATCGTAAACTCAGGTCCAGGAGGCTGTATTTTACTGTATCGTGCGACTTATAATCTGTAAACTGATTTCAATCTCTGCAAGTACAGTGAAACCTCATTTATAATGCAAAACTTCTTTAATACAAAGGTCACATTAATACAAAATTAAAGTTGTCTTTTTCTCCGTGGCATGTATGGTGAAGCTCTCAGCCTTCAGATTTCTAAAATATTTGCAGCGACAAATTATCCTTTCATAGTTATTAGATGCAAGATTAGATGTATATGGCAAATGCTATAAAACTGAAATAATATCAAAATGCATGTTATTACACCGCATAATGCCGAAATTTAAATTAAGACACTAAATTAAACAAAATTAGCAATAATACTCTATTCAAATAGCAAAACTTTACATATTCCTCCATCAAATCATATTCAGAATATTTTTGTAAGATAACCGACCAAAGGAGTTACACATTGTCAAGGAACTTTGTTGGTACCAGAAAACAGTTGAATTCCTAAAATGTGTTTGTATGTCCATGTTATTTTATTTTAAATAAAATACTTTTGATTCTACTTCTTTAAATGCTACGTATTACATATTCTGAGTGAAATGTGTGTCTCAATATACATTTTTGTTGTCTGTATTGTGCTTACAAAAATAAAAACAACATTGAAGTCTTAAATCTTTAAAAGGAAACCGAGCCGCGAAATAAAACCATGAAATGTTGTACCTGCTGATTACCTGCGTTGTTTTCTGGAACAGGTGTACCAGAGAGCGGGCTTGAACAGAGTGCTCATGTCTCAAGCAGTCGGTCCGTTCTGCGACCTGAGGCAGAACGTAACCAGCTGGAACTACACGGAAGGGGCTGCCGTTGCCGTCGACATGACAGAGTACGAACGAGAACGTAAGTGTCCCGAGCCTTCTGCTTAGCCTATGTCTCCGCTGTCAGTATTCCAAACACGGTTTGCGACAAGATTTCCAATTTTTATTTTATGAAAGTGTAATGAAGATGTCACAGCAGAGCTTCTCTTAAGTTAAATAGCGAAACTAGATTACAGTTGTTAGTTTACTATCAATTATTTTTACAGCTGATGCATTTTTCACCAACGTTTTATATTGAGCAATGTTTAATTCTTTTTTAATACATTATAGTAATGCTTAGTGTCTTTGTGTCGTATTAAGGCACATTTCATTATTAAAGATACCACTTTTTGATGTTACTGGTTTTTTATTATTGAAGACTTGTAAACTAAACTTAATTACTAAAACAGTAATTTATTTGAACCATAATTATGTTTGAATTAGTATACAAATTATATACTCATACATGCACATTCATGTATAAAGAATACCTTTATTTGTCAACATATTTAAGAATAAGCATCTTATTTGAATTATAGAAAAACTCTCATATGAAGTCAGACTGGAAAACTTCTTAAGAGCATAACATTTTTGATGTTTATACACAAGGTCAAAGTTATGTAAACTTATTAAGCAAGTTGGTTTTATTTAGTGTCATAACTTCAGCATTATACGGTAAATTAACATGCATTTCTGTGCTATTTTGGTTTTATCGTTATTCGCTATATAAACTAGTCTCTACATACGGTTTTAGGAATGTTTTAAAACATACTAATTTGTTCCCTAAACACGTGATGAATAGAGCGAGGCTTCAAAAATTGTTCATAGTATTAGTTGGTTTCATTGTACAGCAGATCCATCTACGATGGCCTTGGACACACGACATGTTAAAAGAAGGCGACTTCTTGGAATGTCATCGCCCGTTACCGAAACGGTGACCAGTTCCGAGCACATCTGAAGCTCCTGGCTCCAACACAGTTCAGTTGTGCAGACAGATGTTGCAGCCCTGTTTACAAGTATACTGCATATAGTGCATTCACTGTTACTTCACACTTTTCTGAAGCCCTGCTGAAGTTCTACTTCCAGGATATCCCTCCGCCTCGTGCTGACAAAGCTTGGAAAACTGCGCCAGAGGGCCAATACACCTTATTCGTGCGTGCTCAGTGTAATAACATTTAAATAAATATTTCTTACTAGGCATTACCAACACACCCATTTTCACACTGTTTTTATTCGTACTGATGATAATTGATACATTGTAATTTATAAATAAAAAATAAATGTTAAGTTTAACAAATAATTAAAAATAAGATACTTTTTAACTCTTATGATATGACATATTTAGGAAAAAACCAAATACGTCGTACATGGGGCGATTTTTTAAAGGTTTGATTCTAAACATGTGAAGAAACCGCAAATAGATTTCAGAAGGGAATTGTGCAGGTATAATACTAGTGTGTGTGTGTGTGTGTGTGTGGGTGTGTTGTTGCTAATTATTGTCCTGTCCGTAGGGGACCAGTGCCCGATGTACTTTGACGACGGCACGAATCCCTGGCTGCAGTCTGAGAACTACATCAAGGTTTTCCACTTTGGAGGGGCGGCTGGTGTGACGAGCAGCGCTGGTATGCTGTGTCTGATTCTCCTGGTTCATGCATGACTCAGGGCGAGGGTTTGAAGCAAGTTTACTATGCTTTTGGGAGGTAATTGCAAGTCTCCTCGTTCAGTATTTTTACAGATGTCTGGTTAATTAGGTTTTTTTTTTACAAAGTATCTTAATAAGGAGGATTAGTCCTCCCCATCTTGGATTTTCACTAATTTTGCAATAACTTCCATTTAGAATGTTCAATGAAATTGTTTTGCACGACACGGCATAAATAATAACTTCTAAAGTTTTATCAAACTATTGAATCTCCACTGACTTAATTAATTTTTGACTAGTGACTGCAGGCAACAAATAAGTAAATATTTCTTACAGGCAGTTATAGAAATTTTACTACAGTAGGGCACCCCTCAACCGGAATCGTCGGGGGAAGGACTATTCCGGTAATGGGAAATAAGGGTGGGATGGTGTGAAAAATAACACATTTTTAGTCTGAACTCTTGTATATGTGGCACATAATTTTAACTTAAGAAATCTATGAGTGAAAGTTATTAGTTTTATCCTTAAAGTTACAAAGCCATTAAAAAAAACACTTATGAAACGTGAGTCATAAAACTCCCGGCGCTGTGTTAATGACCTTCATTCTCAACCTTCTAGCAGGGATTCTTATCTCTTCGTGGGGCTCATGTCTGCCTGAGTAAGCAAGATCTGGATATCATGTTACTGTTTGTGTTGATGTGCATCGGATAAAACTTCCAGAAGTATAGTCAATTCTGTTGAGTCTTTCCCTTACTGCATGGCACGTCGGCACAACATACATTTACAAGAGCGGGGCTGACGTATTATATATAGACTAAGATCACAAAGTACCGTATTTCAACACGTATAGGCCATACATTTAAAAAAAATGACAAAAAAGAGGGTGCGGCTTATTTATGAGATATTGGCATAAAAAAATTTCCCCCCTAAACCATGTTCAGAAATTTGTCAACGAACAATACGCTCTAATGTTTTAACTTAGTTTCTAAGGAAGTAAAAATAATAATAATAAGAAATGAATAGCCGATCACTTATGTTTCAACGCGTATGGGTTGCACCATACTTTTTAGCCTGCCTATCCTCGACTGTTCTGCTTTGTATCACCTCCAGCCGCCATCTGTAGTTTGCGTGCTTCTTTTGTCTTTTTTCTTTCATCTCTCGCTTGGCATCCTTCCTTTCCACAACCACCACCCCCTTCCTCAAGGTCTAAACCACAGCTGCCCAGCACCAAGCAAGCTTTCTTTTCTTTCTCCCTCCTTCCTCTTTTTTGTTTGTCACACTGTCTCTCTCTCTCTCTCGTGCTATCTCTCTATCTCTCTCTCTAATGAGAGCCTGCAACAGATGTGTGTGTGCGACGCCGCACGCACACATGCACCATACCATTACCCTGCTCGGCAACAGCCGGCCGAGCTGGCAGGCTACGCACGTCGCACGAGTTCCGCAATTTAAACGCAGTGTCGAGGCATTTTAACATAAATACAAAAGTTTTATGTACACGGAATATTGCGCTGTTGCCGCTTTTCAGCAGGCGGAGGCCAGGCGGCGTGGCAACGAAAACATTCAACTGCAAATTTATTAGTTTGCTGTTGCCGCACTAGCACGATGGGGCCCGGCAATATTTACGGGAATACAAAACTTCAGTGCGGCCTATACTTGAAATATTAATTATCCCTAATTTTTTATTAAATACTTCTGGTGCGGTCAAAACATGCCAAAATACGGTGCGTGTACACTAACACCTTAGAACACCAAATTCTGAAAGTCGCACCACAAAACCAACGGCATGTGTCGCACATTGCGATTAGTCACCGTCTCTTTGTGCCACTTGGGCCGGCCATCTCTTCATCGCGCTGCAGCTTGCTTACCAGCTAACACGCATGTGCAGTCTGGTGTGAGCAACGAAAGACCTCTTGCGAGCGCGGGAACGTGATAGCACAACTTTGCGACGTTTGAATTTTCTTGGAAAATTAGTTCTGGATAAGGGGAGTTCCGTTGGAGGGAATTCCGGCTAAGGGTTGCTCTACTGTAGTTTCCATCAGGATCTTTACCTGCATGTACATATTTTTTAGGTTTGTTAGTTTACAAGTTCACCCAATTGTAAATATGTAAATAATTGTATTCGCTGATCACCTTACTATTGCTGTTCAACAAGTTTTTTCATAGTGTTTTTCCTGTTAATTTTAGTTAATATAAGTTAAAATTTATTGGTTTGAAGTTTAGATAATTAGATTTTAAGCTTGTATGCTTGAAAGAGCACTCGCTGGTGCGAGCTTTTCCTCCTGTATGGCTCCTACACCTTGCGTACCTATTTTTAATAAAATTAGCAAAAGAAAAAATATATATATATTTCAGAACCAATTTAGAAAGAGAGATATTTTGCTTTTCAATTAGCATAGTAGTTAGTTACAAGTAGAGATGGGTTGATTGTACTGTTTTGCTGGTTCTCTTTTTTTTCTATCAAAATTATGATGAATTGTGTAACTTTTTAAAAATATGACACATCTGTGAACTGTGTATTTTGATAGGGATGACATTTTCCCTCTCATTTTCAACTAAAGGAATATGTATTGGTTCTGTGTGTGTGTTTTTTCTGTCTTTCTTTTAAAAAAAAAATGTATTTTGATGTTGATTTTAGTTCACCCTAAGAAATCATTCCTCACTAAATGAAAACTTTGCATATAGCTCATTTTTGCTCTTAATAGCAAAAGGCTGCCACAGTTCAGAAGCCTTTATTTGCATTTTATCTCTGAAAATAAAAGTAACCTCCTGTCTACATGAAAAGAACCACATTTTTGGTACAAGCACCACGTGCAAATTAACGGTAATAAATACTTGATAGCCTCAAAGCACTCGAAGAGTTTCTTATTCTGTATATGGATTATAAAAATGTACAGATGGTTCACTGTAAAGTGAGCACTTTTGAGGCCCTACTTACTTTTTCCTTTCAGCCATTTTTTTTATCCTTTAACCACCGTTTTGAATAAACATTGCCATGCGAGTAATGAACACAGTGTGTATATTCCACCCCACTCGTAAGTTAACGTCTAAGGCTAAAATAAAATATATTTATTGACTTATTTCAAATAAGAGGGTTTTCAAAAGTGCTCACGTTAGCGTGAATAGCCAATAATGTCCACGGTTTTCACTGTTGGCGTATCAACAGTTTACATGGACACTTATTTTCCTGTCGTCAACCTGCCGAGTGCTGTAGTTCATTGGAATGGCTGTAGCGTCGCTGGTGTCGATTGCGCTGGAAAACTCACTTCACAGCGCGCGCACCATACTTCAGCAACATCTACAGCAGTTTGTTAGTTCATGGCGGATGGACTTGTTCGTGCACGATAGTAAAATTGGGTTTGCGTCACGTGTGCTTATTTTTTGTGTGAATAAATTTCACACATGAATTACCATTGTACACAATACGAATTTGGTGAGAACAATGCAGTTTGCTGTTATAAATAAAGCCAAGGAACAGAGAATATAATTCCGTTTCTCTACGATGATCTGAGCAATTTTCATTCAAGCTATTGATGTGGTTTTTTTTTTTTACCAGTTACCTAAGAAATGATTGTAGATGGAGGTTCCATTGTATTAATGTTGCAGGCAAGAAGTGTGTGTATGTGTCATACTGTGTCCTCAGATATACCTTGCATACATTTGTTCTAGTGTCAGTTCCCCATTTGCGATGCCGTTAACGATATCGTACTGTGCTGAATGTAAATTTCCCACAAAAGTTTGTAGTTCAGTATAAACTTTGAATGTTTTGTGTCTGTCGTTTCAGGATTCGACTCGAATTAGCTACGTTATAAGTGCCTTCGTAATAAGAGAAGCTGGAACGAGATATAGTCATTCCATTTGCATTCTATAATGGATGCTCGGAGTACAGTTTTACGTTGCCGTCTGTGTACATTCCAAGGAGAAAGGTGATAAGTCGTGTTTTATGTAGCAGTGTTGGCGTGATACTGCAAACTTTATAGTTGTAATTTTTTATATTGTGATCTGTGAAATTTCTATGATTAATATTAACATAGAAAGCATTATATATTATCGTAGGCCTAATTTGAATGTGAAATAAATAGTGATCATGTAATGGTGGCAGACAATGAAAGCATGTTTGTGTGCAAAGAATATCTGGTTCCAACGTTTCAGTGCTTCTCTAGTCATAAAAAATGACATGGTAATTTTGTACGGTAGTGAAGAAAAAATTCTTTTGGGATTATGGTTTACAATTTATGAAGAAATACAACCGTTACATAATTTTTTTTTTCACACTCTAACCTCTGCATTTTGCTGTGTGTGAGTAATTACCATTATGCTTCTAATTTTATTTTAAGTTTTAAATAGTATTCAGTGGACAATTTTTTTTTCGCATCAGTAATTATGTATTTTGAAATTTATCTTTGACAACACGTTATTACAGTAGTTATTTTTGCCGCAATATGTATCGAATAATGCTTAGTTTTTAATTTTGTTTTTCAAGTAATAGTTTCAGGATCATGTTACGTTAATGAAAAAAAAATGCTATAAATTAAACTTATTGAATAGTAGAATATCTGATAAAGAGGACAATCATTTAGTCTTTAATAGCTAGTGTTCATAAATAGAATCTTTGTACAAAGTAGGCGTAGACTTGAAATTTATACTTAATACTGAAAAATACTTTATATTGATGTCACATCAGCCAGGGATTTGAAAAATGTTCTTTAAAGTGAAAATATTCTAAAGTCAGGTACTCTATACTGAGATTGTACTATAGATTTTATGTAACAATTTGCATTGAAGAGATGTATCTGTTTTTGTTAAGCTGACCGGCAAATACTTTTCCACACACACCTGCTGAACACATGCGTGTCGCTACCATTTGTGCATTTTGTTTATCGCTCACATGACTTCAACTAAATATGCGCCTGATACTCATTTTTACCTTGAACGAAGCCGTCCAGAATTAGTCTCTTTGAGATTACTGTACAATCATGTTGTGGATTTATTATTTTGAAATATGTGTTGTGCTTTGTATTGTCATTATATTTTAAAGTATTTTTATAGCACCATTTTACTTACTGGAGTGTGAAATCGTCAATATTATTATCATTGTAGTCGAAAGACCGTGCGCAGAAGTGTTGAACATGTACGTACTGTTATATTATAGTTGTGATGTAGTTGAAGGCAGCTGTTATAGGCGCGTGGATGTGGGCGCTCAGTTGTATTGATTGTGATCTGTTTATGATAATTACTTACATTCCATGCATAGTAAGACTCAGTATTACATTATTTTGCTTTTTTTTTTTTTTTTATTGCAAGTTTTAGAACAATTTATGTATCTTTTAAGTTCATCACGATGTTTGAGCTTCTTCAAAAAAGTTATGATTACTCACATGAATAATTTAATCTATGTATTTAGGAAGTTATAAGAAGTATTAATATTTTCTTGCTAATTTATTTATTTAAATCAACTTGAATTAACATTATTTCCCCCTCATAGTACTGCACAGTTAATGAAATAAGACTTTTTTTTTTTTCCCCTTCTATTTTGGAACATTTGGATACCTGAATATTCAATTCAAAATTTTGCGAAGGGAAAACAGATGATGTGCAGTGTGTTTTGTTTTCTGTTGATGTGCTTTTTGCAGCGACATAACCTGATGAATAGCTGGACCAACATGTTTCGGATATAATCCATTCTACATTATTAAATTGACCATGCAGTGTGTTGCAGAATTGAGGCGAATTTAGATAATGGTATACGAAATTAGTTGTAATGGTAGAAATGACATACAGTTCTGTGATCTGTGTTGCAAAACAAGGCTTGTATTACTGTGTGAACTGGATGAACAACTCTCGTTACTGGTTATGTACGTATACAAAAACTGTGTTTACTTGATTATAATGCTGTAAGTTGTTCTAATTTTTATTTCTAAAAAATGTAGGGTGTTTTTTGTTGTCGCCAAAGAAATTAATTTTAGATAAAACAATTCTTGTAATGCACATCCTTAAAAAATTTAGCTGTAGTATCTAGGGCTTAATTTTACGCTCTGGGTTTGGTTTATGTTGATTGATCAGGTGAGCTTGCTCAGTATTGCCCAGGGAGGTGTGTGCGCGCGCATATGTCTAAGCATGTGTGTGCGAGTGCATGTTACTTCTTTGTTGTTTCTCGCGTAGACTAAAGATGAAGTAGACGGATCTCGCTGGCTGCGCACAACCAGTCTCCGTGCCCTAACATTAAACTGCTTTTCTGCTAGTATAGAGGACTAGCGAAAACGGCATGAATAGGATTTGAGGTTAGAACTCTGTTTAGTAAACAAGAATGTATCTATGTACCAAAACTCGGTTGTAGAGAGTTGTCTGCTCAGTTTATACATGTCAAAACATACATATCAGTATTTTTGGATTTTGTTTTTTGTATGTATGTTAATTCCCTAAATTACTGACCAAAGTGTGGACATTTTATCAAATCTATAGCATAATACTAAAATACTAAGAAAACCTGAATTTTTGTATCAGATGTACNCTCAGTTTATACATGTCAAAACATACATATCAGTATTTTTGGATTTTGTTTTTTGTATGTATGTTAATTCCCTAAATTACTGACCAAAGTGTGGACATTTTATCAAATCTATAGCATAATACTAAAATACTAAGAAAACCTGAATTTTTGTATCAGATGTACGTTTTTTGTGGTTGTATTTTTAAAACCCATGATATTGTTTATGTTTTAAAACTAAAGTACCATTTTACACAGAATGTTTCATCCATCGACCTAATAAAATATGTCAGTAATTGTGAAAAGCATTTTTATAATTTTTATTAGGTATGGGCATGTAAAGTAATCAAATTTGTTATAATTATGTAATTGTCGTCGTGTACAAGTTTATGTATTTGTTGAGAAAACTTTTGTATTTTAGTATGTATTTACATTACATAAATGTTAATTTTAATAATTCAAGAATTGCATGGTTTTTCATGAATAAAAGTGTTTGTAGTTCATCTGGTGTTTCATTGAAAATGGTAGTAAATTGTTTACAAAAACTACCAATGCAGTTTGTACAAAATATGTGGTTTTTCAACACAGTCTCCAAAACGCCTACAAAGATGTGTATTTGTGTTTTAGATACACAACTTCATTTAGTTGCAGTTTCTAAAACATTTTCGTATTCAAACACACATTTATCTGCAAAATTTTAAGGAATGGTAAAAATAGAAATAGTGGTGTTTTTTTTGTATAGAGACAACAATTTATATTGAGTGGTAATTCCCAGCTAGAAAACCAATACTTAACTATTGTTCAGAAATATCATGCCATAATGAAGTCCTGTATATAAATTGGCTTTATTTGAATTGGTCAGTGAAAAAAGGGTTACTGAAGATCATTTACCTTTATTTTTATTATTTATTTTTGGCGATTCATGCATTAGTGCCGAGAACTCCCAAACTATGGTCCATTTGCAGTTACTTCCAACTTTCCTGAAGCCCTGCTAAAGTTCTACTCCCAAGATATTCCTCCGCCTCGTTTAAACAAAGTTCATCCCAGTCTAGAAAATTACACCAATGAGACAGCGCACTCCATATGTGCCAGCTCAGTGTAATAATAATAATAAAATTTCACATGAGAACTATTTCTTAATAGACATTACCAACACACCTATTTTCTCTCGGTTTTTATTCATATTATAGTTACAAATTAAATATTATTTTTAGGTAAAATGTAATTAAAAGCTTAACTTAACCAAAAGTAAGGTATTTTCATGTTAACAGAAGTAAAACAACCATTGGGTGATTTTTCTAAATTTTGTTTCAAAAAGTGTGAAGTAACCGCAAATATACTTCATAAATTTATGAACTGATGCTGCAACTATTCTCCAAAGACACCAACTTATAAACCAGTTATTAGGGTAATTAACTACTGTTCTCGAAGTGTATAATTTCCTCGTGAACTGCTACTGATCAAATTTACTACATATCGCAACTTGGTACTTATCTCAAGCTATGCAAATGCGTTGGTACACATATTAATACAATAGCAGTTCCATGAGATGGTAACTTCGTAAATAAAATTTACAAATAGAAATGCATCATGTATTGATATGTTTGGCTAATAGTGTACATTATTCCATAATGGGCCGGTAGCCTCGAAAATAATAATATGAGTTCGTATCTTTGGA
This sequence comes from Clitarchus hookeri, assembly GCA_002778355.1. Lineage (NCBI taxonomy): Eukaryota > Metazoa > Arthropoda > Insecta > Phasmatodea > Phasmatidae > Clitarchus > Clitarchus hookeri. Next base: position 434,939 of record NQII01002080.1, on the reverse strand, counting down.
GAACAGCAGTTTTATCATGAGTTCGTGAGTTTGTAGAGTAATAAAATGCAATTTAGTAAGACAACAACATAGGCTTTTAATTCATAAAAATCTCATAAAGGACAAATATACATTTTATTACATTGTAAAAATATTCTCATTTCATTTAAATATGCTTGGAACATAAAAATATCAATCCTTCGAACATGACTTGTGTCATTACATAATTCTGCACACAATTATTAAACTACACAATACTGGAGGGATCTATTCCACGTCTTAGTTTTATTAGTCTATTTCTGCATCAGTCCTTATTTAATGTATCAAAATATCTCTGTTACGTGTTCCACAGGAATTATCGTAATTAATTTCATTAAATATATTTAATTATCAAAGTACAAAAATGACTTAACGTTATGCATCCATGTCACACATATGTATGCAATAGTCTTGGCANTATTTAATTATCAAAGTACAAAAATGACTTAACGTTATGCATCCATGTCACACATATGTATGCAATAGTCTTGGCAAGTTCGCCATTTGCTGGGGAAGGTAATCACATAAGAGTTAGAAAGCAATGGTAGCCTCTATAAATAAATGCGTATTCTATTTAATTATGTAACCTTTGCCAGTGTCGGAGGTCGGGAGGAGGAAGGAACATTCGTCGCAAGCGTATCCTCGGTATTTCAGCATCAGTAAAAAGAAGTACATGCGCACATATCTACGTACGTATGAACAATACGGCTGTTTTCAACGAGTGTACAATTCACGGACTGTTGAATGAACACGACACTATCTAAATATCGTGCTGTGGCTAAGACTTTTATCATTTGAAATGGAGTGATGGATAATACAGATATGTGGAACTTTTTTGTGCACTTGGTATGGTATGTTTTGTTGTAGGTTTAATGGGATTCTGACAGCCAAATANAGATATGTGGAACTTTTTTGTGCACTTGGTATGGTATGTTTTGTTGTAGGTTTAATGGGATTCTGACAGCCAAATAAGCATATTCACTCTGGTCATTGCGTAGCTTGTTTACACGAATGGCACAACGTGCCTCTGAAAACCGTTTCTACAACTGCGGAACAAAAATTAAATAGAGTATGTGCTTTGTTTCCCATTTGTCCGACATTCTGCAAAAANCCGTTTCTACAACTGCGGAACAAAAATTAAATAGAGTATGTGCTTTGTTTCCCATTTGTCCGACATTCTGCAAAAAGGTTTTGGAATTCTCTTGTAAGTATTTTCTTCAAAAGTTGACTGTTCATGATATGGGAATTCCACCTCTTNAAAAAAGGTTTTGGAATTCTCTTGTAAGTATTTTCTTCAAAAGTTGACTGTTCATGATATGGGAATTCCACCTCTTTTCATTCATATCACGTTACAATTTTACATTTTAACAGCTACATTCATAAAAGCATAGTTTATGACGCACATGTGTAAATCACATGACCGTTCGACTGTTTTAACTTTTAGAACTGTTAAAAATTAAAATCAGCTTTGTTACGGAGTTTGCTTATGTTAGTTTTGCGTGTTTCTGTTTGGTCTTTGACCTTCTAATTCCTTCATCCACACCACAGAACATTCTGAATCCAACACTGTTATTTTTACCAATAATGTGTACAGTGGCAAAAAAATAATGTTTTTGTGTCCTAACTTATTAAAACTACATGATCACGTCTACATTGGATTTTTCATGTTAAATACGTATATAATCGAAATGGAAAGAGAAAACGAAATTGAGGAGACTATATCAGCCAGTATAATACATATTCAAAACACATTCAGCATTTCATTTCACTGTGTTTTAGTTACATATGCAGTGGTGAAATGCATTAGTACTTAATAATGATCACAGATAACTCATAACCACATGGTATTAACTCTTTAAACACAGATATACCGATGGGTACTAAACTATCGATGGATTTGGCCNTAACTCATAACCACATGGTATTAACTCTTTAAACACAGATATACCGATGGGTACTAAACTATCGATGGATTTGGCCTCTCATCAATAAGGATGATGTGCCTATAATTATAGTCACTTTAGTTTTACAATATGTGTTCATATATAAAGATAGTTGGTAAAATGTTTATAAAAGTGTGAAGTTTCATCCCATAGCAGTAATACATGTTCACACGNTATATATAAAGATAGTTGGTAAAATGTTTATAAAAGTGTGAAGTTTCATCCCATAGCAGTAATACATGTTCACACGTCGTACACCTTTAATATCCATGAAGTCACTGTAACTTGCACACACTGCATTTATTAAACAACCTCATGTATATTAAAATAACTTATGTATATACATCACTACCAAGTCTTATTCGTGGAACAGATCCCTCGCGATCACAGCACAAACAACGGCATCATCGTCCACGGCAATGAACAGCGAGCAATTTAAAACTAGCGCGATGTTTCGTCCCGACTGTCGGCATGAACACATTTCTGTCTGGAACAATTTGGAGGTGGAGACGTGCGTGGTAACTAGTTGGGAACTCGGGCGTGTGATGTGTGTGAAGGAACTGAGATCGTGTGCTGGCTACACCCCACAGGCTGTTTCTTCCACCGGCTAAAGCGCGAGCACTCCAAGAACATCTCGAGTGAGGAAACGCATCACTGTTTACTGCGCTTCCCTTCATCGATCTCGAATGTTTCGCCTTGTGGCGAAGGAAGCGCCTTTAGCGGGAGGGAAGCGCTGTTGGTCACCTCGGGGGTGTTCGTAACTTCCGCTCCGACACACGCGCCTGATGTTTTCGGACATTCCTGCTTGTCGACGGAAGTTTCGAGGGTCCTCAGAGACATAGGATGTGAAATGTCCAGCTGTTTCTTTGCGTTGTCGGACTTTGTGTTGCAGTTTTCATTCTCGTGTTCAGATTTGTTTTTCTTGAAGCCCTGTGAAAAGAAATGTCAAAATTTATACGGCCACATAAAAGTCCAAATTCAAAAAATTATGTGCTACAAAATTTTTTGTTTACAAAATTTCTTATGATAAAGGTTATGAATTATTGTGTTACACATTCAGCATGCAACTTTTTACTAACGTGAAAGTAACAGACCTGAGCCGAAATCCTTATTCTGGGGAACATAAAACCCAGTTCAGAAGGGCTTGGTAAGTGTTTTGTTTGGGTATGTTAATATTTTTTAAATTGCTTCAGACTTGCGTCCTACAGTTTTAAAATTTAACATCTGTCAAGAAGTGTTTTGTAAAGTAGACAGAGAAAAGCAAATTATTGTTGGTAAGGACAGGTTTCTGATAGCATACATCTGGATGTCAGAAAAGAAATTTTGAAATTAGAGATCTTGAAGTTGACGAAGTAGGGGAGACAGGGCCTACTTGTCAAAGGGGCATGTGTTTTCAGCCACTAAGCGATTGTAAACATGGTTGACCATCTAAAACAAACCAGAGTCAAAATGTAGCTGTCATAAGGGGCCGCAGTGACTGAGCGGTTAGACTGCTCTCTCACCAAGGCGAATCTGGTTCAATCCTTGGCCGGACCACTCCCTGATTTTCGCAAGTGGGAATCGTGTTGGACGATGCAACTGGTCAGCGGGTTTACTCGGAGATCTCCCGTTTCTCCCACCCTTGCTTGCATTCCAGCATTGCTCCATTCTCACCTCTTTTCAGCTCTGAAGACCTCAATGTTAAGAGCCGCCCAAATATCTCAACTCTCGCTGTCATGATATGAACCAAAGTGTGGTCGATCCGGAGTTCCGCCATAGCACTCGTGTTTCGGAGTAGTGCAAGTGAGAACTTAGTTTGCGTTAATGCGTGTGTAACAAAGACTGATTGTCCATGGGCGAGTTATTGCATAACATGTTATTCTACCTACATTTGTTGTCAAAAATATAGAGNACAAAGACTGATTGTCCATGGGCGAGTTATTGCATAACATGTTATTCTACCTACATTTGTTGTCAAAAATATAGAGCTTTACAAAGAAGTTTGATAAAAAAAACTAGTTTCACGATAAGTAGAGACACGTGTTTTTTGGGACAATATTTCAAGACCATTTGTACTCCAAAACACTTTAGTCCACGTGCACTTTCGTGGTTGGATGGAATTTAAATATCGCGCTCCTCAAGTGTGTGTCCGCTAATATAAGGTCATTCAGTATCCGAGTACTTTATTCCGATGGGCCCAGTCAAATAAGAACGTCTTCTCGCATAGACNACAAAGACTGATTGTCCATGGGCGAGTTATTGCATAACATGTTATTCTACCTACATTTGTTGTCAAAAATATAGAGTTTTACAAAGAAGTTTGATAAAAAAAGCTAGTTTCACGATAAGTAGAGACACGTGTTTTTTGGGACAATATTTCAAGACCATTTGTACTCCAAAACACTTTAGTCCACGTGCACTTTCGTGGTTGGATGGAATTTAAATATCGCGCTCCTCAAGTGTGTGTCCGCGAATATAAGGTCATTCAGTATCCGAGTACTTTATTCCGATGGGCCCAGTCAAATAAGAACGTCTTCTCGCATAGACNTAATATAAGGTCATTCAGTATCCGAGTACTTTATTCCGATGGGCCCAGTCAAATAAGAACGTCTTCTCGCATAGACGCGCGGCCAATAACCAGAGGAAGTTGTGGTTGTGGACGTAGTGTAAGTTCAGCATAACCTTAAATGTTTTCGCGAAAAATACCTGTTCCTAACGATAAGTATAAAATATACATCTGGCGTAGCTTGTCACAGTGAATGACAACATGCCTTGAATGTTTGTGTGAAAATGAAGTGGGCTCCTATTCTAGTAAATATATTAAGGTTGAGTGGCATCACACACACACANTGAATGTTTGTGTGAAAATGAAGTGGGCTCCTATTCTAGTAAATATATTAAGGTTGAGTGGCATCACACACACACACACACATATATACTGTGTGAGTGTGTGTCTATATATATACACACATATATATATATACATATACACACACACACACACAAAGGGAAGGTACCAGTGTACTCGGAAGAAACTCCTGTCGCACAAGCACCAACATTTAATGAATATTCATTTACAGTCTTCACTGTATAGGCTGGACTGTAAAGTTTAGTAGGCCGTTATGGACCTTGCGAGTTTCTGGCTCATTCAAGAATTTTATTTTCATTGAAGCTGAACTTTACCAAAGTTTATGCTGTGTAAACTTAGGTAGTTTTTTTTTTACAACAGTCCTCTCTGATCAATATTTGACTACCTGAAACACACGCACAGAAAACCAATAATAATGCAGAATGAAGGACAATTAGAAATACACTGTCAATATGTTCCCAATGTGTATTATATGAAGAAACTTCTGTCCCACTATATGCTACATTCATTAAATAATGTTCCTGGCGCTCGAACTGCGCAGCAATGCATCTGAAATAACGCTTTTTCTCCTAAGCTGTTCCAGGTGTTGTGAATATCCTATTGTACAAAAAGAAAACACTTAAGACACGACCAGATGAGTACGGCTACTTTAAGTACAACACATGCGTTAGAAACATGATGTAGGAACTCTAGAACATAACAAAAATTGGTGTTTTCAGACTGCCGTATCTCAAAATATACCCATCAGCTCTACATGAAACTACTCGGGAGCCCTACAATGAGCTTTGTAACAGACTTTCCACCAATAGAAATATAGGGTAAATCCACGACGAGAACACTGCGGACAAGCTCGGAGCTTTGCGCATGACGATGTGGCACTTGATCCATCTTGTCAGGTTCACCTTCACAGTCTCCTTGCTGTTGAGCTCCAAATGTAGGCTGGTCACTTAATAACAGACAGTTTTTAATTAATTAAGAAATAGGTAAAAATATTTTTATTATTTTTATGACCNAGGTAAAAATATTTTTATTATTTTTATGACCTTTTTTCCTAGTTCATGCGTACTTATACACCGGAAACCAGTTTATTACAAAGAGTTGCAAAGGATGAACACAACCTGATTTCTATTATGAAAGCTGCTGATGTACGCAAAGTTAACTACAGACCTTTAGCTAGATATTGTCAGTGAGTAAGAAAACAACAGCGAACGCAAAAGGTAACATTTGCCTACATTTGGTTATAAGATGCCACGTCAAGTGTATTCCGATGAAGAAGAAAAATTGTTGGGGGACTACTAAAAAACATCTATATGCTATTCACGGTAAAGTGAGAACTTTTGAAAGCCCTCGCATTTGGAATAATAGTCACTAAATATATTTCATTTTAGCCTCGGATTGCAGTGGAATATACACACTGCGTTTCTTACTTGCATGGTAATATTNCACTAAATATATTTCATTTTAGCCTCGGATTGCAGTGGAATATACACACTGCGTTTCTTACTTGCATGGTAATATTAATTTAAAATCTGGTTAGAGGATAAAAAATGGCTGAAAGGAAAATAACCAGGGCTTCAAAAGTGCTTACTTTACTATGAATAGCCTNCTGGTTAGAGGATAAAAAATGGCTGAAAGGAAAATAACCAGGGCTTCAAAAGTGCTTACTTTACTATGAATAGCCTTCAGTGACATTTACTTTGGACTGTCTTGCAAGGAAATTCAGAAACTTTCGTATGATTATGGGAAGCCACGTAACACAAAAATGCCCCAGTCATGGTGCAATAATGTAGTGGCCGGCCCAGAGTGGTTCTCTGCCTTTTTAACTAGACTCGTGCAAGTGTCCATTCGATGTCCACAAGCTACCAGTCTTTCCAGAGCAACTAGCTTAAACAAGTATAATGTCAATATGTTTTTCAGTAACTTATCCACTGTGCTAGAACATTACAAATTTGGGTCCTAGTGATATTTACTATACGTACCACTTTTCAACGGCCAGAACGCCTTGTTGCTAGGAAGGGTGTCGAGCAAGTTGCGTCTTTGACGACAGCAGAGTGAGTGAGTGAAGAGATTTGGGCGGCTCTTAACATCGTGGTCTTGAGAGCTGATGAGGGTGAAGCGAGGTGAGTATGGAGCGGCAGGAGAAACGGGAGATCCCCAAGAAAACCCGCCGACCAGTGGCATCATCCAGCACGATTCCCACATGCGAAAATCAGGAGTGACCCGGCCAGAGATTGAACCAGATTCACCGCGGCTCCGACAACAGCAAAGCGAGNGTAGTTAACGCATAATTTTGTCAGAAACACTTCAGTGTGCGAAATAAGCCGAAGTTATTTTACTTCTTGATAACCAAGGCTCGCATCTGTCAACCCCTGCTCTTGATTATGCTGAGGAGTATGGTGCCAACGTGTTATAGTTTCCATCACACTGTTCACACAAAACTCCAGCCTCGAAACAGAAACGTCTTCGACCCTCTCAAAAAGATTGTTAATTCTGCTTGTGATTATTGAACATTCACCAAATACGATATTCCATCATTCATTTGTAGGACGCTTCAACAAGCCATCGCACCAGATAATGTAACAGCTGGATTTAAAACCACTGGAATATATTCATTTTATCTATATATTTATACATGTGTAGATTTCTTGCCAAGGCATAGGACAGATGGGCCCAATCTGAGTTCACCTGTTCCAACACCAACCGCAGAAAGTTTGGAAACAAGCCCTTCAACAAATAGAACTTACTACTACCAATTCTGCAGAGGGTAGTTCTGTATCATCACCTAAACCTAGGCCTAGTTCCTTAACCCGCCCTCCGTCAACACAAGAGTTCAGGCTATTGCCGAAAGCTGGACAAAGAAAAGTAATGTACCTCGTGTGACGTTTTTAATGTCACTTTGTGGCAGCAAGCGGCATTTCGGCGTTAGGGACATTCAAGTTGGCTAGGGTGGTTTTCGTGACCGTGAGTCTGCGTTTTTCGAAATTTCATCGATGGATCCACCAACGGTTGATACACCGGCCGAGTCATTTTTCGAACAGGTTGATTTTTAAATGTGTGTTCGTCTGCTTCCAGACACACATTAATGCCATTACACACAAGTATGCTTGCTGTCGGGGACTAGAGTCGAGCAGTGCTGTCAACTTAGTAGACTTTCCGCTAAATTTGGCGTAATTTAAAAAAAAACATAGAGGATAAGTATCTATTTTAACGGACAACGGAGTGTTTAGCCGAGTATAATACAGTTTCAGAAATCAGATTTTTACGTCTCAAAGTTCAAAATCTGTGCTATATCTGTCACCACAATAGAATAGAAAAATATTAAATCCAGTATTATTATGATAAAACTATTTTATTGATTAAAATTTAATTATTTTTACAAGTTTCTATTTTTCATCGTTACTTTCAAAAAAATTTTCTTTGATTTTTTTTGGTTGGCACTATTTCTACATTTGATGGGAATTTACCGGATTTTATGAGAACGTTCGGCGGATTTTCGGAATCGTAATTGGCGGCACTGCAGCAGAGTGTGCGAGTGCGTATCTGCAGGTGCGTGTCAACACGGGCAGTAGTTTGCGAGCGAGTCGTCTTCGGTAGAGTTCTTCTGTGGCCACCGTGGCTGACGGTTCGGGTTTTTTGGACCTTGGCGTCGTTTTGTGTTTGTGCCGCTTTGACCGTTTTCGCGAGTTTAATGTACCTTCGATTTGTGGATATTTCGTCTTATGAAGATCTTGTCGTTTGTGTGTGTGTGTGTTTCGTTTGGAATCGTCGATGTTGGCCGTGGGCGAATATCATAGGCCATTTTAACTCCTTAAAAAAAAAATGTCTGTGGTAGGTACGCCGCGAACTAAACACGACGCTTGCCGGCGTACGCCTATGCCAGTGCTCGTGGAAGTACGACGTGGATTTGTGCTCATGCAACCTCTCGGTAAAAAATAAATCTCCGGAAGCGAGGAAACAACTTGGAATATTTACCCGGTCATCGGAGTCATCTGAAGATGAAGAAGTAATGTGTTTGTTCTAAAAAGCGAACCGTTTGGATAAAGTATTCCCGTAGAAACCACGCCAGCGAAGGCGTTCACGTGTCCATTGCAGTCTTGAGGCGTTTGTGGTTTCAATAGGTAAGGTGCGTCAGATGTCAGTTTGTGGTCCCACGTGTGCTCATGGCAGAATGATTCACACATTTTTATTATATTTGCCCAGGTTGCGAGTCTGATTCATCAGACTGAAATTCTAGTCCCGGTTACATTTAATTTCGTTTAAAATCAATATGCAATTTTTGTATTCTGTGGGCCTAATTTTTGCAATATCACTTAAGAAAAATAATGCAGTTTACATGGACCGACTGACTAAGGGCTGTTCACAACAGTAAGCTGAGCACTTTCCAAAACCCTGCTTTCGATCTGCGTGGGTCAAATTAAACTGTTTAGTTATTAGAAAAGAACTGTAAAGGCAGCGGTTCTGCAGGTAAGAAATGAGCGGTTATAGTCGTTGGTGAAACTACTGTAAATGGCTCAGTCGGCGTCATGGCAGTTCTGTTGCTCGATCTGCAACCTTCTACGTGTCATTTTCTAATTTCTTTCACAAGGCGAGACGGTGTATATTTCTCGGCAGCCACTGTCAAACCAAGTATAGTAACCGTAGCTGCTTAAATGCATGCAACTGTAAGCGATGGGACTATAATTATATTCCGAAATAATTTCGTCTGACAGGTGTGTGATTTTTCGGGAGGCACGCAATGTGAATGGGCCCCTACCATTCTGTAAGCCATCTTCTTCTGCTTGTTTATGTAGTAGTACATATGGGCAGGAGCATGCAACCGTGACATGCTGACAAGAGCGTGGAATGAGTTCGGTTATCGCGTATACATCGTTCGGGCCGCTCATGGTCGTCAGTTTGGACATTTATGAATGCATGGTAAACAAACTTCACGGTTCCACGGTTCATTTGATTGGTCAATCAAGGTTGTAGGTTTGGTTTTGATATTATAGACCTTCAAAGTTGGGGTATTCTTTTATACTCAACTTGTATGTTCCTCAAGATTAATTTTTTTTTGCGATATAATATATTATATATATATATAGACATATATATATATATATATTGATATATCATATATATTCCAAGTGTAGTAAATTAACTTAGTAAAACAATGTTATGTAAAGTCATGTTATAATATGTAGAAGTGCACTGGCTGAAATATGTGGGGTACGTTTTGCNCATGTTATAATATGTAGAAGTGCACTGGCTGAAATATGTGGGGTACGTTTTGCCCTCAGTTTTATTTATCTTAGTTAAGTAGGTAATATTTTGTATAGTTTATAACCATATATTGTTTATGACAAATCTTACATCCTAGAACGTATTTTCTAATGGATCGTACGGTGGCTTGAAATAAATAAAATGAAATTAAACCAATAGTTGTTTAGGCGAAAACTCAGTTGAACTTTGGGGCACGGAGACTGATCTCTACCCCGTATTAGCTACTCACCTTGTGGCTGTGTCCGTGGCTGTGTCCGTGTCCGTGGCTGTGTCCGTGGCCGCCGGAGTGCACGACCACCTTGTCCGGGTTCGAGCCCACGTTGGCGCAGCACTGCTGGGCGAAGCACCACTCGGACTTGCACATCACCAAGCACAAGGTGTCGCGGTCGTTGGGCAGCGCAGTCAGGATACTGCTGCTGTTGAGCTGAGCACACCACCAACACTTGCACTCAGCAAATATATCTCACTTCAGCATCAGACGTAAACTTCACACTGCCGTGGAATTCACACATCGTGTTTATTACTTACATTGCAACGGTTATTTTAAAAAAGTGGTTAAAGGATTTTTAAAAAAAATGGCTTAAAGGGAAAAGCAACTTGGGCCTCAAAAGTGCTCACTTAACCGTGAACAACCTGTAGGTAACCATTTGCGATTAACTTAAATTATTTATTTAGCTTTATGTTTTTTTTTTAATACATCAGAGTGTAAAAATGAGAATGTTTGTTCAATATTTACTTTTCTAATAAAGTCAGTTTCACTTCATCGACGCATGAATAAAGTGGTGAGGCCCATGGCGACGTTAATTTTACATAAGGCGGAAGGATACACAACGCGCATGCAAGTAGATCTTAAGCAGGGCTTTTGAAAGTACTCGGTTTACCGTGAAAAGCCTATAGTAGCCTGTATTGAACCTTACCACACATCAACCAATCTATATATATAATATGTTGTGTCCGTTTGTTCGGACGCGTATAACTCCCGAAAAAATCAACCAATTTCCATTGTGTTATTTTATAAACCTTCCTTACGTTCCCACGAGTGTGTGTACACCTTTCTTTTTTATCTGTATTACCTGCAAAGGTACTAACATCTGCAAAAAGCTCTTTTTTTTACCATGCTTTCGCGTCACCTTCGCGGAAACAACTGTCGACAGACAAACTTGTAAAGTCATTGTTGTTCTCAATGTTTTTTTACACATATATGTGTATACTTATATACACTTATATATACATACATATACGTATTTCAATTAATTTCACAGAAATGAATAGAACCAACATCTTGTACGCCACAGCGACGCTAGTAACATTATAGGGTCGCTGCTGAAAGTCCAGCAGGTAAACTCAGAATGGCGAGAACACTGCGTGCCAGTACATTTCTTCAAATTGAAATGGGAGGGCATTTTCGCAATAATCTTTAGACACAGCATGCCCATAATAAATTAGCGGCACTCATTACACTTTCACCTTTAATATTACGTCATAAAATGATAGCCGCAACTGAAAGTCTCGTAGAGGCGAGTTGCGGTTGGAAAAAAAATCACGTCAGTTTAGTGTCTTGCAAGAAGAGCGTTTGCTACAAGTGCCTTAGTCGCCTGTGCCGTTACAAAGCAACAAGACCTCGTACATTCATGTACTGTCCGATGGACGACAATGGGGTCGCGGTGGCAGAGCGGCTAGAGCGTTCGCCTCCCGCCCAGGTTTCGATTCCCGGTGGGGTCGCCCCCCGGATTTTTGCACGTGGTAATCATGCCGGACGATGCCGCTGGTCTGCGGGTTTTCTCGGAGATCTCCCGTTTTCCCCCGCCTTTGCAATCCGGCGCTGCCCCATACCTCGCCCTCGTCGGCTCTCTCAAGACCCCGATGTTAAGGGCTGTCCAAACAACTCCACTCTGATGGACGACATCTTTAATCTTTTTTACTCACGTACCAGAAACGTAAATGTGCGAAGGACTTACTTTGTAGAACTCTGGCTGGATGGTGATGTGGGTGATGCCGTGGTCTCGGAAGAACTCTGTGATTTCTTTGTTTATCTGCGAGTAGTCCTGGAAAATAACAGATGATCAGAGGTATTAGTGCAACCTGTTAAACACGGGGAGCAATTATTTATGACATCTGCCTGGAACATCATCCTGGGAAATAGCAATTATCGTTTGGGAATACTCCTTACAATGTTTATAATTAGGGGCCATTTTATTACTACATTTTACTACACACATGCGCATGCAGTTTGTGAGTTGTGCAGATCCTTAGGAGACTGACTCTATAGCACGTACATAGCTACTTTGTTTACAATGCACGCGACGTAAACTTCAAGAGTATCCACGTTAAACTTCTATAAGCTTTATAGATATAGAGGAATCAAGCGATAAGTGCATCGCTGATACGCATAAAAAAGCGGCTTTGTTTTTTGTTTTAAATTAAAATTACATTACTTAAGTAGGACATAAGAACAGAGAAACTAGTTGCTACTTATTCGAAGCAGTTACCTTAGACCCCAGCACTGCAGAAACAGAAAATAATTGAAACTAACGCCACCAACATTAATATGTTTGAATTGTTATACAAAAGGCAGGAACCCACGCTTCCTTTGTACCTACTGACACATTCTCATGATCTATCACTAACGGTTTGTTATACAGTATGATTCACGAGGAGTAACCGCCACCCAGAAGGCCTATTCCTTACATCATTCGGAGCGAAATATGTTATATAAATGTGGGTCCTATTACCAGTATTTACAGAGTAATTCGAAACATTTTAAAAATGATGAAAAAATAATAACCCTTTCAGAAGTAAATACAGTGATGTATTATCAGACCGTATTTTTTTACAGCTGAGCATCACAATTGCGTCTAGCAAGCTTACGAAAGATGTTCAAAAATGTTTCCATCTCCTTCCGTACACTTGGTCACACGCTTATGAACCGCACGTGTTGCTCTACGTAGTTGCACAAGGCTGTCTTTGATTTCTGTAACAGCATGCATGATACGCGAAAGTAGTTCCCCACGTGTTTGTGCAGTCCTTTGCTAAACAATATCCTTCATCCATCCCCAGACGCAGTAATCTAGTGGTGATGGATCTGGCGATCGAGGAGGCCAGGTGTGGAAACAGCTTCTTCCTATCCATCTCTCAGGGGAACGCACATTTAAGTGTACAGCCACAGCACGGCGGAAGTGAGGAGGTGCACGTAGTGCGATCTCCTAGTATGCTGCAGAGTGACGATTGCCTTATACCTCCAGTAACAGCGGCAGTTCTACTTGCGGAAACTGCAGACACGTCACACCAGTCAAGCGTCCCGGGAAAATGAATATGCCAATCNCAGCGGCAGTTCTACTTGCGGAAACTGCAGACACGTCACACCAGTCAAGCGTCCCGGGAAAATGAATATGCCAATCAGCTGATCGTGTAGGAGAGCACACCGCACATTCATGCCGAAGCAGTGTTGAGAACTCGTTTCCACCGTAGGGTGAGTATGCTGATTGTCGTATTACTCTGTAAATATTGGGAATAGGACCCACATTTACGTGACATGTTTTGCTCCAAATTATGTGAGGAATAAGCACTTTGAGTGGCGGTAACTCCTCGTGAATCACCCTGCAAACTGATTTTCTGTATTTCTTAACTGTTTTACCATGGAAGTAAATATTTATACCAGAAGCGTCTTCAGACTTACTCTGCGCGACTCGCTATAGTCCATTCACGGTTAGTTACAACTTTTCTGAAGTCCTGATGAAGTTCTACTGTCAGGATATTCCTCCGCCTCACGTAAACATAGCCCAACCAAGTTGAGAAAATTTTACCAATGGAACAACACACCACATTCGTGCGCACCCTGTGTAGTAATATTTTACACAAGAACTATTTCATACTAGGCATTAACAACGCACCAGTTTTATCTCCGTTTTTATTCATATTAGTCATAAATGAGATATAATTATTTATAGATAGAATATATGTAAAAGTTCTATTTAACCGATAATAAAGTACTTTTCTGTTGGGGGCCGTGGTGGTGTAGTAGTCAGACTATATGCCTCTCACCTAAGTGAACCGTGTTCGATTCCCGGCACGCACGGGCGCTCCCAGATTTTCGCGTGTGCGAATCGTGCCCGACGATGCTACTGGTCTGTGGGTTTTCTCCGAAATCTCCCGTTTCCTCCGTCCTTGCATTCCGGTGTTGCTCCACACTCACCTTGCTTCACCCTCGTCGGCTCTCAAGACCTCGTAGCCTCCCACATTTATGCAATAATTTTCCGTTTAACACCAGTATTAAACGGTTGTGAAACCTGGCATATTTAGGAAATAACCATACGCGCCACGGATGGAGTGATTTTTCAAAGATTTAATTCAAAAAGGTGTGAAGAAACATTGACTAGACTATAGTGACCCCATTTTGCTGGGGTATTCGGCCGGGGTTCGTAGAATAAGCCGCTGTTTCACTTCCGTACTCTTTGTAGTCAGTGGCAGAGCCGTGTGTATGCTCCCTAGACTATAGAGGTTGTCCCAGAACGCGCGCATAACATCCACACCACGTGAATCCTGAACGGAATTGGAGGCAAATGTGTTAGTGGCAAAATGTTCGTACGATGGCATTTTTGTGCACAATTTGGCAACACAGAACGGAGTTAGTCCCCTCGTTTGTACAATGGTCAACACTTTATGTAAACTACTATCTCCTGGACCAAACAACCGACATCCACCAAATTCTTCGCACATGTAGCGTTACAGTAGGCCGTGTAAACTTACGTGATTTAAGTGCCTCAGTCGCTTCATTTATTTTCTAAATGACGGCCCCCGTAGATATTTTAAGTTAGGAAACCCTATACGTAGTTCGAAAAAAAATCAGACTGATTAAATCCGAAGTAGATGCTCCGAATCAGACCTCCATAATGCTGTGCATTGCATGCTAGCTCATTGCAAGAGGGTTGTAACATGTCACGCGCACAGTTACAGCCGGCTTTAAGTTGCCGACTACCACTCGACTAGCTCAAGACTGAGTTACCCGAGACTCTTTAAAATGGACGCCAATTAAATAAGAAATAAAGTCAAGTTCCGGTTGTGTTTTGTTCCATACTTTTATTTATCAGTTCAAGTGACACAGTTCACATACGAAGTTCAGAGTACGAACAGGTTTCAGATAACATGACAAGTGCAGAACAGCGCCACAGTCGTTTACAAATTATTCATGTTGTAAAAACTTGCCCGAAGAAAATTTAGCGACCTCCCACACCGGCGGAGAAATAATCTAGCAAGTTCAAGTTGGCCAGTGTGGGGGTTAGCGCCACGCCCGACGCGGCCTAGGCGAGCACTAGTTGACGACTGCTTCAGACGATTGCTCGGTATCAACTGACGGAAGGCGACAGGCACAGTGCACTTGTGTTGCTTATCACCCCCCTCTTCTAAGATAAGGGCCTGGTGTGGGCTCTCCACACATTATCGAAACTGCGCCGCAGGAACTAAAACTGTCGACGCAGTCTGAAAAAGCTATCTAATGCTGACCCTTAACAAAAACTCCAACTTTCGAAACGGCAACCGGACGCCTGATAAACGTTAAACGGCAAGGCAAACATAAGGCCGATAAACTATAACGGTAAAACGAACAACCGCAGTTTTAATTTTGAACCCGATAAAAAAAAGAAAAATGAGACAAGTGTCCGAAAACTAATATTACTGCGTCATTACAGTGTTTCCGGGTTCCAGTCCCGGGTTGGGCACGAGCGTATTTGTAATTATCTCACTAATGTTGCACACGTTTCTGATTTCATTTCTAATGTTATTGCTTTCGAAGAGAAGCCAAGTCCTACTTACCAATTCAGCTTTTAAGAACTTTTAAAAAATTAGTTGCGCCCAGGTTGAGGAAAGTGTGCTTATCAATTATATCAGTAACTTTTTGTTCTAATCCCTGTGCCCCCCCCCCCTTTTTCCAACTAGGAAAATATGTCGGTGGCACCCGTGGTTGCGCGTTGTCCGTCTTCTTAGTTTAAAGAGCAGTTCATGGTCATGTTTCATTTCCTGGAAGAGGTTATTGAATTCGCTAATTAACTTCTACAGATTTGTTGATCTAACGTCCAATGTTGGCGTCGGCTCGACCTTCTACAACTTCGGCTGCTTTCTCCTCCTACGATTCTGATTGGCTGGACTTGACAGTTGCTGGATCAGCATTAAACTGCGAAACTTATGCACCGTGTACCTGACGAGCCATATGTGCAAGCCTTAGTTCTTCATTATTTAATTAAAGGATGTCACTGCGCGTGGCACGAGACACAGGATTCTATCTTTCATGTAAAACAAAGGCATTTTACTGTCTATTTTTTCAGTATGGGTGCACATTTTAATGAATTACAATATTTCATGGGTGTGCCTAAGCAGTTACATTTCAGAATTACCGGAGAGAATGAAATTACATTTGTTACACTTGCTTTAGGTAACAGTTCAGCAAATGGAACCATCTTTCCAGAAGCTGCACCTACTAGTAGGTAGATATAAAAAAATGGTAGTTCACCTCCTGTGCTCTTTGTTTTCAAAAGGTGCTGTTTTTTTTATGTAGAATAATACTTTTTGTATTCGTTAGCAGCATTCTGTTCTTAGTTAGGTAACTGTGTGGTAAGGACTTGATCACACAAACCAGTGATAGGGCGGTGTGATGAAGTCCTACAAACATGCATAAAGTCAGAGTGTTGGAACGCGGAGGAGAGTTGCGCGCGGCCAAGCGAGATCCGTCCGCCCTGCATCACTAACGAGACTGCGCTAACCATTATAGCATTCAGCTACTTACAGGCTTGCGGCTCGTGCGCTCCTCACTACGCGAGGTCTGTGGAGTTGATGACTCCGTCCACCACGTGATCACTGAATGTCTCAAGACCGAAGACATTAGGAACTGGCTAGATGCAAGAGTTGAAGAGATGGGCATTCACATGGGAATTGAAACATTTATGGAAGACAAACAATTCCACAAACTATGGAACGAGTTTGCCATCAAAATTGGCAGAATATTAGAGGAGTTTGATAAATGGAACAGGCAAATTTCTGATGACCCATAATAGGGTACTCAGGTAAAGGTTCACAAAATGTAAGTCGGAGTATTCTAGATTGGCGAGGAGGACAGGTTTTTAAAGAGAGAACCGGTAGAATACTGTGTAAACGCATAAAATGAAAGTGAAATGGCCCGAAGAAATGGAAAGGAAAAAGTGCAGCTCACTGTTTTACTCATCTGAGTATAGTTACAGTGCGGGAGGTTTGGAGGGTGCGCTGGCCTTGGGGCCTTAACAACCTNAATGGCCCGAAGAAATGGAAAGGAAAAAGTGCAGCTCACTGTTTTACTCATCTGAGTATAGTTACAGTGCGGGAGGTTTGGAGGGTGCGCTGGCCTTGGGGCCTTAACAACCTGGCCTGCATCACTCCGCGGCCAGCGAGATCCGTCCGGCCTGCATCACTCCGCGGCCAGCGAGATCCGTCCGGCCTGCATCACTCCGCGGCCGGCTCGACTCACCTTGGTGCTGAGGAAGACGACGTGCGCCGTCGTGTACACCTTGTTGGCGGTGAGGCGCCATACGTGCAGGTCGTGTATGTTGAGGATGGCGGGGAAGGCCTTGAGGAACTCGCCCCGCAGAGAGTCTATGTTAATGGTGTCTGGCATCGTCTGCAGCAGGATCAACCCCGACTCCTTCACTGGAAAAAATACCCAGCATTATACGGTTTTATTTTTAGCTCGGTTTCTTTTTTTTTTTTTTTTTTGCGAATGTTCTATTGAGTTAACAGAAATGCGTATTTAAACACACATCTGCGTAAAATTCGACATACTTGCTTTTTAAGAACTGTACCATTTTATTTACAATAAAAAAACGAAGACTCATANTACCATTTTATTTACAATAAAAAAAACGAAGACTCATAAGTAGAGACCTGAAAAATTCGCTGTTTCATTTCGGGACAAGCTGGAATTCAAAACCTCGTACGTTTGTATTGCTTATTCTATTGGTCCACCCGTAAAATTACACCTCCTGGACAACTCTGAGCCAATAATAAATGCACAGTAAAATGCAGATCGAATCACCGTCTTCCGCTAACGCAACAAGCAACCAATGAACAGTAATATCTGCATGATTTTACATACGACAATGGAGTAGAGCCTACAGGTCGTTGAACTCGCGAATTTTTCAGGTCTCTACTCATAAATAATCACGTTGGTATTAAAATATTATTTGTACAAATGTGTAAGTTTGTATGTATTCACTTCGGTCAGTATCTCACAAAAGTATTCTCTCGCGAAAGTATTCGGAATATAATTTGTTTGGAAGACATAATTGAGGGTTTATTAATAAAATTTAGTATTTTTCCTCATTTAGTTTTATTTAGTGTTTTATCTTAGATTTAGGGGCCACGGTGGCTGACCTCGATGTTAAGAGACACCCAAATCTCTTCACTCACTCGTTTTAAATTCAGATGATATTAACATGTATTAACACGAATTTCGGCGTTATTTCGGTTTTATAACTATTCACAATATGATCTTGTCTCTATACATTATCTTTCACATCTTATCAGCTGACAGTGGTTAAGGGAGTAGGCGAATGCGGGACAGGCTGTCAAAAAGATAAGGTTAATTATCTAAGGGATGTCTGTTACCTTTCACAGTATTTCAAACAAAAATACACTTCACGCCTTTGAGGAGAAGTGTGCTACTAGAGAGCAAGGAGCAGTAATTTAATAAAAGGTAGTGTTTTTGTGTTTTTGTTGAGTTCATAAATATTGATTTTCCCGCAATTTTCATGATATTTTGTGGAAATTTGGCTTGGGCAAAAATGCACAAATAATTTTTGTTTGAAAGCAATATTGTGAAAAGTAGTTAAGACACGCGAAAAATCATTTTACATGTAAAATCCTATCTTTCACTCTGCCAGTCCTGCGTGAGGTACGAGTAAGTGCCTATTTACTGAGAAAAAGGTTTTCTTTAATCAGTTTTTTTTTTGGCGGAACCAAATTAATTGTATAGGAGCAATGAAATAATTTTTTGTTGGAACCAAATTATTTTCTTGTTCTTATTCGGTTTGTCCGAACAGTGATTTGGATAAACATTAGTCTGGCCCTACGTACATTAAACTCTTTCGGTTAATATGAACAAGTCGCAAGCACGAGAAGATCCGAACCTAGATCAGCCTCTCCCGAGAGCTGAGTCTTAGCAAACTTAGCTGAACGGAATACTGTTTGAAATCGGAAAGGTTTTAAATACACGCACTTCAAATACTGGTAAACTTGCGCAAAAATAACTACAAGTTTTACAGCTTTACTTTTTAGTTTCCATTTGAACTTAATTAATTTGGGTGTTCACACCATTATTACGCATCAATAAATGCACTAACAAACACTAATACTATCGTAATTGTCACAAAAAAAAAAAAAGCAAGCAAACTTTCAAACTGTATTTTCGAACAAAGGTAATAAAGAATTGGCTAACTATATACAGTTGATTCGCCAAATTTTTTGTTGGCAGTCTAATTTATTTTAGTCCAACGCGGAGGTTCGGTTTATTTAAGCGTGTATTATTTTAGATGAACAAAATTAATTTCGTTACTTTTCATGTTGGGACAGCTAAATATATGTTGAGCACTATTCAATGTATATATTTAGTTGGCTGTTCTCGGAGTGCATTATTTAGTAACGGAAGCTAAGAGGTGTAGTCTGTTTTTCAGCACTGGTACTTACTGTAGGGCGANCTCGGAGTGCATTATTTAGTAACGGAAGCTAAGAGGTGTAGTCTGTTTTTCAGCACTGGTACTTACTGTAGGGCGAGCTGAGGACAACCAGTATCACGGACGACAGTATGGCGAGTGCTGGATCCACGTATTTGGCGACGCACTCGTCCGTGAAATACACGACGAGTGAGCACACCATCACCAGCACGCAGCCTGGAACAGTACACGACAGTTACTTGCAGTGCACGACAGTTGCCTGCAGTGCACGAGAGTTACCTGCGGTGCACGACAGTTACCTGCAGTACACGACAGTTACTTACAGTACACGACAGTTACTTGCAGTGCACGACAGTTGCCTGCAGTGCACGAGAGTTACCTGCGGTGCACGACAGTTCCTCGCTTGTTAAAAAAAGTACTCTCCTCCCACCAAAGCGAACAGGGCTCGATTCCCTTCTGGGTCGCTCCGGGATTATCGCATTTTGGCATAGTGCCGGACGATGCCACTGGCCGGTGNAGGGCTCGATTCCCTTCTGGGTCGCTCCGGGATTATCGCATTTTGGCATAGTGCCGGACGATGCCACTGGCCGGTGGGTTTTCTCGAGGATCTCCTGTTTCCCGCGCCTTTGCATTCTGACGTTGCTCCATGCTCACCTCGCTTCAGCCTTGGTATTAAGAGCCGTCCACGCTTCTCCACTCCACTTACTTATAAAAAGAAAAAGGGAGAATACTCATCTACATGTAACATTTCTGAAAAATGTCTGGAACACTTGTAAAGGCATGAAAAATTACTTAACGTCGAAGCCCCTATAAACGACACGGTTAAAAACATCTTTACTTCACTAAATTATACCAACATGTTTATCGATAATACCTCGAAATACCGCATTACTGATAACTGTGTCACTAACGTGGCATAAAATCAAATTTAAAGTTACAATAAGCTCTTTTTCACGTTAAATTCGTGATAATGGCCATTAGACATCTAATAGCCTAATTACTAACGTTCAGAGCCTGTCACAATTGTGGATCAGCTGACGTGAACTGATTGGTCAACAGAACCTCAGCAATACAACGTGTATGCAGTTTTACACGAGGAATAAATAGAAGCAATACAAACGTAAGAAGTTTATAAAAGGAGAAAATATGTTTGAGAGACATGAAAATTCCGAGGAACGGGAAGGTGGCAAAAGACTTTGAAAGATGTGTACGAAGTGCACAAAAGAGGACAAAAAAAANAAAATTCCGAGGAACGGGAAGGTGGCAAAAGACTTTGAAAGATGTGTACGAAGTGCACAAAAGAGGACAAAAAAAAAAGCATATAAAATATGGAATTAGCTACTTTAATAAATTTTTTATTTCGCCATATCTACCCAACTAGTTGTAACCTAGCCTAGACTATAATTTTTTTTTTAAAGGACACACAAATTTTACACAATTTCTTACTGCAACGTGTGTGTAAAAAACTATTTTGGGACTGATTTGCAGGAACACATTTTCCATGGCTGGCCCACGGAAAATCAAAAAATTCCGAAATCAACCCTGGCTATACTACGTAGAACTTAACTTAAACCCTACATGTTACACCCTAACTCATTTTGGCTGTACATATGGAAAAGCAGTTCGAAGTTTGATGTCTCATGTAGGCAAAGCTCAAGGCAGTGTTAATACTGGCATGTGACGAGGGAGTTCTAGCCGCGGTGGTGTAGTGGTCAGACCGCTCGCCTCCCACTTAGGCGAACCGTATTCGATTCTCGGCGGGGTCGCTCCCGGATTTACGCATGTGGGAATCGTGGCGGACGACGCCGCTGGTTGGTGAGCTTTCTCGGGGATCTCCCGTTTCCGCCCGCCCTCGCATTCCGGCACTGCTCCATACTCTCCTCAATTAGAAGTAGCAACAATCTCGTTAATAGCAAATGTCTTACAACATATAATGTCTCTTGAATCTATTTGACTAAGATAATTTACACCAGTCACTGTACTGTTGTGAGGATGTCTGTAAAAGCAGAACTCCAGAATACCAGATCCATTGTGGGCAGTCATTCCGTGCAAAGCTAAACGATACATGAAACTCGGTAGAATGAAACTCTCTTCTGCCGTAGTAACTTGCTTCACAAACACACTATCATCCTTAGCAACATCGCAATCGAAAGAACAAATATTCCTGAAAACAGGTCTTGAAACGTATCTCTTCTTATGACACCGCGCTCGCCTCATGGGGTTGTGAAGATTAATTGAATTTCACGAGTCTTTACAAAGTTCCCGGTGGAACCGGCGCTTTCCTCACCAAACCTCCCCTCCTGGTGGCCGATACCTATTAAAAGGTCATACCAGGAGCGCTTCTTTCTACTTTACGTTATCTCCCGCAAACAAAAGCTAGATCGGCTCTTTTGTTTCGCAGGGCGCCACCGGGAACTTTGAATTTTGAGTCCGTCATACTGGTTCACAAGTCTTTGCAAACGCACTGCTCCCGAACAACCTTTAACCATATAAAGTGGGCTCGAGGAGATGGATGTTAGTAGATGTACCTGTTATGTCCAGGGCCACTTCCCTGGTCTCCTGGCGTTGCGAGAACCTGGCTGGCAGCGTCGGCCGCGTGGCCGGGTGGGCGCCGCCTTTCTCCCCGGTCGTCGCCACCTTGTCGAGGACTACGTCGCCGCTCGGCGTCACGTGCAGGAAGCTGCTCT